>CM065673.1:5444952-6029952 GCA_033220385.1 Triplophysa yarkandensis
AGATAATTCAATTCTGCGGGATTTCATTACAACAACCCATCCTCCACCCTCCAGCCAGATGAAATGTAGTACTAATCGCCACTCTTTACAATCGGACCCTCTGCTTTCAAATATAAGACAGATTTATTTGGGCAGAATGAGCGTACTAAGTATCAATAATTTATGGATCAGAAGGGCTAGAGCCCTAAGTGATAGCTGTTATCAAGTGATGCACCATGTTTATTTTATTCAGTGGGTACCTGACAAAGTGGCCTAATTGTGCTTGTCAACCTATGGTGAGTCGGTTTGAGGTGCGCAATAGATATGATCTATCCGGTTCCAAGCAGGCAGTGCGGCCGGGTCCATTACTTTATACTTCAAGCTGTCTGTCTGGAGTATCACAGTTGGCACCATGGCTGTCACTCATACCGGAGCAGGTCCTTAACCAGAGGGCCAAAAGAGAAGGAAAAAGAGAAATGCTGTTTAGTTTACAAGGGAATTACCACTTGCACTTTAAATCGGTTGAATATTGTCTGAAATCGCTAACAGTCGTACAAGTGGTCTTTGTGGTTTCCAAACACCCTTAATGTGTATCAACTCAAGGCAGCCTGTTTATAATCGGGTGTCAACATCATGACAAAAACATTAGAACATTTTGTTTATGTTAATGAAACAAAACCATTTTTGAAACCAAGACAGATAATTAAGTGATAGATCACCCCCAAATGAAAACTGTGTCATCATTTACTCACATTTTGATCGAATGAAAACAGTATGACTTTTGTAAAATACATAAGACATTTTTTTTAATAAGCTGGTAATTAAACAACACTTTCACTTCTATTGTAAAGAAACAAAACAATGGTAAGTGAAGGTGTACCAGTTTCCAACATTATTCAAATTTTCTTCTTTTGTGTACTGTGTAAGAAAGAATGATAGGACTTTGTGTAAAGGACGACACAATTTTCATGAAATGAATCATATTTAGTACATTTTCCAGGATTTGTACATTTGGTAAGATAAAACGATAGAAAATTATTTAACTTTGCAATATTTTTATTTGTATTAATAAGTTATTTCTGTCTTCTGGTAGTGTTCGTTTTACTTTTTATTAACATTTTATTACAATATTTTATTTGAAAATTGTATGCAGCTTTTTTACATTAATGTAATTGCAATGATGATTGAATGTGATTCAAAAATAGTTGTATATCATAATAATATAATAATACAAATTATATTTATTTTTAGTACATTTTAAGTTTATATACATTGAATAATTACAATGCAAACATTAAATAAACAAAGCATGAGAACTGTTTATCACAATTAAAAAAAATTATCGGCTATATTTTACTGTGAAATTTTTCCTTTTTTATTCGAGGATTAAATATTTTGTGTGAATCATCTTTTTTTGTGGTTTAGATTTTCATACATATGGTTTGCAAGATCCATTAGTTCCACATCACGCAGCAGTGTATTTGTTCTCCGTCTGTCACTTTAAAGTGTGTATTGGCAGCAGGTAACTGGCTCTTTGCCTGCTGGCTTGACAACACCGCTCTCTGTATGGATGAGGGTAGATCATTCTCCACTCAACTCTGACACTGACTCCAGATCTGTTCCATCTCACAAACACACCCTCTACATTAAACCTCACCGCACATTTCCGCAAAATTTCCGACGCCCACCCAAGAGTGTCCTAATTGTAGGATAAGTGCACCAAACGAAACCAGCACATTTTCACAAAGCCACTCAAGCAAGGCACTTTCACAGTCAAAACCAGACTGAATTATTAAAGCATATACAACTGAAGTAGAGTGATGTGGTAATGATAATAACATCAAAGCTGAAACGAAAAATATTACAGTGTGTGAACAAAGAATTATGTGCATTTGTTCTTGGAATCTCAAAAATGTGCCAACATATATATGATGAAAAAAATGTTTTTAATATTTCTTGTATTTTGTTCTATATTTATCCTAAATTGTCTTTAGTTTTTATTCTTTCTTTTACATATTACATTAATATAATTTTTAAATCAAAGATTGTTATTGTTTCATATCTCCCTTTGTTAGTGCCAACTGCAACTTAACACATCATTAGTTTTCGTCACACACCCACACGCACGCTATGGTTTTGTTTTTGTTGGAATCTCACAAAAGGTGCCACAATAGAGTGTAGAACCCCAAAATTAATTGATATAATTAAATAATATTTATTTTAATATTACATTTATTTATAATTATTTTTTGATTATTTAAATGCATTTATTAATATCCAATTAAATGCAGAAAATGTATTTTTATGTAATATTCAATCTCAATTTTTTGCAACTAAATATATTATTTCCTTTAGCAGTCTCATACACAAGCACGTAGGCACACATGCATGCACACACGCATACACACACATCCACACGCACTAAACTGTATTTGTTTTCTGCCATGACCCAGACAAAGGGTTTGGGGGGTGGACGGTGTAGCCTAAGGGGGCTGTTTATGGTCGTACGAGTCTTCTGCTTGCTCTGATAAGCATTAACAGAGGCTTTAATTTCTCATTAACTCAAGGTGCTCTCTTCCCGGCTGCTCGAGGATGGCGAAATCACACTGGGACATCTGCGGGGACCCGTAAGACACAGAGCACCTGTGCTCATGCATTACACCTGCTATCAGGATGTGTTTACACAGTGCCATTTACCCAGCACAGATAAAGAAACTCAGTAATTACAGTACTACGGCTATCACGTTGACTCACAAGCTTGATGTAAACAAAGGTGTCATCCACTACAGTGATGGTAAGCATCCACAATCTCTGCATTTTATTCGTCAGCAGATTTTTCAAGGAAACAATGTACACTCATCATTTTGTTATCCTGCACATCAAGTGATGCTGAGACACATCCACCGACGTGGCATCTTTACAGATGCTCAAGCCTGTGGCTTTGTCCTTTTGTTTTAAATCTGTCAAAAATGTTGCTTTGATGCTTCTAAAAAAAACATGCAGATTCAGCTGCTTGACAAAAGTTTTGCTATAACTATAACTGTATGTAGATGAGATGTGATGGGAGAAAAATCTTTTTTATTGTTAGTTTTCTCCTTAGGATGATGTAAGCCAAATTTACATCTAGACAAACTTATCTATTGTAAGTCAAGCATGAAGTTTTTTCATAAACAAAACCACAGAGATACAGGATGTAATGCAGAGAGTGTGTGTATGAGTGTGTGGTTTTTAATAATTCCCGAATGATTCATCCAGTACTTCGGTTTTAGTATGGAATAACATCCAGAAATATCTGAGGTTGTTAACCGCTTGAATGCAATACAGTATATCCATACAGCAACTTATTATATCATTTCAGTGTTAGAGACTGGGATATTTAATAGGTATAGGCAGGCAGGGAACAGCTATCAATTTAAGTGGGCACAAAGCGTTTAGAAATTTTCAATACATTTTCAGAATTAAAATCAAATCAGATTTTTTACAAAAACCAGGTCTATTATAGTGATTCAAATTATTGAAATATTTATGTTTATTAAACAATTAGAAAAAAATATTGTCTTAACCATTATCTAAATAATAATAAAATAATAGAATTAGACATTAAAATGGGAAGTTTTAATAAAAGGTGGAAATAAGAATATTGAAAATGTTGCCTTTGCTATAAACTGAAATATGTTTGAATAATATAAATTATGATCTGAAGATTAAAAACAACAAATCTAAAACTAGAACTGTAAGACTTATAATATTGCCATCCTACAGTGCTGTACATAAATAAAACAAAACAGCAAAAAAACGACTCTTTTGCTATAAATTTTTATTCTTTTTTATTTAGTCAGCCGGTATCTGGCTTTAGAGAAACATCATTTAAGTAATGTTTACTGTCTTGGCTACTATTTGAGACACAGTTATATGTCTTGAAACTAAACAAACTTATTTATTTTTTCCTCTAGGAATTTGAAAAACACTAATAATAAACACAAGAATCTATTGCTAATTTGACTCTTATTACTTTTAAAATCATTTTAATGGTGTTATTACAAGTGTGAAGGCCATAATAAGATGCTTATTTAACGTTGTGAAAATAGTTAATAAAAGTGCTTCTTATCAAAGAACCCCTTTTGCGTTTCCATTTTATGATTTGTTTGACAGTTTTAGTCAGGATATTGTTAAGCCTTGCCAGTTTCTAGGTTCTGTGTGAGCCTTAAAACTGTCAACCGGTTTCCAGTGAATTCTCAGGAGGTTTGTGCCTGCCATGAAAAGTTTGCACGCAAAAAATATCAGCAATGAAAGTGACCTACAGAGGCGATGTGTCAGTGGAGATTAAAGCTCATGTGTTCACAACACGCTTCACATCAGGGGACCGCTCGTGTCCCAAAAGGCGAGGATTTGTGGATAAATGCCTTCCCTCCCATTGCTGCGAGACCTTCAAAGCTGCTTCTGAGCACAGGGTGAGGAGTTGAAGGACTCTGCTTGTGGTACACTAATCTGATGCGCACACGCCAGGCCGTACCTTTAGCACAAGGTTTTTATTCATCAGACCACAACGTAAGCCAAATCGACTGTCTTTGTGACAAACGGCTCCATTCTGATAAAGCACTTGTGCGGGTACCCGTTCTCCATTTATCAAAATAAAAAAGAAGGACGTTCCTATCACGCTCTCGCATGTGTTCATTATTTCACCTCCAGGTCACAAGATTTTGTAAATCAAGCATTCCTGCTAATGGAGAATGTGTCATTAGAAACGTTATCCTGTATTCTTTTTTTAAAGACATATTTTCAAATGAAAATGAATCATTGTTCAGATCCATCCCATCAATCACACGTATCATGTAGTCTTCCCGTCCCGAAGATGGACGTAAAACATTCTAATCTCTTTCCAGGTCATTAAAGTTCAAAAGGGTTCTTTTCTTACTCTTCTCTGCATGTCTGCATGTCTGCTAGACCCATGAGACTTTAATGAAGCTGATTCTTTGGAGCATAAGCCAGGGGTCGGCGAAACACTGCATGGGTGCAGAGAGACACACTCCTTAAACACTACTCCTGAACCACCTGAATAAATAATGTAGGAGGATTCCATCTTTGCTTGGTCACTCTGCGAGCGTTACACCAGCCTGTTGGCTGGAGAGTAACAGATACTTATAAAAGGGTGTCCTCTATCAGCGGGGCATTAATTAGTCATTCACAGTTGTAACGGAGTGGGCCGTGTCCAGACGGCAGGAGGAGCCGCACAAGGGAAGCGTGTCTTGTATCGTTCGGATATTTGCTCCAGCATCTAACAATGACATCATGACATGTATCAAACTATGCTTGTCTTTCACAACTTAATCTGATAAACAAGCTTGAGGCGTATGGAAACAAAAGGGACATTCCTCAAAATATCTTCTTGATTGTTCCCAAGTTTAAGAAATAGTTAATTCTAAAAAGAGGTGGGTGCAGCCCTGGCCTGGTGGTTCAGGTATCAGACTCATGATCACAATGTTGCTGGTTTGAAACTCTGTTGCAGTGGGGATTGCAGGTGGAGGGAGTGAGAAACTTGCACTTTCCACCACTTTCAATATCCCAACTGCTCCCCGGAAGCAGCAGCATCACTGACCACTGCTCCAGGTTTGTGTGTGTTCACCTATTGTGTGTGTATACTTAGATGGGTTAGAGGCAGAGCATTAATTCAGAGTATGGGACATCATAGTTTACCATATGTCATGTTATTAAAAATCATGTTATTAATTTATGTGGAGCACAAGAGAATATATTTTGAGAAATGTTGTATTTGTGTCCATACAAAAGAAGCTGGTTACCAACATTCTTGATAATATCTGCTTGTGTTCTATAGAAGAAAAAAAGTTATAGAAGTATGGAATGATGTCAGAATGGTAAAAAAAATTATTTTCATCACTTTAAGACTGCTTAATGTCTACAGTATAAATATGTGATGTCAAATAAATGCAGTTTGTTTCTTGTCATCATGGCTCTAACGTCATAATTAAGCTTTAAAGTCCTTGTTTTTTTGTATTTTAAATTCTACTGATGCAGCTTCATAGCAATTCTTTTCCGTGTAAATAAGGATTTAGTTACAAAACAGGAGTGAACCTTTCCAACTGTTATATATCATGTTAAATTGTATATGTGTAATGCCTTCTAAGGTGCAGAGGAGAAACCATAAGAACAGGAGGGGAAGGTCTAAGTAATCGCCAACTTCGGTATGTAGCATCGAAACACGTGAAGCCCCCATCAGGCCATGCCTGTAAATCATTATATAACTTTTTCATAATGCTATATCATTTCAGTTTCCCTAATGTTGTGTTGGGCAGTATTTGTATTGTGTTTTTGACAGTGTAAATCTCTCTCTGCTGGAAGTTTACAGACCTTGTTATGATCCTCGTGAGTGCTGAAGAAGACAATGAGTGCTCTTACTTTCATCTCTTGGTGTGAGGCCTGAATGCTCTCTACACAATCATCGGCAAGAGCCATTACAGACGCCGGTGTGATAGAAGTAAAGAAGGTAATGTTATTCCGAGTTTTACACAATAGTACTATTAAAAAGCGATAGTGCAATTAAGATATGATAACACAATTATTGTTTTGAGGATAATATCTGACTGTCTAAAAGAGTTTCACTAAATTGCTTGACGTGAACAATTGTCTCCAAAGGCAAGACCAGCGGAGAACACTAGGTTGCCTGTATTTTTATTACAGGAGATCCTCTTATTGGCTTTCTCAGTATTTGCTTTGTCCTTCCTATATTTCCAGTTTTAGAAAACTGCAGCTGAAATAACATCACCTTTCAAATAAACTTGACTCAGTTTCCCCTCTTTTATTCATTCTTTTCTGCTGACCAGGGAGATGGTTAAAATAGCTCATTGTGGTTTATAGAGACTCAGTGGACAGATTGGGAGATAGATGGATGGGTGGATAGACAGATAGATAGATAGATAGATAGATAGACAGACAGACAGACAGACAGACAGACAGACAGACAGACAGACAGACAGACAGACACTCAGTCAGTCAGTCAGTCAGACAGACAGACAGACAAACAGACAGACAGACAGACAGACAGACAGACAGACAGACAGACCGACCGACCGGCCGACCGACCGAACGACCGACCGATAGATAGATATATAGATCATTCAAGCTAACACCCGCTACAAAAAATGTCTTGATTAAAATTTAATGACTCCAGGACCCTTCAATTAGTGAGTTTGTCTCATACATTAAAATAATGACTCTAATGAGGAGAGTAATGAAGACTTTATTATGCACCGAGATGAGATAAAATCTGCTTTATCAGCTAGTATATGTCACCAAGCCCACATAAAAAATATGACAAATAAGGTCAAAGAAACTGATAATGAACGGTGTGTTAATATTTAGTACCTCTGTGTCTTGACACCCTATTACATCTTTCCCTTTGAATAATTAGTTTTTGCTCTCTTTTCTGCTGGAGGAACATGCAGTGATCTGTCGGCTACATCACTATATCACATCACCTTAGTGCTTATATCCTGTCCCCTAAATGACTGGAAAGGAAGGATACAGAAACCTCGGCCGATGCATTGTGGTTATTGATTGTTTTTTTATATAGTCTGACATTTGATATATGTTGGATCAGTTGCACAAAATGAACACATGCTTAAGGTATGGTTTACCCAAAATCATCTTCATTTATTGACAGTCAGGCTTTTTAACCTGTATACATTTCTTCCGCAGAACACAAAAGCGGATGTTTTAAAAAATGTTGGTAACCCTACATTTAGAACACTTATATGGAAACAAAATCTTCTACATTTCCTAATTTTTGGTAAACTATTCCTTTAATATACCTCACAGAGCAAAATATTTACAAGATTCTAGTTGTTAACTTGCTTAGTTTAAACCTGTATCACTTTCTTTTGCGGAACACCAAAAAAGATATTTTGTAAAACCTCGTTATCAGTCATTTTGTTACCCCCATTGACTACCATTGTACAGAGACATTAAAAGGAGAACATTTCTCAAATTATCTTCTTTTGTGTTCCACAGAAGAGTCAAAAACAGGTTATGATGACTTGAGGGTGATGACAGAATTTTCCTTTTTGAGTGAACTACCTCTTTAATAACTCAAAAAGGACAAGATTCTTATTGTTGTTTTCATGTATTTAAACCTGTAAGACTTTCTAATGCAGAAGACAAAAAACATATATTTTTTAAAATGTTTGTTACAAACAATTTGTGACCCCTGATTTCTATTATGTGGACACAAATCACTCAGAACATTTCTCAAAATACCTTCTTTTGTATTCCACAGAAGAGTCACGGACAGGTTTTAATGACTGGAGGGGGAATAACTGACGAGAGTTTTTTTTTTAATTTTGGTAAACTATCATTTTAAAACCTCACAGAGGACAACCTTAACAAGGTTCTAGTTATTGTTTTCATGAGTTTAAACTCGAATGACATTCAAGTCAGACACACAAAGATATTTTGAAGAATGTTGATAACCAGGCATTTTGTCACCACCCTATGGGCTCTATTGGGTGGACACAAAACTCTGAGAACATTTCTCAAAATATCTTATTTTGTGTTCCACAAAAGAGTCGTATACAGGTTTTTATGATGCTCACACTATCCTAGGTGCAAGTTTTGTTGACTCTGAAACTGGTCTCAAATATTTGGGCACTTGAAAACTACACCCATGTGAACATTACTTTTTTTTTGTTAAACCGCAGTCGTAAATAAGAAGTTTGTCCTCTCTTTGGAGCTATTACAGCTTCTTTTCTGGGACAGCCTATATATACTGCACATCATAGAGGCCAGGCACTAAGTTGGGCAGTCAAATGTCTCCTAAAGTAAGTTTGGGCTCAGTATCTAAAATATTCAAACTTCCATTAATATGCTGAATATTTTACCCTGCGTGTAATATTTAGAAAAATTTGTTGGCACGGCAATGCATCTTTGATTTCCTCTCACTCTCCTTCCGATGACCTTGGCTTTCAAATCGCAGTGTTTGATTGACAGCTGAACATTGTGTTTGGTGGGACAGGTCCGTCATTTTCCGAGCAGCTCTGCTGACGTTTTGAGACACTGACATCAGCAAAACACACAAGCCTGCGCACATACTGTATGTCTGACAACATAACTCAGTCAGAGCCAACGCTTTTCCTCAGCCAATCGGAGCTGGCTTTTCGAGTCTGTATATCATAAAACCTGCATGCAGACAGTTCACATAATCAGGTCCTGTTACCTGATGGAATTACTTGGTGGAAATCAGAGGTGGAAAATCGACCAGATGATTCTGCCGGCTGTGATGTGCAGACAGTGATCTATGGTGGAAGTGATAGATAGATTTCCTTTATCAACAGGGGCATGAATATTTTCACAGGAAGAGCGGTTTATTGAAGTATTTGTATCATCCTTTAATTGTTTGTAATGTTGAATTATATTTGCAATACTGTAGGAAAAGGATGAACATCTTTATTTACTTCTCATAAGAACATCATCAAATGCAGCACAACTCTTTATTGTTTTGAATTTAATAGAGAGTGAATATATTTAAAAATAATATTACAATAATAATAAGTGTTGACAAAAGTCTGAATCTGACCCTCTCATAAGCATGAGTTTAGGTGGAGAAAACGAAAGATTTATTTATGCCCAAGCAGCATCATGCTGCAAATATGATTCTTTTGATCTATTGACAATCCAGATAAATTCCAAAGGCATATTTATTTCTTAAGATGTCAACTTTAATCCCAAATCAACCATACCTTCTTTACAGTAAAATCACTCAATGGTCACATGTCCAAACAACCCAGCCCGTTTGAGTCTGATCGTTCCTCAATGTCAAGCGAGGTCACACATACAGTGCCTGCTCTCCTGAGATAAATAATCACATCATCCCATGACCATTTAACAGCCGAATCAAGAAATCTGATCAGAGCCTCAAACCAACACGTTTCAAAACAACATATCCAAAAAACCACACAGAGGTCAGTGGATGTCAAATGAAGGGAGTGAGCAAAATGTTAAATCCACTTGGAATGTCCACTTTTGCAGCAGTGGATGTAATTTCTTGTGGGCACAGAGCTGGTCCCCTGGGCTGCACAGTAAGTGTGTGAGAGCCCATTAGCAACATAAATGTCATAGGTGTCTCTAGCTTTTTCTGGGTTATCGAGCCAATGTAGAGAGACAAGTGGAGGTGGGCGTCGAGTTATGTACTGATGGGTTGTCAAGTGTGTGAATGTTTTAGAAATGAAACATTTCAAGTATGTATTATTGTTATCGTGCCATCTTTCATTTTATTTATGACACGATGGGACAGTAAGAATTCCATTGTATGAATTATTTTAAGAACAGAGTCTAGACTGGTCAACAGATATAATACTTAAAGGATAATGCTTGTGTACTGTACTACAGCATTAGTTGTTGTTAAAGACTGCCCCCTGTAGGCCAGCAAGGCCAGAAAAATCACTTTATAGTAGTTGCACTAAGCAAAACTTTACTGCACTATACTGGCCAACTTTAAGATTAAAGATATAAACATTTATTATGTAATTTACTCTTTGCTACAAATACAGAACATATGGACAATAAGTGTTAAGGATGTGATATAAATGCCCAAAGAATGTTTTTGTTTGTAATATATGTAATCAGCGTATAATTTAATAAACTCTTGTTAATAATGTCCAGAATAACCAACATGTCCATTCATGCACAAACCAGAAAGCAATTATACCTGAGAAACCGAGTGGGAATGCCTCTTTTAGGACAATATAATTTAAATTTGTATTTCTTTTCATTCATAGGGAAAATGGACAGTTATATGACAAGGAAAGTCATGCGATAAATTTAAAAAAGATGAGTCTTTTTTAAATCCACAATCCACTCTCCAATAATATTATTGAAAGAAAGTAGAGCAAATTAACTTTTTTTATTATTATTTCTGAGACAAAATAACTTTTTTTCATAGAAGTCATTTTAGGCAGCGCTCCATCTCCTGTAGTTCCCCTATCTCTTCACAATGAGGACCACAGTGGAGAGAGAGAAGCCTGCGGGCCTCAGGGATGACAGAGAGAGTGGCCCGACCATCTCTGCTGTAATTTAAAATAAAAGGTAAGAGTCATTAAAATTGCTTACTTATGACAACCAACTTAATTCCATGATCCAAAATTCAGTCTTTACCCATTGAAATGCAGTTGTGCCAGTTTAAAAAACTGTTTGCCCAGTTCCACACTGTCCTCTCCAAACTGGGATTTTATGGCAACAATGCTGCGCTTGAGATGGGAAGCAGCCCGACTCCAGTCACCTGTAAGCAAAAAAGTGAAACAGTCTCTCTTAGGTTATGTAAAACTGTTATTGTCAAAGTGTTGTTCTCACTGTTGGTGGCGTATGCACGAGCTGTTGCATCTGCGAGCTCTCCTTGTATAGGATGAGTATCTGTCAGAATGCTGTTTGCAAGAGATGAAGCAGATTTGAGGACCCTCAAAGCATCATCTGCAAGAGAAATAAAAAATCAAAAGGTCACCCAAAAATAAGGAAATACATCTTGGCTAATGATTGTGCACACCGTTTAATTTAGATTCTCCTTAGTACAACAACATGAACCGAAAAAGACAATTGGTGCATGTTCTATTAATGACACCTGGTCTGTCTCTCTCCAGAAGATGACAGGCCTGGTCCAGTAAATTCTGCAAATCCTGAAGTCTCTTCTTTACTTCACAACTGGTGATCTGATGACCGCAGGAGGATTGAGAGCACACGTACCATTCCATGTAAGCCTGGAATGATACAGGAGACAATTATGTTCTGTGACATGATATCTGGGTGGTTGCTAGGGCATTGTAATATGGTAACTAGGTTCCAAAACAAAACACCCCCCCACCCAAATATCATTGTATATGTTTACCTTAAGAGGCTGTTCACATTTTACACACTTCAACCCTGGCTCTGACTTTACATCTGAGCTTGTTTCATTCTCTGTCTGCTCTCTCTGACAAGCTGCACAGTGGCAGGTGAAAAAGTACTGTTCCATCAGGAGGCGTTGTCGCTCTTTCACATTCATTCTGCTACAGTGAGGGCCTGTTAGGAAACGTGTCATTCAATGCATTATAAGTAATCATCTAAATTACAGCATTCACTTTATACATTTCCAAAGCTTGGTACCGTAACAGTGCAGAATCTCCTGTCCCTTTGTGAGGTCTTTTGAAGTACGCACAGTGACTGTCACACCATTGCGAAGGGTCTGAGAATGGTCACTTTGAACTTCTGAACCAGAAAACTGAGGGAGCTGTTCGGTCTTAACGCCTGTGGAGAAGAAGATGCTGGTGTTTGGACTGCAAGAGTGGTTAAGCAGGCTGAGTACAGGAAAGATCGCTGTGGCAATGCGGATTTCCTTGCTGGATTGAACAGATGTGCCCGTCGCCTCTGTAAAAGATGAGATTGTGTCAGTTCGCCCAAAAATTACAAATGTGTCTTCAATTATTCACCCTCTTGCCATTTCAAACCTGTTTGAAATTCTTCTGCAGAACACAAATTATATTTTGAGGAATGTTGGCAACTGGCACCGATTCACTTGCATTGGTTTTGTTCCAAATTTCTTTTGTGTTCTGTAGACAAAAGAATCTCATACTTGACAAGACCATGCTTTCTTTTTTTCACTATCACTTTAAAAACAAACACACAGACCTGTAACTCTAATAGCAGTGACCGCTTGTGCGTTACACCTGAGCTGCATCAGATGTCTCAGAGCTGTGGCTCCCAGCATGCTCATCTCAGGCTTCCAGGATCCCTCATCATCCTCACAAGATACCCAGGTGTTCGGTGGAGGTCCTCCCTGCAGCCTCTTAAAAAGTGTTGCCATTGTGACGGCTAATAAGAAGCGTAAGCTGGGTGATTGTTCTTCCACATGTGGTATAAGACTGTAGACGCCCAGATACGAGCTGCCATGGTAACAGTCTCTATGGTTTGAACTTTTTGTACAGTGGCCTTCAAAGTTTAACTGGATCGGAGAATCATTATTAGAAATTTGAGATTGATTGTCCATTACACATGAACTGTTGTTTGTCCTTTTAACCATTTTTTCCCCAGCTCTCAATGCAACTCTTAGTGAAAGATGCGCCAAAACACCAACAACCAAGAGATCTGATCCAACTGAACACTCCCATTGGTGCCACCGGCTCCATGCCTCTTTTTGACAACTTTCGTCACAGTATCTAGCGTAACTACAGTTCGAACAGGGCACTGAACTCAGTGTTTGTCTTAGGCAGTGATGACAATGTTTGTCTTGAGTGCCAAATGTTGACTTTTCACTCTCTGTGATGCGTTTACTACCTGGGATAAGAACACAGCTGTAAGCCTCATCCACCAGCACTACCTCACCGGCTAGTTTGTTTTCAGTGGCCAGCAGGTGCCGACCTTTCTCAGGACTGAAATAAACAGACGTGCCATATGATGTGCAGGTAATAGAGTCACTTGGTAGATTATTTAGGGAAGGAGTGATGGACTTGTCAAGTCTGCTGAGCTGATTCAGGCAGGCGGTCTTTCTAGCGGATAATTTGTCTAGGAGGTGGCTCGGGTAGCCAGACTCCAGAGCACGACGGATGTCCTCTAGACATTCCTAAAGAGAGACAATCAAGACATGTTTGTTTATTTGAGTATTCAATACATCTGCATATAGGATTGGAACAATTCAGTTCTTGCCACCATGATTCATAAATAAAGTAAATGTGTAATGTATGACACAGGCTCTTACTTTATAAAGGCTGAGATAAAAGAGAGCGGCAGACCGGTTTGCGTAGCACAAGGACAGCTCTTCTGTATTCTCACCAGCATGGCAAATACCCTGAGATATCAGAAATAACATCATTTTTAAAATACAGTACAGTCTAATCTTCATCTTCTATACTTTTGTGGTTATCTGATGTCATCCTGCCAGTTCATGCAGCTCCCTATGAGGGGGAAGTCATGGCCTCGTAGTTAGAGAGTTTGGGTCCAAACCCTAGGGTTGCAGGTTCGAGTCTCGGGCTTACAAAATTATGACTTATGTGCCCTTGAGCAAGGAACAAAACCCCCAACTGCTCCCCGGGCGCCACAATATAAATACTGTATAAACTGCTCCATGTGTATGTTCGTGTGTGTGTGTGTGTTCGTGTGTGTGTGTGTGTTCGTGTGTGTGCGTGCGTGCGTGCGTGCGTGACATTTAAATGCATAGGACAATTATGAGTATGGGTCACCATACTTGGCTGTATGTCATGTCATGTCACTTTCACCTTTTAAACACACCAACACCTACACTACACTTTCTATAACATTGTTAAAATAGGTGAATCTATGATGTTTTTTGGAATTGTAATACTTGATCAAAAGAGGTTGATTTTAATTTTTTTGAGAAGTTTCATATACATACAGTTAAATTAAAGTCTATTACTCCCTCTTTTAATTTTAATCTAAGACAACATATCTAAAATGGTTAATCAATACCTTTAAAGGGCTAATATAATTCTGATTCTGCTAACAACACTGTTTGTTTTATTGTAAATTAAAAGATTTTTCTTTGTATCTGGATTCCACTTCAGCGTCCTTAAATAAAGTTTTTATAAGGTACGCGAAATTCCCTAATTAATTTACTAAAAGAAAATCAGACGTTCAGCCAATCACAGAGGACGAGACTCAGTTTCCCAGCACTCAATTGGTCAAACAATTACATAGCCCCGCCCCTGATTTCTATTGGTTAACTAGCAGTTACCTCAGGATTTGCATGGTAAAGCAGCAGAGAAATTAGCCAAATAAATCTTTTTACAATAGAAGAATTATGCAGTTTATATTTAAATAAAATAAATAAATGTATGTATAACTGTTAAAAGAGTTAAAAGAGGCTTTTACCTTAGAATAAAACAGTGCAGCCGTCGTGTAATCTTTCACCTTAAAGCTGAGGTTGCCTTGCTCCCTTAATTGAGATGCGCTCTCAGGTGACTTTTTAACAAAGTTCTTTTCGGAGATTTTAAACAAAGTGTCGACATCCTCAGGACTGAAACAGACAAATTATATAAGGTACTTGAATACTTCATTTATTGTCTTTGAATTTTTATTTTATTATTTTTATTTAATTAATAAAAGTCAACTTTTCAATGGTTAAATGGTCATTTCTGTGACTAATAATGTAATGCAGCTAGTAATGTTATATAAAGCGTTATATACTAACTGTATAAGTGACAGTCCGTTGTTGAATACGTCATTTATATTTGTTAGGAGAGAGAATCGCTCCCTTCCTTCTGGACTCAGTTCGGTCCACTTCCGTTCAACATGCCGAACCCACTGTGGACAGGGGAAGTCCATCAAATCCGCCCAAAATAGCCAACTACACGAAAAGACCAGGTAGGAACTTCAAACGCTTTGGGTTTCTCTGCAAAACTTATTTCCGGTTGGGACTTTTACCAATTTACAAAATAAAAGCCCGGGACTCTGCATGAGGCAGATCAGGGGTTTTCAAACTGGGGTCCTGGGACCTCCAGGGGGCTCCAAAAGGCTCAAGGGGGTCCCCAGGATATCTTTAAAGTGAAAACGTAGGCATTAGCTTTATTTTACATCTAAACAATGAATTTGGATGAATATGTAAGGGGAAACTCATGAGGTAGATCATTAAATGTGCAGTTCATTTTTTCAGTTTTGCTTATTTTGAAAATACTTTATTATTATTATTTGTTTTAAAAATTACTTAATAAACCTGTATAAATCTGTCACAGGTACAAGTGCTTTAACTCATGTTGACAATATGAAAACTGTATATTAAATTGTACTTAAGATAAAGAATGTAAGATGATGTAAAAGAAATAGAAAAGTTTGACCAAAATATTAAATTATTAGTTATAATTTTAACCTGAACATTAAGTATATATTGATTTGACAAGTGCGGTTCATATAATATGGTGTTAGTTAATAGCAGCAGGGGTTAAAGCTTCTGTTAAAATGAAGGCTCATGCATTTATTTACCAACAGGTGACGACATTGTTCCACATTAAACTTTTCAATTTTACAACAGAAGTCTCAAGATTATATTTTGACTGTCGCCTTAGATTTTCTCCTTGTATCTCTGATGTTGCTCGGAATCTCAAGAGACTTAATTAGTGAATAATGTGTCTGTTTCCATTAGGAATCAGGGGTCCATTTATAAAGGCGGTTCTTCCACAAATGTGCCGAAATTCACCTTTAAGAGAAAGGCCTTGTTTTGTAGACGGTTAAGTTGTAAGCAGATTCTCCATCGACAATTAGATTTTATCTGGGACATTAGTATAATTACAGGATTCAAATCAATGTTCCTGGAATTACTAGCCAGTTCTAGCAAGTTTGAATGTCACTTATGTGGATTTATTGGATTTACTAGTCTAATTTGTCTCAGTTGTTGGGTCGGATGATTCTCAGAGTAATTTATTCCTTGCAAAGTTAAATCAAACACTGCTGTACAATATTTGTGGAATTGTAATCATTTCTATCATTTCCATAAACCATATGTGATTTACGGGGAACCAAACTCTATGGTGTCCTGTGCCGGATGTCTCTATGATATTCCCAGAATGATATCAAGGAGGGAAAGCCCATTTGGTTGATAATTTGAACAAATACATCCAATAACCATTGATGAATGTTTGTGGAAGACCAGAAGTTCTGCAGTGTACATTTTGAATATATATCATCCCATATATCCTATATACTTCTATAACACATAAATACTATTTATAGTACCCTTCGCACAGCACTGAGTTTAATAGTATCCTTTGCACCATTATCAAGGGACAGCCTTACGGTCATAATTTTAAATGAAATGCATTGAATTTAGTTTATAACTTGATTTCGCTTTATGTCTGCATATGAATATTAATATATTCTGTCTGTGAACCTCATCTCTGAGGTCCGGAGGGAGGATGCTTATCACACATCTGGTTTTCGAGCACAGCTTTCCATCTCTGAGAGCTTTACATTTTACTTGTTTATTAGATAGGTGTTTCAGATTTGAGTCTCAACAGCTGCCGTTAATGGATTCCATAATGTAGGTCATTTTTTTGCAGCTTGTGTTTTGCGTGACTGTACGTCTTGCTGCCGTCGGGTGTGTTGTTTTCCAAGATTTTGTTTCATAGCACTTTACAGTCATTTTAAAAGGACACGTCTAACATATTTAATTTCTTTAATATCTAATTTGATTTTCTTTTAATACACAAGCTTATAAATATCCCCTTCAAGTTTAGGAGAATCTAAGTATAACTGCATTCTACTAAACCCTGTTAAAAATGGTTAACTAAAACACTTAAAGTGAGCACACTTCCATAAGTTTACTTAAAGTGTGTGTTCACACAGTAAGTTTGCACTTAAAGGTCAAGTTTGTAAAATCTAACAGAATCTAGCAGCTAAGTGACGAAATGCAACAAAAGTCTCAGTCCACCGCTCAACCCTCACTTTCAAAACACCACAGTAGACACATGACGAAGATATTTTCATTTATATGCTTCTTTGCTGAAGGAGATAAAACATTTAAAAATGCTCTGTTTAGAGCAGTTGGTCCTTTTTGGGGTTGGTGTCGAAACCATATAAAAGGGCCCACGGTGTATGTTGATAGAAATAGTTTATTCTAAGATAAGGAAAACTTTTCATTGTGTGAGGAATTTATTCACCTGTGATATTAGCAAATATGGTATTCCTCAATGTGATTTAGGCTTTGCTGATAACAATTATCAAAGGATATTTTAATTTCATCCTTAGAAATTAGTTTGTAGCTTCACTTTACAACATGTTTATAGAATATTGATTGTTCATCATAATAATGAAACCAAAAAATTGATTATAGATTTATTTGAAATGTAAGACAAAGAATACTCAACATAGCTCAATTAAAATATTTTTATATAAAAATATACATAAATACTAAAAGTGAATTGTTATCTCAATGCACACATGCAGATGATGCACAAGTGACTACAGCATGTAGTGAATATGTGGACAGTGAATTTGTGTTTTTATCGATTATTAAAAGTGAGTGTCATACTTGAAGATGTGATTTCACACATTGTTAAAACAATTTTTACGATATTATCACACACCATATATTGCATAACCCTACTCTGTTGACATAGTAATGTATATTATATTTCATTCCTGTCAAAAGATCCTTAATATTAAACATTGCACCTTTAATTTACTAAAAATATAGTCTTTAATATTTCTATTCATGGTGTGTTAAAATAGCACAGTCGATATACTTAAGTTTTACTTATAGGTTTATCTTAGAAAATGTTTGTATATTAAATAAAACAATTGGGAGTAATAAAAGCACTTTAAATACATTTTTGTGTATTTTTATTGTGAATAAATTTGGTTTAGATTGAAACACGAGTCCCTTTATTATTAATATACTTGCATGACATATTTTCGAGTTGTATTCCACTTCAGAGAAATGAACGTGTGTACTCTCATGTAAGAGATGTGATGTTGATAAGTTAGACACTTATTTCTGAAAACTCTTATTGTGAAAATGGTGGGAAATTAGATCATCTAAACTCAAAACAATAAAGAATGATTGAAGTCATCCAATAAATTTGAAATTAAATTGTCCAGTGCCCGCTGTAATAACAGCAGCAAACAGATGTCAAAAGCCCCCTACAGAGTATTATCACATAATTGAATGGCTTTTAGTTTGTATATTCACAGAATTAGGGCTGGAACGTTCTCATTTCAATCAGAGCCAGGAACCGTAATGCACTGAACAGCTGAACAAACAATTTTAGTCACCTGTGGATTAAAATATACGTCAATGCTCAGGTTCCCTCACACACACTGGTTTCTCTTTAACATACACAAACACACACTGATCAAGACACCATGACTGTTTCAATGACTGGTGTCATTGTCTGTCCTGTAAGGTTTGTGCCAAACATGTGATAATGAAGTCTTGATCCATGCTCTGTCCAAATAGACTGTTTGATTTTATTTTCTGGCTAGTGAAATCCAGATTGCTCCGTTAAGCTTCACGAGCCACTGAGGTCAGAGGAACATTTATATTTGTCTTTTATTTCAGTAGGCACACAATCTGTTTTCTGTGTTTAATGTGACGACGCCCCTTGAATTTATTTAGCTCTCTTTGACAATGGATACATGACAGGTTGTTTTGTTAAATCTGTAAATTAGATTTTTATTTTCACAGTGGGATACATGATAAGGATGTCCAATATTTATAAAATGTCAAAAAATTAAATCATTAGAACACCCTGTTATCATTTTAAACCTGTTCCACATGACCAAAAAGAAGATATTTTGTTGAATGTCACTCCAATTTTCACTTGGTGTTATGTGGAAGAAAGGTTTGGGATGCCATGAGGGTTGGGAGATCATAACAGAATATTCATTACCTCTTTAAAAGTGTAAGAACTGAATATTTCATTTTAATAACGATTTCAGTTATAAACTACTACAGACTTTATTAGAACGATGTTGTTTATGCCTGATGATAATCGAAGTAGACAACTATTAATTTAGTATGCATAGCCCTCTGGCGGTCCTCACACCTGACTGTCTTAACTGGGAGGGACTGAACCTTTTGCATGTCCTTTCCCAGTGACAGACTTTGGCTTCTAGCCATGGAGGGTTGTGTTATGCGTCTATTGTGGATTTGTTGTGTGTGCGCACTGAAGATCAATAGACCACATCTGCCTCCTTAGAAAAAAGCCCTTTTGTGTTTGAACATTAATTTTTGTCTCATTTGTGTGTGGTCAATAAAGCGATTAATTCAGGAGAACTGAGCAGAAAGCCTGCCTCTTTTCTGGTATGATCAAATGCCATAGGTATGGTTTTTGTGTGTCACACAAAATGTTTGGAAAAAATTTTTGTGCTAACTGATCGTTTGTTTATTTGTATATTAAAATATTTTTCTTTGTTACTCTAATACAACACACATTAACAACCATAATGATTGTAATCAGAGATATTATTGACTCATACTGAAGCCCCATACTGGGTTGTTTTTGTGGCTTATTTATGCAGCATTCATTTGAATCTATTTTGCTTGTTTAGAAATGGAAACAGAATTTGTTGTTTCACCCATACCAAGGTTAAATGAATCGCTCACCCCAAAAAAAATAATTTGAATGTCTCAACCCCAGATTCTGGTGTGGACAGAGAAAGATATTTATAAGAATATTTGTAAACAAACAGTTCGTGGACCCCATTGACTAACTAAATTTGGATAAACTTGACTTCCATTTTATTTTTTCTACTGTGGTTGTCAATGGGTCCAAAAACTGTTTAGTTACAAGCATTCTTTCCGATATCTTTCTCTATGTTCAACCAAGCAAAGAAATGTATACGGCTGTGCAACAATTACAGAGTGAGTAATTCATGACATAATATTAATTTTTGTGTTAACAATACCTTTAAACCAAATCAATCTAACAAAGTGCTTTGAAATTCGTGTGTGTGTGTGTGTGTGTGTGTGTGTGTGTGTGTGTGTGTGTGTGTATACACACACACAAAGAGAGTTATTTAGAAAATTGTTAGCAACTGTGATTTCCAAGGAATAATTGACTACCATAGTAGAATAAATCGAAATGGTAGATTCAGAACGTTATTTTTCCAAAATTCTTATGTTCTACAGTTGTTTTTTACAATGAATGTCAATGGTAGCCCAGAAATCTCTGTTGCCAATATTCTTCTAAATATCTTTCTTTATTTTAAACTGAAGAAAGAATAAACACAGATTTGGAACAACTTGAGGGTGTTTTGGGTTGACAGACCTCTTAGGATACTGAATCCTATGAGAATCATTGGATCCAGACAGGATATCAGTCCTACAGTATGATGTGTTTTATTGCATGAATTATATATTCAGGTCTGTTTGCTCTTTACATAACTTTTTATCTAACTTTCAATCCTTTTTTATTGTAAATAAATGATGATAATGAAAAATTGATAAAGCCCTCCCATCAATATATTCATTATGTGCTTGTTAGGGTTCATTTTGTGTGTGCGTTTGCGTACACTGGCCAGTTGCGTGTGCGTGCGTGCGTGCGTGCGTGCGTGTGTGTGTGTGTGTGTGTGTGTGTGGACTAAGATCAGGTCAGTTTTATTGATGATATGTCATCTATGATGTAATTACCTCAGCACTCTGGGCTCATTAGCTCTGTTCGCATCACACTCCCTGTTTGTGTTTCTCATTTACTGTAATGAGATGGATATAAAGTGTCTCTCTCTCTCTCTCTCTCTCTCTCGCTCCCTCTTTTCGTCTTTGTCTCACTAGCTTCTTTGTTGGTTTAGTGTGGCATCTGTGGTGACTTGATAAGACAGGTTGGCATTGTACTGGAATGAAGTTTTGCTGGTGCTTTGCCCATGTGACTGTCGACCTCACACTCCACTGCATATTCACCTCGCTTGTAAATTCTCACTTACAGACAATTGACTGTTTGTTAATCAAATATGTCATCGTCTTGCTCTCTCTCTCTGTCTCTCTCTCTACCTCTCTATCCCTACCTCTCTCTCCCTCTAAATATCTCTGTGTGCTCTTTACACAGAGAAGTGATGCAAAAAGGCTATGTGTGTATATATATATATATATATATATATATATATATATATATATATATATATATATATATATATATATATATATATATATATATATATATATATATATATACACATGTGTGTGTGTGTGTGTGTGTGTGTATTTGTGTGTGTGTGTGTGTATTTGTGTGTATTGGTTTGTATATGTATTTGCATGTTTATGTATATATATGTGTATATGTGTATATGTATTTATGTATATGTGTGTAAAAGAATTTAGCCATTTTATTTTTAAAAAGATTTTTTTCAGTGAAATATCTTATGATTGGTTTTGTGTCAAAACTGGGAACTTTACATGAACTTGAATTATAATACTAAATAAAGTAATTAAATCTTTTTTAAATATAACTGGGCAAAAACTAGAGAAAGTGAAAACAGAGACGTTCCAGTGAAGCTGTTTATTACAAGAACTTTATCTAAAGTAAAAGTGTCTCTCTGTGTGAACGTGTGAAATTAGGCTACCAAGACGAGCAAAGTGGAGAGGAACACCAAGAGAATATAAATGAAGAAAACACAAGCATGGCCAAGGCCACGTCGCCATGAGCCCTATAAATCATCATTAGAGTGAGCGCCCTGAGACACAGGGAGACGACCCACCAAACTCATGCAAAATGTGTCTGTCACATATGAGCTGCTGCGACACTGGTCATTTGTCATGCGTCAAAAACACGTGCCGGCAAACAACCCAAACCACCTGCTGTTTTAAGCCGCTAGACTGCCGAGATGAAGGTAGAAAGACTGAACTCACAAGAGATTAAGTGTTGCCTCAAAACATTTTACACAGTTTTATAATGTCACACAAAATACTGTGATCGGTCTCCTTGTGGGCGTCCCTGAACTCTGCTTCCATTAGGCTGACAGAACCTTATGAGACATTTAACTTGCTTTAAGCTTAAAGTTATTATCAAGTCTCATTGTGGTGGATAAACATATATGGAACCGTTTAAATGGGAGATTAAATTTCAAAGTTAGAGATTCTTCATTATTTTACTGTGAAATAATATATCTAAACTTCTTATATTGTAATACCAAAAAATTATGATATGTAATGTAGAGCTATGACAATATTTTTTTAAATAAAATATTTTTTTCACATTTCAGTTTTATTTGTTTACATAAAGATGGTCAAATTTAAACTTATGTAAAAAGAAATTTCAAAATAACAAACATAACTTAAATTGTTCATGTTTTGGGGAGCATTTGAGCATTTAATAAATTCAACATTTCTATTCACAAATTTGATGCAATCTCAAATCCAGTATCATGTCGTGTTTTTATACCCTATTGAATAATTGTACAGTATTGCAACAATTATAATTTTATGACACTTTAAAAATATTGATGTTTAAAGCTATGTCTATTTGCATGAGCACTAAGTTTTCTTTGGTGTACCGTTGCTCCGTCTTCTGGGAGGTTCTCAGTCTCTGTGAACGAAAGGTACCTGCTGATGTATTATTTTAACTAAGAATAAGGTGTCACATAAATCCCTACCAAATGAATTCAATGAGATTAAATAAGGACATAGGGAGGTGTTTGCTTTCCAGAAAGTAAAAAAGTGTGTCTCTGTGATGTAATTGCCCATTGAACCAAAATCTCCCAATCACCTCACCATAGGGCTGTTTAGAAATTCTAGGAATGATGCCATGGCCTCCTCCATTATTTAATTGTTGTGTATATCATGTAGCAGCATTGTAGAATTGTTTTGGTGGGACCACCTGAGGCTTAACAAGCATGATGCTATGATTGTTCTTTATCAAGATGAGAGAAGTGGTAGAACCTAACAAATGTTTATGATCTTGCATTGTGCTTTGAGATGTATTTTTAGTTATTAAACATTGCACTAAGCGAATTTTACAAAACGTGAGCCAGCAGCATAATTGCCTTTTAAGATGAATATTTAATTGTTTGTGGTAATTATGGTGAGTAAATTCATGTGTTGTTAGCTACTAGAAATGAATTTTTTCTGTATTTATTGAAGCGCTTCACTCCAACAATCCTGTTGGCCTGGGTCTGTTGACTGAAGTAGCTCTAAATGCATTTGTAGCCTAAAGGGTTTTTGTTACCCACAAATCTCCACTTTTCAGTTTGCATTTAAAATAGATAGTGTTTGCTTGTAACCTTGAACTGTAATTCATATTTTGCCAAACGTATTAACATGTCCCATTTCATTTTAAGCGTGGCTGTTTTTGTGATGTTAAACGTAGTGTGTGGTGTCGCGAACATGCTTTCAACCACTTCATGTTTTTTTCTCACCCTCTACTGATGGTAATATGTTCTGGTAAACAAATTCTGGTAAATAATTTTTTGAAGTGTGCCTTTGTGGCATGTTTATAATTGTAATAATGACAGGTTAAAACACAGTAATTGGTAAATTTAGCAAAGGCCACATGCTTGGAACTGATGGTTTAGTGAACACCATTAGTGGTGACCTGGTGTTTTATGTTGGCTAAACTGTAACTCATTTCATCTGATAAAAAGTCAAGAGCTCTTAATGCAATATTTTGTTCTTTAATGGAGCTGTGAGTAATTTTTGGAGGATCTATTTACATATTTCCTACATAATAAACAAAAATATGTCTTCAGAGCTGTTTAAAGACTTAATGTAACAACAATATGTTTGAATACCCTTAGAATAATAGGGCACAAACATGGAATTTGCCAATATGGCACCACTATATTAATTAGAGATTGTTTGTGATTCTTTCAGTCAACACTAGCACTCCCCCACAGCTTTTTAAAAAAAATTAATGGATAATATATTTATAATTATTTTTTATCATTTTCTTACTCTCATCTTTCGTTATGTTTTAGTCTTTTGCTCACATACATGTACATTAATTCATTAGGCAGAAGCATTTATCCAAAGTCCGTTGGTCAGTTGTGGTCTTGTGGTTAGAGAGTTGGAATTGTAGGCAGAAGGTTGCAGGTTTAAATCCCAGTGCCAGCAGAAAATGACTAAAGTGTCCTTCAGTAAGACATCTTACCCTCATTTTCTCTGCAGTGATAATTGCCCACTGCATAGTATTTGTAAGGCGCTTTGGATAAAAACATCAGCCAAATTAATAAATGTAAAGTGACTTGCAAGTATTGCGCAGTTACATATTATCACTGCACAGCAAACAGGGTTAGATGTCCTGCTCAAGGACATCTCACGTATTGTCTGCTTTCACTGGGATTCAAACCCGCAAACTCCTACTTAGCTGACTCCTAAATAAAGCTCTATAATTGACTTCACAAAGACAGCTATTTAGAACAATGCGAGAACCAAGATTTCTGGGCCACCATTGCCATGTTTTAAAGATCAAACCCTTCTGGGGTACCTTACCAATTTCATTTTGTCATTTTAATTTTTTATTTAATTTTTTTACTATCATAGTCAATGTGTGCCAGTAACGTCAGTTGCTCACATTCTTCCAAATATCTTTCTTTGTGAGGTTAATTATAGAGCTTTTGGGTGATCTATTTCTTTATGTATTTTCAAAGTTTAAATATTAAAGGGTTAAAATACTGTAATAAAGCCCACACATAAGGGAGTGAAACACTATTATTTGCGACCTGATGCTCACATTCTTCCAAATATCTTTCTGATTTCAGTAAAAGTGTGCTATGGATGGTATATCCCTTCATGGAACAGTACATGATTAATCTAAACCATCAAAAACCCATATGGTATTTTCAGCCATTTCCATTGTTATTTTGGTAATAGGTTCGTCCATGTCTACACCTTGTGTTCTTAGCAGAAATTCATTTCTATAGGGGTGAAAAAGTAATATTACATTTTACATTCTGTCCTGATAACTCATGAACCAAAGAGACTGTGACAATAAGAGTAAGTTTCCATCCCTCAGGCCCTGGAAAGAAACAGACTCTAAGAGAAAACTATTTTAGGGCGTTACATAAATAAAGTTTCTAGTCACGAACTGAAAAACAAAAGCCTGATATCTCTTGTATTTCTAAAATTATAAATTACTTTCTTCAGGGCCCCTACGAACAAGATATCCTAGGTGTATTTGTCATCTGATTCTGTAACATCTCTTGAATGTTTTAATATTCATAAATGCATCATTAATTTAGCCAAGCAAGAACATCTGCAGGAAGTGTGCGTTTTGGTTCACAGGGAGTTTGATTCTGTTGTTTAGTAGCAAGTTAAGAATCTTGTGTTTGTGCGTCACACACATCTGACTCCTTTCACATGTAGGGAACCAGCAGGGACTTGATGTTAGACTATATTGAGATCTGGGCCATGGAATGATAAAACTGCAATTTCGTTTCAATTTAGTGTTGATTCACAACTGTGATACTTTTACTCATTTCCTATTCAACTTTAGTGAACTTTGGTGTACCAGAAGACTGAACTTTCTGAGTTTTATATTTTTTTCATATAAATTCTAGCATGCTGGCCAGAGATGATGAGATAATCTATACATCTTATCCGCTGTCAGGCGCTGTCTGCAGATCACAGGAGTGCTCAGTTTAACTGCTGTTACGAGATTCTTATCTAGAAAAAGTAAATGAAGGAAATTCCTAAAGAAAGTTGGTCACCAAACAGCAGTGGCAGCCATTTGACTAGAACTACATAGACACAAAACCCATACAAGGCAATATATGCAAGCACCCAACACTCTTCAAAATATTTTTATGGGTCCTGTTGAAAAAGTAAACGGGTTTGAAATTACAAAAAATTTAAACCCTCACACATGAAAGGTTTTAGAGGTATGCTACACTAAACTGGAATACTTCACACATCCATCCATGAATAATTGAATAATAATTTAGTTAAAAATGTTCTGGTATGTTCCAACTAATTTTTGTTCGAAACCTATTCAATATAAATATCTGGTCATGTTATAAAATATAGATGTGAAACATTTTCCTACAGTGTACTGTTTTTGCACTATGAATACAGAATACCATGCAAATGTCCTATAGAAAAACATAAAAGACATAACAAGTTTGTGCGTGTGTGTGTGTGTGAGTGATAAAAACGTCTTTATAGCGATGTAGGTCTGTATGTTTATCTGTTTCTGAAAAACACATGTGTTAGTATGCTAGTTTAAAGCATGACTGTCCATGGAGAATGTGGTTTTTAGCTTGTCTCTGTTGGCGTTGCTTTTCCATGGGAGTGGCTGAAATTAGCTGTAACACCCTTGCTTGCTCTCTATGTCACACACTCGCAGCCCAGGCTCAAGCATCTGCCAGCTCACTTAAAATGAACAAGTCATTTCAGCGTGTCGAGTGAATTTCACACACATCCAAGGCCTCCCTCTGATCTTCTTAAATCACTGCTTGCCTACTGCTTTCTTAATAAACCTCTTCTTTCTTATCCGCAGTGTTTCCTGCTCTCCGCTTCCAATTCTGGAAGCTTCCCTCCCTGTTCTAAAGTGCCGAGCAGTGTTTGAAGGAAAACGTGTCTAATTAAACACGACCTTATTTACATTGGATAAAAGTGAGACAAGAAGCATTTTTTCGCACAAGAGAAAAGTAGATTGAGGGTGAATGAAAGAAGACAATTCGGTTGACAGGAATTGTCAAAACATGCAGGAAATAGAGATACCACTTACAAAGTAGTTCCATGTATGGGGTTTATTGATTTTGCAGTTGTTTATGAGCAAGGATCCTGCTAAAGTCATTACTTTGTGATTTACTTTTTATACATACAATTATTGTACACAATGTAAGGAGCATTCTGTAAGAATATACATTAATATCTTTAATATTGACTGAGTAAGAGTAAGACCAGGTCAAAGATTGAAATCAGAGTGAAATTAATAGGTAAAGTCAAACTTTATTGCTCGTTTTCCCAGAATTTGATTTTCCGACTTTAGCCTTGTTTTTACAGGAAGCTACATATAATTTTAGATAGGATACAGTACTAATGGTTGTAGTTCAAATATAGTTCTTTGGCTTTTGAAATCTAAAAAGATCCGATAAGGGTTTGGCAGCTCACCAAACACAAACTGAAAGATTCATGTTTAGGACAATTATATTATGACTTGCTTGGAATTACCACGGTATGCCTAGATCTTTGCTCAAAAGGTTGTATACGCTTGACATTTTTAATTTTTGTCATGTTCATATTACATGATCTCGCAGAGCTTACTTTAAGTATTAACGTTGAGTGTTTTCCCTCACTCGTGCAGACTGAAAGAAGTAGTTATCGCTGGAGTCATGGGCTCTGATCACAGGCACACATGCTGCGTCTTATCTTAATGAAGCTGTGCTTATCAGAAGCTGGAGGTCAACGCTATCTGTCTGACCTCTGAAGGCACCCTTATTTTTTCAATTAACCCATTCACAACACTTCATCAACTCTTTCATAATGACATATGTACGGGTTAAAAAGAACGTTAAAGTTCAGATTTTTTTATTAAAAATGGTAAGGTCTGAACTTTTAATGCAGTGTAAATTTCACCCCAAAATAAATAACATTTCCATAATTTTCAAAAAATAATTTGAAGAATGTTTTACTGTATAATTACAAAGGGGACCAACAGTTTTCTTTTCCCAACATTTTCTAAATATCTTCTTTTGTGTTTTGCTGAGGAAAAAACAGGTTTGAGTGTAAACTATGGTGACAGAATTTTTATTTTGGGGTGAACTCTTATAACACAGCCTTAAGTGTGTGTCAATGAACAACTCCACCGTTACCCACTTGTTAAAATGATCATCATGAGATTTATAGTGATATGTCATACACAGTGATGTTATGACTTTTATAGTAATGTTATGTGAAAGACAGGTTAAAAAAGTATAGACAGAAAGAGAGTTCAGAAGCTCTCTCTATATTTCCCCCACGAGACTTTGCCGTGGCCTGAGGGTCACTGCCACTCATGTCTGCAGTTACTGCTATGCCACTTCCTTTAAAAGTGGTATTCAAAACAAGCTGACAGTCACAACTGCCATGGCCAAGACGGGGTCATGAGCCAGAATAGTGTTTGTTTATGGATGCGAGCTGCCAACACTTGGATGAAGTGTTAGTTTGGAAAATTACTGTTCCTCTTTTGCAGTCTCATGTAACCTTTCGTTGTTAAGGGAATGAGCCCTCCTTTTGTCTCATTTGTTAGGACACGAACAGTTTAAATACCACAATGCAAAATATTTACAATAATCACCATTAATATTTTTTTCAAACTGCAGTGTTATTTTATTGAGCATTTTATTGAGCTTTTAGAATATGTAAAAAAAATACCCCAAACATAGAAAACACAAAAGAAAAGAATGATTCTGTCAAAAATGAAAATTGTCATCATTTACTCTGTTTACATTTCATATCTCTTTCTTCTGCAAAGCACAAACATATTTAGAAAAATGTTAGGAAAAGAAAATCGTTGACTTTGTGGTTTATGTTAACACAGAAATGTTGATGAGAACAAACGATTTCTGTTTACCAACATATACCGTTTACATCATACAGGTTTTGAGTGATAAGGTGTTGGTAAATGATGACAGCATTTTAATTTTTGACAGAACATTTCAATTGTAAAGACACAAAACCAATGCAAGCGAATAGGTGCCAGTTACCAACATTCTTCAAAATCTCTTCTTTTGTATTAAGTCGAAGAAAGCAAGACATACAGGTTTGAAATGACGATGGTGAGGAAATGATGACAGTCTTTTACTCGTTTTGGGTAAAGTGTCACTTTATTATTTCATTACTACAACCCCAAATCAGAAAAAGTTGGGACAGTATGGAAAACGCAAATAAAAAAGAAAGTAGTGATTTCTAAATTTACTTTGACTTGTATTTCGTTGCAGACAATATGAACACTAAATATTTCCTGTTTTGTATATTAAATCAAATAATGAGTTAAACACAGAAAGAGGGTTATTTCTTAAAAGAGTACTCAGTTATGTATTAATGTTTATCTATAATACCAATGTAACATGTTCAAATCTCTCAACATCTGAAGAGCTCCATATATGATTTAAACGAAGAACCCTGCACCGGTTTTAATTGGATTCTCTTTTGACAGCCTGCCATCCCCTTCCTTTGTAATGTATTTATCACTTGTGACTGATTGTCGCCATGGAGACGAGTTCATTCATTTCATTATAGGTAGCAATCTCAAATGTCAACCAAATAAAAATAATGGGGTCTTCTGTTCACATGTATCACATTCAAGGTTTGTTTTGTGTTGTTTTGCTTTTTGCATGAGTCTTGATTGGCAACTCTTCATAAAGATATTAAAACTCTGTGTAAATTGGGCAACATGTCAAGTTGCAATCGGTCCAGTGATGCTTCACTTTGAGTTTCAGGCTGTCGTTCAACTGAAAGTAATAGCCACAAGTTTTCCGCTCAAAGGGGTTTTCGGTGTAATGACCTGTTCAATTGAGAGAAAAGTCTATTTTATATTCCATTAATTTTATGAAGCGTTTAAAAATTGTAATGCTGTTGTTTTTTTATATTAAGAATCAGTTCAATGATAAGCTTATAGACAACATAGATCAGAACGTTAGCATGCACACACATAGGTAAAGGTGATATAAAAGGCATACTAAACAGGCTTATGGGGAATTAGTATGAGTGTGTGTGTCTGTGTGTGAGTTGATAACGGTGAGCTTTATGAATTATTGTCCCACTGACATGTTTATTGTGGTTATTTTCCTCAAATGGCCTGATTCAGCACAGACTCGGCTTGCATTGTTTCTCATTTATGCAGTGAGTCCAAACATGGATTTGGAAATGGGGTGTCAGGCAGTAATTATATTTTATATATTCTGGAAGGCTGAAATCATATTCTAAGCCTTTTTTTCCATTTGATACACTAACACAATATTAATAAATGCCACAATTCAATACACTATGCAATATCTAATCCTCCAGATGTTAGGAACATCAACAAATAAGAATTTTAAGACGCACATAGTAATTTAGTTTATGTTCTGTCATAATTGTCAAATTTAAATCTGTGACTGAATTACTTTTTTTTGCAAAAAAAAAGATATTTTGAAAATGTTGATAATCAAACAACAGCGGTATCTATTCACATTTTGCTTTTAGGGCACAAAACCAATGCAATTCAATGAGTTCATAGTTTTTGTGAAATTTTTTGCAGAATACAAAAACAATTGCATCACACATTCCCTTCTAATGGTTTTGTGGCCGTGATAAGGTGCCACTTTTGTATGGTTACCAACATTCTTCAAAATGTCGTCTTTTGTGTTCTGCAGAAGAAAGTAATACACGTTTGAAATTACATGATGATGAGGGGAACTATCACTTTAATACCTTTTGTCTTCCTTTATTTATTTAAATATTCTATAAAAACTTTTTTATGATATAAAGTTTGATCAGTTGATTTAAACCAGTCACTTGGGTTCCATTATTAATCAGATACTACTTTAAAAAGTTGCTACCTATGTATACAGCTCACGAGCTATACCTCCAGTCCCACCGTACGTACTGTAAGCTAACCTTCAGACGAAACTGAAAATGACTTTGTGTTCAGTTGGGATTTGTATGTTTTTCAATTCTCTCTCCATTCATTGTTTTGAGAAACCTCTTTTTTCTCGGTTGAATTATGTCTTAAAGGTGGATCTGACTGAAGTCAGCTTTTTATGAGCACACAAACTCCTCGATTTCTGTGAAACTCCCTCTGCAGATTCTGTCAGTGATGCATTCTGTGAAACAGGCGGTTCATAGAGTCTCTATGGCTTTTCATGGCCATGAAGACATCTTTGTTAGATGTGGCTCTCAAGCTGAGAACCCCCCTGCTGCTCTGAAATCTTCTGGATGCTTCAATGATATTTTAAAGACATACATTGCACTCTGAAGCGCGTTTCAAAAACTTGGGCATCTGAGGATGGGGAGGTAGGGGCAGGTCATTCGTTGAGATTGTCAACCTTTTGATAGATTCTTAATGATAAGTTCAACAGATCTTGAATCAGCAATAAACAGAGGTGGCAGTAAATGTATTTGTTGATTGGTGGGCCTGTAAAATTGTGGGTGGGCATCATTTATGATGCGCTTTAGAAAGTCGTTCATAAACAGAAAGCTAACCCGGATTTTTTATTTACAAAAGCACATTTAATTGTTAATGTAAGTTTTAAGAAATGAAAGTAAACCCTTTACACACTTTGACATTCAGTTATTGTTTACTCTATGTGCAGAAACTCCTTATGATTCTTATAGAAAAAAGTAGTTCCTTCAACCAATGTAATTAGTTAAAACAAAACCATAATATTTAACCGAAGAATCTGGTCAGTATAATGCAACACAAGTAACTTGCAACTTAAGCAGGTTTGCCTTTCTACCACATCATCAACCAAAATTTCAGAAACATCTTATTTGCTTTGTAGCTCAATTTCGGAAAAACTAATTATTAATATATTTTAAGATTTCTGTGTGTCCAAACAATTAAGTTCTTGAGTTCTGGTGCTTGCTACTACTTATTTGCATGACTCCCGCAAACAGTCACGGCTTGAAGAAACGAAGTGTGTGGAGATTATGACTTGGACAGGGAATTTGATGTCGTTTAAGCACATATATGATCGGTACCATGCCTCCATTTGTTTCAAAAACTTTATACCTTTTGAACATGGAGGCAATAATAAGTATACTTGTTTTAGTACATTTTAATAGTTTCCCCAAATATATATGACATGTGAAAAACTAGAGAATGTTTGCTTAATTGTAAAATATGGTACTTTAAAGGTATAAAAAATATTTAGTGTTTGTCCTTGTGTTAAAGGTTGGAACTTAAGTTTGTTTTTACATTGGCTTTTCATGAACATGATTTTCTGAGACCATGAATGAAGCAAATCTTTGAAATGACCATACCCTGAAAATATTAAAGATATCAAGAAGAAATTTTGACAGAAAGTTCTGTACTCCGTATGTGAGGGTTTTATGCAGAAAAAGCAAATCACAAAAAATTTATTTAACTGTGACCCTTCCTGTGAAAACCTAGCTATTTTATAATACCAAATAAAGCCATGAAAGAGGATCCCATGAATTTAAAAAATAACCAGATACCAATGCAGCCACAATGTATTTTTTTTAAAATTTTAACATATATAAGACCTGTGCCAAAGAGCGATGTGATGCAAAGGACAATTCAAACCACAAAAAATCTGAAATCTGGTGACAAGTGTTCATTAAGTGTCATCATCATGCTGAACAGAGTAAAGGCTTTAACTGAGTCTTATCCGCTTGTTAAGTCGTGACGTAAAGAATAAAGTTTCCAGGTTGAAACCTTCTCTCGATTTATTGGAAGATATTAAAATAACTTTGTTTATTACCAGTGTTTATTTAAATCACAGTTTTATTAAAATGTTTATAAATTGATGTACACCAAAGTCTCCATGCTCACAGAATCTCTAATATATTCTTAATTTGTAAAACATGAATGGCATTGCTACCACTTATGTTACAAAGATAAAGGATGAGATTAGTTTTTTGTCGAAGTTTTACATCCCTTCATGAGTTTGTGGATATGTATGTATGCATGCATGTATGCATGTATGCATGTATGTATATATAGTAGTTCCCCTTTGAATCGGAAAGAGTGTTTGAACCCTGAAGCAGAATATTAGGCTTAACAAGTGGATAAGCACATTCTTAATTTTTGTAAATGAATGACTATTAATAAACAAACAATTGAAATTTTTTGTCATTTTAACAATTTTAACTTAGAAACTTAGAAATAAAATATTTAAATAAAATTGTCATAATTTTGGAGGCTCTAATTTCAAGCATATTCTCATAGATTCGTCACTGCTTCTACATAGCAAAGTATTTGAGTTTGAAAATGTAAAACCACTTTCTTTAAACTGTTTTGGTCTGAGGCTTTTCTGTGTGATGCTTTTTGTATGATACTGTGTGAATATGAATTTGTTTACTTTTGTCTGATTTGTCTGAAATCTTTCTGTTTGAAAATGTTATACTTGGACTTTATACAGTCTTGCCTGCGAAATATTGATGTTTGATTTGAGCGTGGAGACACAAGTTGCACTCTTGAGCAATTTTCATTCATTAATGTGCATCAATGAAATGAATCCGCAATCAAGAAAAATGTTTATTCTTTAAGGCGTTATTTCACCCCAAAAAAAAGATTTTTTAGGAAAAAGTCACAGAGGTTTAAAATGACAATAAAATGAATAGATCGAGTAGATTACAATATTAGTTTTTGTACTTAAGCATTTCTGAAAAAAATCGTAATTTAATACTTATTTTACCCTTAGGGTGGCACCATTTTTTCCCCCGGATGATGTAAAATAGTTGCACCCAAAAGCCATCTGAAACATAGATTTATAAGTTGATTTAGTTGCTGTTAGATGAGAAAAAAATCAATGAAAGAATGTACAAATAATATAAAAAGGAAGATGAGAAGATGAGTGCATACACATAGATTTAGACAATTATTTATATACAATCTGTTATACAATCTGTGACATTTACACAATTTGGATTAAATACAAGTGTTAATGTTTTGAGCCAGACATGTGTTTGTAGTTGCGGTACCTTTAAGATTAAAAAATTTTGAATATACTCTCAACTTTTTTTCTTTCTCTCAACTCTCTCCTCATTAATTTTTCCTTAACACTTCTGATGTCACTTTTGCGCTTACTAATAAAATTTCACACTTTCTATTGGTTTTTCATTTTATATGCTAACCAGAATGAACTGCATGCATGTGGTAAAGTGTTCCTCATGAGCAATTGCATCACATGCAGTTAACATGTGTTCTATTCCTGATGTAGGACACCAGCTGCGATCTTGGAAAGAGATATATATGGATTTTCAAAGGAGATCTTCCATGCTTCAGGCAAAATCAGACACCTATCCTCCGTGACTCTCACAAACCCTGATTCTGAGATATTACTTTTTTTTTCACCGTACATTCAACCCGTATGCCAAGCTGCTACCAGAAGCACAATATGAGTGATAATTTACCTTTAGTGCTCTAACTGTGCTCATTTATGGGCTTGTCAGGAGTCTTTGTCTCAACTTTCAGAGGGAGATATCAGCCCTCTTTGCAACTAAATGACAGTATGAAATCTGAGAGTATATCATGGAAAAAGAGTGTGCAAGTGGACATTCACCAACATCCTCTGGCCACTGTCAATTACAGACAGACCGATGTATGACAAAAACGTGTTTTGAGACATAAATTTGTGTGCGTGGGGGTGAATGTTTGAAGGGGACATTTTGACAGGCAGCCTGTGGATACGTGACGTACCTAGGGATGAACAACTAGATGAAAAATTGGTTGTTCTCTTTCGTAGCTCAGGAGACTTACGTGGGATATTTGCTCTTAAGTGTCTAGTTTTGGATATTTTCCAAATTTCTTTGAAAACAAATGACGAACATAAGTTCCATGAAGAAAAATTACATGAAAAATGTATTGCTCAAAAATTGCTCTCATCACACAGGAGATCTGTTATGCCTCATTTGAGTATCTAGTTTAATGTGTATCTCTTCCAATCTTTAGAAAAAAATATCTAATTTCTGTCATTTGTAATATTTTTTCATAAGTGGATAATAGACCTATCGATGAAAATAGTATGGCTCAAAGATTTTTTCATAGCTCAGGAGACTTTATTGAATTTAGTCTGTTGTGTCTCAATTGAGTATTTAGTTTAGGACATTTTTCCAAATTTCTTTTTAAAAATACCAATGACAGACATAAGTTCCATGATGGACACTGTGAGAGACGAGTCTTGGGAAATATTTGCTTACAGTCATTGGAAAAACAATTAAGATATTAAAAGACCTTTTGTTTTGCCTTCTACGATGGGCAACACTCACTTAAGAAAAAGCTAAAATAATTTATCAAATATCCTCCAAAAATTAACACTTTTTTCCTATCCGCTATAAGTGATCTGCAGCCGCGCTGAAGGCTGTTATGCTAAATGTGTACATGCCCATCGCTTCCGGCTGCTCTGTTAAATGCTTGCACCTCCCTTAGCTTGTGATGATGAGTCACAGTACTAGTCTGTCTGTAATGTTCAGAATGAATCTGGCTCAGGCGATGAAGGGGCGTAAAGAGGATTAGCTTCTCACAAGGGTCCAGCCCTGCTTCCCTAAGATTGAGGCCTTTACATATTCCGGTATGATTTCATGTAGATTTTATGTGAATCTTTTTGCAAGTAAAAGAAGTCGATTGCCTAAGGTTTTGGCCTCGCTTGTCGGGAGAAAATTATTGTGCGAGTGGCTGTCCACATCATTTCTGCCTCTGTGTGTGTGCTGTTGCCTACAGATCTTAAGAACGAAAGCAAAGTTTTACAGCCGTCTATTTTTCCATCAGCCGTCCGTCTTCAAAAATACAGTACTGAAATAAATCAATATTTAAATAAATCAATTACATTTAAATGGAAATTTCAATAAATTTAAAAAAAATAATTTCATCCCCTGGGCCTCAGAAAGGTCTTAAAATATCATCATGCCTCCATCTGAGTATTATAATTTTTGTCAAAATTTAAAAGCTCATTTTTGGTCTCCGAGATTTTCATGAATGTGTCAGAGAGCTGTCACGGCGTCTACCACCCCTGCTGCGTCTACATCACATCAGCTCTCAAGTTTTCAGTGGCCACAAAAAATATGCACTTGGAAGGAAATTTGACGGGACTGTCTGATGTGATGGAGGCCTGTCACGCTAACCATCTCTGCCCTCAGGCCTTTGCGCTGAGGAAACTTTTTCTACGCTTCGGTGTGTTCGCTATCTATATGCTAATCTGTATGCGTGTGAACTTGCATATGGATATAATGATATCTGAAGGAATAGATATCAAAGGTTCTGAGGTGCAGTTACTGTATGTTCAGACATCTGTCGGCGAGAGCTTCATGAGGCGCTCTGGCCGCCCTGGCACCAACGCTGGAGCAGAAAGACTTGTTGGCGTTCTGACGGCCATTCTTGTAAATTTGTTTAAAGAAGCAGCAAAGCAAACGTTTTGATCGTGCAGACTAATTACAATGTACGGGTTAAGTTATCTTAATCAATAAAAATATATTGCGGCAGCAACAATTCCTTGCATGCTCTGTAGCGCGCACGCATGCTTGCACGCACACAGAGTAAATGCACATTAAAACATACGATTTAAGGCACCATGATTCACAGTGCATTCTTTTTATTTATGTCAGTAAATGCAAACAGGGGTAATAGAAAAGCCTGTACAGCAGTAAGTCGTTTATCCTCTGACTGCTCTGAAGCTTAGCACTTCAACTTTTGATTCGTTGCCGAAGTGCATCATATCTCATTACCATAAAGTTGACCTGATTTCCTTGACGCTCTCGCTGTCCAAGACGTGCCACGCCCACCTCACTGCCTCGCGCCGCTGGCTCACATTAAAAAATGAATGACATCCGGCCATCTTGACGCTCTTTCCGGCGGTGGTCTGAACATACGGTTAGCCTGGCCCATTGTCGGCTTTATACCATAACTTAGATCTGATTTGTGCTATAAATATATTCCTGGACAGATTTAATTGCATTTTTAAGGGTTAAAACGGTACATCTGTATATTTGTATATAAACACATTTAAGTAGATTAAGTGCTTTACAAGGTTAGATGCTATTTACCTGGCAAGCATTGGGGATCAGTTATTCCTGAGAAGTAATTTTTATTGTATCCTAAAATTTCATGTTCTTTGTTTCCTGAAGGTCTCATGCTCCCTGACTTCCAAAAGTTGTTGGCTGTGGCACTTGATGTTTTTGTTTGTGGTATGCATCATACAGTTTGCAAGGGACTGTGGGCGGTCCGTGGGTTTTCCGCCAGAGGCTCCGATTATAGAAACAGTACTATACATCCTTCCAAGAGCATCTGCGCACTGCATTTGGTTCAGCTGTAAGATTAGTTTAAACAACTACTTTTGCTTTCCCTTCTTAAACCTTGAAAATATAGTTCACCCAGAATTCTGTCATGGTGTCATTTCCTGAATTTATTTCTTTTGCAGGACACAAAAAAGGTATTTTAAAGAAATAAAATAAATTGGATCACATTGCCTTCTAAAGCACTGGGATATTTCTCAAAAGTGTATATAATGTATGTTTGACAATGGTTCCTTTGTGGTTTACTTTTAGATATTTATAGTTGAAACTTCCACCCCATTAGTTTTTTTTATTTACTCAGTCTCATACCTTTACAAATAAAAAAACGAACATTTCTAAGAAGAATGTCTTGACAATATTTTTCATAATCTGAAGATGTGGATTAATTAAATAAGCATCATTAAAGCTAGTCTCCAGCATCTGTTTTACATTTTAATCTCATGGCGTAAACTGAGCTTTCAAAAAAGAGTGTTTTGTAGACACCACCGCCAGTGTCTTTTTATGCCAATAATAGTGTTTTTTGAAAAAGAAAATATTTGCTTCAGCTGATTAATGTAGGGCCCTAAAAAAATCTGCTTTATTTTCCCAAATTCCATTGTTTCATTTTAAACTTTTGAGATTCTATTTTCATGTTTTACTACAGAAGAGTAAATACCTTTATAAAAATTTGAATTATAACAAACATAAAAAAATCTAGAGATTACAGTGTTTGAAAATATCCTTAAAAACAGATCATGCAGTAATGTACCATTAAGTCAATATAAACCAGTAACTTTTTTTCTTGCTGTTTTTGGACTAGTTACATTTTATTGATTTTTTTTTTGTACAGTTTAAAAGTATGTTTTTCATGTTGCTAACTGTACTTAAATTTCGACGGTAGACTTAATTTATTGACTTGACATTTTCATGATTGACAGCAGCTTCTCTCAAGTGAAACATGAAAATGAATATGAGGTAAACTCTCAGAGCAATGCTGGAGAGTTAGTGTTTGTATACCTTAAATTGTAGTTAACATTTTAAGCAAAGCTTTGCAAAAATTTGGTTTATTTTAACCCTGTAATAAGCATTTCTATTAAGAAATTGGTGTTGTAGTTTTAAAATGTTTCTCTTAATCACTCTCGGTTTATAATTCAGATAGACTTTTATTTCACTGCTCATTAAGCCAAATAAGTGGTCTTCTCATATTTTTCTTATCAAGAAGAAGTGTGAACATGCACTTAAGAGTCATGAAAGTTGTCCAAATGACATGCGTTCTACATGCCTTACATACTTAAACTTTGTGGTAGTGACAGATTAAAAGATTAACTTAAAGGCAGAAGAAATGTGAAATGTTTATTATTCCATTATATGATGTTAAACTTACAGTAATAAGAAAATGGCCAGCCTGTGAGACAGTAATATAATAGTGTCTAGTACACAGCTGTCTGCAAAGTCAGTGAAAAGTGTGAACTCTTCACGGATTAAAAATAAACCGCTTCTCTCTCAGCCTTCTGTTCATTCTCGCACCATCATTTGTCTGTGAAACATTTAGATAAACTGTTAAACAGACACTTTTACACTTTTCTGATGGCCATTGTATAAATGTGTAACCCACTCCTGGATAAAAAAGTGAAAATTGCATTTTCATTTTCTCACCCTCTTGTCGTTTTAATTGTGTAAGGTTCTTTCCTCTGTAGAACACACAGTAGATAATTTGAAGAAATTTGATAACTGAACAGCAGTGGTTCTGACTCACTTCGATTGAATGGAAACAAAACACATCAAGTTAATGGGTGTCAGTTAACAACATTCTTCAAAATATCTTTTTTTATGTTTTCTTTTAATTATATGATGCAAGTTCTGATTGTCTCATAATCTTGTGCCTGACTTTTATTATTGACATGACACAAGATGTTCAAACTTTACTTACTAAGATGATTTTCAACAAGATGTTTTACCAATCGATTATATAAAATGTACAGTATATTTAAAAATCCTTTTCATCCCCAGTAGGTTGTAAAATGTAATAAGTAATAAATGTAATTGTTGATGAGTTCGTCTGCAAAGCAACTTTTCACTAGTTTGAAGTTGTTTTGACTTTTATCTAAATGTGTAAAGTCAGTTGCTCTTCAAAGATGTAGGAATGAGAATGCATGACTTCTTTACTCATATCATTTCTTTAAAGAAAGAGATTTTTTTCCTCTTTGTTATGATATGAATGGATCTAATGTTATCAGTTGTCGGCTAATTAGGAACGCTTCTCTTTTCATCTGCGGTTTCGAGGAACGATTCGGACTGTCGGCTAATGAGCTTGTCTTAATCACACATTCCATTTTACTGAGACGTGAACAGAATACTTGAAATGTTTCATTTTTTCTAATGGGAGGCATTTATTATACTTGAAGCATTTTTTAGAAAAGAATGCCATTGTTGTTCAAGAATACTTGAAGTTTGTATAATGATCGTGAAAATGCCTTTCTTTAAAAAAAATAACCTCCTGATGTTAGAAAAATATAAAATTGAATAAAATATTGTACTCGGCTAATCTCGACGCTGGTTTGTCACAGCCAATGAAAAATTTATTTATTTGCTTATGTTTTCCATAAAATAGATTCACATATGATAGTGCAACAAAATATGGTCCATCGGCCAAAATGATCTCTTTGATTTGGTCTTTTTATGGGGGCAACATATTTTGTTGTTCCAGTTTTTTCAGGTGGTCTTTGCAGAACACAGTTAAATCAAAGCAAGACTGTTTTTGTGTTTCTTCCAGAAAAAGAAGACAATCAACCGTGGTTAAACCCTCCTGCTTTGGGCAACGTCAGTTTTTGATCGAGATTCAAAAAGCAAAACAGCCTGCTAACCATGGAGCCTTTGGGCACTTTCTAACACAGCCCGAGAGGTTCCAAGAGACGTCGGAACAGATGGAATATTGCTGATTACTCTTTTAATTTTAATATCCAGAATGCTATAGAAAACTTTCCGGAATCTTGGAGCGGTACCTTAATCAGTAGGGTGAAATCATTCCGTGTGATAGATGAATAGCAATGAGGATGCTGATGTGGGCTATTCTTCATTTTTTTCTGCTAACAAATGAGTGTGGCCATCTGGGTGACTTATGCAAAGTACTATTGCTGTTAACGGCTTCACATCTACCGTTTCAGAAATGATTTTACATAGAAATTATTATATTGTTTGTGTGGATCAGCCTCTTTTTCATTCTTCAAACTGAAGATTCATCTGTGTCTATATCCATGCAGAGCTGTCGGCCCTGACCACAATCTTTTGCTTTGAATATACTCAAAACAAAATAAAGAACGTATAATTAAAAATAAATCTGAATAATTCAAATGTCTCTTAGAATTAACCAAAAATATAAAGTTTATATAATTGATAGTTAAATAAATACTTTTTTTTCTTTACAAAAACTTTTTACTAAGAAATTAACTTGATTTTTAATAAATTAATCTATATTGCCAAAAGTATTTGCTCACCTATCCAAATAATTAAAATCAGGTGTTTCAATCAATCTCACTCTGAACGCTTCGGTATACCAAAACATTTTAGACAATTCCATGCTCCTACCTTTGTGGGAACAGTTTGGAGCTGACCTCTTCCAACATGACTGTGCAGCATTGCACAAGCAAGTTCCATAAAGACATGGATGACAGAGTCTGGTGTGGATGAACTTGACTGGCCTGCAGAATCCTGATCTCAACCCCATAGAACACCTTTGGGATGATTTAGTGCAGAGACTGAGAGCCAGGCCATCTCGTCAAACATCAGAGTGAGACCTCACAAAAGCCCTTCTGGAAGATTGGTAAAAAAATTCCCATAAACACACTCCTAAACCTCGTAGAGCTATTAAAACAGTAGGGTGGACAGTCATCATATAAAAGCCTATGGATTAGGATGTCACTTAAGTGTGTTTTATATTTTCTACAAAAAAAACTATTTACGGTTTCAAAAGATTTTATTGAGTTAAGGTAACTGTTTATTTCAATGATATTTAATAAGCCTCATGAAATACTTTCACATTGTTGGCAGAGAAGTTTAATGTGTAAAATCTAAAAAAGAGTTCTAAGTCCAAGCAACATGTTTTGTAGATACATTTTTCTTCTAGTTTTGTTTTACAGATTCTTTGTAGTGCTGCATCAGTGACTCCACCCATCTCCACCACAGGCTCTCATTTTGACTTTGTTCTCCCTCTCTCTTTCTCTGTCTTTTTACATCGGAGTTAAGCGTTTGACTTGACAGCAGAGTGGATTTAAAGTACTAACAGAGGATCAGATTGAGAGTTCTGGAGTCACGAAGCTCATGTCAGAGAGATGAGCACTGGGAATGTTGAAAGAGTCTTTCAGGTGACACTTCTAACTTCTCAGCATGGGTGTGCTCTCGTAGACACTGAAACACTATTCTGTGCTTAGGGGAGGGATTTTAGTTAACTGATATTAGTTTTATAGATCCTACAATAAGATTATTACTTTTTTTTATGTCCCGGCAATATGTTAAAAAATCCATTGTTTGATATTTGCTTCGTCATACTTTGTTTTGTGCTGTAATACCCTCCCCTACCTGTGAGAGGTGCCGTAATCTCACCCATACTGTAAACCACCCTGTTTTCTTTGCATTTTTCCTTCCTATCCCTCTTTTCAGAAACTGTCATGCGAGCAGGTGTCCTTGGACTCCGAAGAAAATTATTGAATTAGTAAATAAGCTGGATGAAAGGATTATAGAAATAGCTTTAGGAGAGCAGGCGACATTAGATTTATGATTGATGTGGGATCAAGGGACTGGGGGGGAATGGGGGTTAGAGATTCAGAAGGTAGACAGAAGAAACAAAAGAGCCCTTTAATTTCTCCATGCTCCCCTCTCTCTTTCCTCTCATTGTTTCTCATTCTCACATAGCCGGCTTGCACTCATTTTCTGAAGAGTCATCACCACTTGCGCACCAGACCTCAGGGAGGACCACAGCTTCACCTTCTTCATTTTAATATTCAGTATGCTTGAATTAATTAAATACAGATTGCACAGACAATGAGAGTAAAGGGATGACAGTTGTTCTATTTAGTCATCCTCTTGTCAAAGTATCTTCTCTATCAAATATCTTCTAAATATCTCGGCATACAGGCTCGGAAGTTTACTTTCCCGAAAAAGTTTATGGGAAAATAATGGATTCTAGGAACGTACGGATCCAGAAGACAAAGACAATTTCAAACATTTAATTTTTTTTGTTTGTAAAGTTGAGGTTCCCAAAGCAAAATGCCATTTGGACTTTAGCTTTTAAAGGTTGGACTTTAGCTTTTAAAGCTGAACGATAACAGAAAATACAATTTCCTGTTTGTTAAGGTAGCATGTTGTGTTGATTTGGTGTTAAACAGTGATGTGTGTTATGTCGGACTGTTGGTTTGTCCCATCTGTCATTATCTCTTCCATTGCATTCCAAATGATTGATTGATTGATTGATTGAGTGAGTGAGTGAGTGAGTGAGTGAGTGAGTGAGTGAGTGAGTGAGTGAGTGAGTGAGTGAGTGAGTGAGTGAGTGAGTGAGTGAGTGAGTGAGTGAGTGAGTGAGTGATTGATTGATTGATTGAATAATTAACATGATTACACATAGACTTTGGTAAATCGGTTAGTAAATAGATGGAATATTAATAAATGATTAAAAAACAACTTTCCAATACAATTCACCGTTTAATAAAAAAAACTAAATCAAAGAAGATAAGTAAAAAAAATAACTAATCACTTGATTACTTTGTTTTAGAATTGTAAAAAAAACAAAATTGAAACTGAAAATGGAATTCCATTACTTGCAAAGTCCTAATTTTAAATACTTTGATGCATTTTTATAATTCTATTTTGTAGAATTCTAAATAGAATTTAAAAGCAACAGACCAGAGGATCATGTATTACATGCTCTAGACTGCAGATGTTTAACATTTCAGGGCCAGACTGTGGTCCTTTGAAATATAATTTTAATTCCCAGATACAGTATCTATCAGTTTAAAGTAAAACCAGATTTCATCCTAACCCTTATATTGCTTTTCATTGCTTTTCATTTTCATCGAAAATTTTATTTTTCACCACAAGATTCGGTAACAACAATTGTTACCTTCGGTGGAGATTCTGATTCTTGAAATATTTTCCCTCTGTTCTGTTTTTTGTTTGCCTGTCTTATGTTTTAGTTCTCTGTGAAACTCTTTCATGCATTAGCTGTATCCCACACATACACTGTACAATAGTAGAGTAGAGAACAGACATCCCTAAAGGAATTATACTCAATATATATATATCAGTCTAATCATTTCCATTGTGTGCGGAAATGTAAATCAACCTTATCATTCCCATGCGATGTATAATGCAATGTGTTTGAAGTAACTGTATTTGGTCCAGGAAACTGAAAGCTCTGTCTTGTATAATAATTTCCTTGCCTAAACATTATCTGATCGCAATACTTTATTATGCATTTTCTATTAAATGCTGTGCATTTGCATAAAGACGAAACCAAAGGCGTACACAAACATAACCATAAGCAGTTAGACCACATTTCTCTTTAATGTTCTTTAAAAACAGCTTCTGAGTCTTGTGTTGCGTTAACAGACAGAAAGTTTGATGAAACAAGGGGAGGAAGTACAATTCAGGAAAACAAGGTGTTAGCAAGGTGTAAAGTTGCAGTTATATGTAAAAAGAAATGGAACATGAATGCAAAAAACTCCCTCCTCCCCATATCTTTATATAGTTATTTTTTAAAAGTGGCAAGTATTTTCCAATAAATGTTCACAATGGCTTCCATAATATTTTCAGTTTATTTAAAATAGAGGGGCAAGAGGTTGGGAATGTGCTGTTGCCCACCTGTCCAAAAGGGGACGCTATGACAGTCCTCTATAAATTCCTGCTTTCGTACTTTTATACAAACATGTATATGGCTCAGGGATCAGAAAGTGAGGGGTGGTCTTTCTGTAACCAATCTGGCTTTCCATATTTCCCTTCGCTGTAACTCTATAGTACATGTGCAAACATTAACGTTGTTTTGTTGTTTTTGTTGTTGTTTTCCGTAAGTTAGACGAGAGCCAACTATTTGATTTCGAGTGATAGAAAACATATTACAGCTTTCGCACAAGCTTCCCTTAACCTTTCTGTTTTAATAACATCTGCCCTCTGGTTTTTGATTCAAAACACTATCTTCAGGGTACAATCAACAAAAATAAACACAAATAACGATACCCAGAGCAATCCTATAATCCTTTGGCAAACTTTCTATTCTGACCACAAAGTATGCCAGCATACTTAGAACTGTATCATCTATGGTGTGAATATTGCAAACAATAATTCATCTATTTTATCTTTAAGACTAAAAAACCTTTTTTACAAAAAAATTTGTATAACATAATCTTTCTCTAGCTTGTGTATTTTTCCACAGGTTCTTAAGATATTATCAACAACCCTCCCATAGAAACTTCTTACCTTTTATTCTGACAAAATAATTGGCTTGTTTGTTTTGCTAACATTCCCCTCGCCCCCGCTGAGTGCCCGGGACAGTTTGTGTGCAAGTGAAAGGGCAGAGCGGGTACTCTGAAGTTTTAATGGTGGTAAGCTTGACCACAGTGGGCAGCTAATGATTCGGCAGAGGTGTAATGAAGAACTGGATGTACAGGTGGTCTTCTTCTGTTCTTGAATGTGACCTGGTTTAATAGATTGGGTTAATCTATCGAAATTAAAGAGACAGGCTCACAAATTTTAACCAGGTGGGGAACATCTAGTGTTCTGTATCTTTCCAGTTTCTCCAAAGTTTTTAATCTCCGGTTTATTTCCAGCCCCGTAACTTCCCGCAAGTCCTCTGTAGAGGCTTGCCGAAGTTCCACGCACTTTCACATACGTACACACATATACACACACACGCATTCACGCACGGAAGTGTAGGAGCCAGAGTACACAGAGGGCTGAGTTTTCGGCAAAACCATCACGGGAGGTTTCCACAAGCTCAGCGTAAAATAAGGGAATTGAGCGACGCCAAAAGGCAAAGACAGATGATGAAACAAGGTGCCACGAGGGACGCTGCCCCGCTGTTGGCTCTTTGCACACCGATAGGGGGCCCCATTGAGCTTCGTGGGATGCACTTGTTCTTCCGTCTCGGTTTGGACGGGTCGTAGGTGTCATCCGAGTCCTTGTTGGCCAATTCCTTGAGGTTGTAAACCTCGTTCAGTCCGTTCCCCTTGCGGCCACGGTGCCTGGTGCAGTTTCTGTTACGACCGGATTTCGGGGGTCTGGGGAGGGGGGATGGAGCCGTGGGGTAGTACTGGTCCTGATGTGGCAGGTGAGGATGATGGTGTGATCTGTGATGGTGATCTTTCTTTAGCGACACTCCTACGTCCCCCTGGTTGCTGGATTTGCTTTGATGGAGGGATTCAGAGCCAGTACAGGACGGCAGATCCTCTTTCGTCAGCCGTTTAAGATCCTTTCCCTCCAGCTCGGGCGGAGCCACACATAGTAACGCAGAGCTGGAGCCACGGAAGCGTCGTAGCCAATCCCAGAGCGGCACGGCCTTGCAGTCACACTCCCATGGGTTATCGTTGAGACGCAGGTACTCCAGCGTGGGCAGCTGCACCAGGCACTCGGCCGGCAGCTCGGGTAAAGAATTGTTGAACAGGTAGAGGGTGGTCAAGCGGCGCAGGTCGTGGAAAGCTTGTTTGTGAACCCACTGGAGCCGGTTTTGATGGAGTAGCAGGCGATCCAGTGCCCCGAGGCCACGGAACGTGTTCTGATGAAGACTCCACAGTCGGTTTCCATGCAGGAAGAGGTGGCTGAGGTTCAGCAGATCAATGAACATGTCATCCTCGAGAAACTCCAGCTGGTTGTTCTGTAGAGTGCCAAAGAAACACACAGTCAAAAGCAGCAAGAGAAAAACATGCAGAAGAACATAGCAATGTATCTTGACTACCACACCAAATCGAATCATACCAAAGTTGCTTCGTTCTCTTCATGAATGAAAAGGTGACTTGGATCTTGTTATTTTAGATATAATATAACACTACCATGGTATAAATAAAGCAGTAAGAATTAATTCTTAACCTTGATGTCCTTTATTTATAAAGCAAATAACATTACAAGATTAAGAAAAATATTTTTTAGCTATCTATTATTATATATCTTTTATTTTTATTTGCTTTTAGGTTTGTGTAAATTACTCTCCATAACCCCACACTGATAAATCAATCGCCAAGTGTTGTGCCTTCATAGTGTTCTAGTATTCAAACAATTTGTTTTCTTTTTGACATTTTCATTAGAACAAAATATTGTGGCTGGTCATCTTTTTATTGAGGCGAGAGGTTTTGCTGCCAGGGCCGCAGAAGCCTTTGTAAACATTTTGAAACGATTTTATCAGGGTTCACTTGACAAGTCGGATGATTCCCAAGTAACAGCTAAAACCGGGTATACAGTCTATAAAAATTATAGCCCTACAAGAGGGCACTTTTGCTGTCACCAAAACGGTTTCATATGTAGTAAGTGTCAGCACAATTGTGCCAAGTCAAGCGTTTTATAAATTTCCCACTCAATTTGGCAGAGGAGGACCTAAAAATTATATATATTTACACAAAGTCATTTCCAGTTGAATACAATTATTTTAAATACTCCAGATCCGTTTCTGGGTCTTCACATCATTCATCGTATATCTCCAAATGCAACAAGTACCTGTAAATAGAGGTACTGCAGGTTGTGAAGCCCATCGAATAACCCAGCGGGCAGAGTGATGAGGCCACAGTGGTACAGATGTAGGGCATGGAGTCGGGTCAGGCCCTGGAAAGTGTCAGAGGCCAAAGACCGGAGGTGACGGTTGTCTCCCAGGTCCAGCTCTTCCAGGCGCATGAAGCCCATGAACGTGGAAGGCTGGATGTACGATATGTTGTTGGAGTACAGCCAAAGCATGACTGTGGTAGGGCTAAAATGGCCCTGGAGCAGTCGCTGGATCTTGTTGTTTTGAAGAAAGACCCGCTCGCTCTCTGCTGGGATTCCCTCCGGAACCACCTGGAAGTTGTGTGCCTGGCAGCTCACCGTGCTGGGGGAGTCGTAGCAGATGCAGTGATGTGGGCATGTCAGGGTCAGCTTTAGACCGCATAGAACCAGGAGAAACTCCAGACCACAGCCTGTAAAAAAGAGAGCAGAGATGAGATAAAGCTTTCTCTGTTGACAAGATCAGCATGTAATATATCATGACCTTGTTCATGCTAATGTCGTGCATTACCAGGTGAGCTACAGAAACTGATAACTTAAGATACAGTCTTTATCTTAAGCCATTCCTGAATACATCAAGGTTATACTTTTACAAAATAATTGTTGCAAGGTTGCTGAGAAAACAACCACAAAAGCCATTTCATGTATGCATGTTAATACAATAAATTAAACCACCATCGAAGAAATAACATGTACACATGTCTGTCAGAGAGAGAGAGAGAATTCCAACGTGAGGAAAATGTTCTTGAGGCTGAGGTTGCGATGAAGGGCGATGTAGCGTAAGTGAACGTTGGGATAGTTGATTCAACCCTTTGATGTTGAATTGAATTGGGAATGAGAGAGAATAGGAGATTTAGAGGTATAACACAGTGGGAGAATTTCGAAGAAGGGGTGGAAAGTATGAGTCATTTAAGATGTGCAAAAGTAAGAGTACAGAGGATCCGTTTGCAGAGAGAGATTGATATTGACCGTGACTAAACCTGATAGATGAGTAATGACGTTAGTACTGGTTTCAACTGGTTAAGCTTCAGGAGGTGCCAGATTGTATATCAACGTACAAAAATATATCTGGTATTGGCCCTAAAATCAAAAATTAAAATGGTAGTTCACCCCAAATTTCTATCATCATTTTACACTTTCATGACTGACTTTAAAATAAAGATAAGAAATTTTGAAAACTGTTTGGGTATCCAACAACAGTGGCACCTATTCACTTCTATTGTTTGAAATCAAAGCCAATGCAAGTGAATGAGGGCCAGATACCAGCACTCCATAAAATGTATTTGTTTCTTTGGTGTGAGTCACTTTTATCACTTTAAAATCGTATTTATTGTCCATGAACTCAGTAAGTACTGAACATGAAAATTGAGACAAAAGATTTTAAATGATATAAATGCATAAAAATGTGATTTACCACTGGGTCAACATTATCTGTTCTTTTCTTGTTTTTTTATTCAAGGCTTTTGGTGTGCCTAATTTGTCTGCGAGTATTCAAAAAGTCGAATATTAGTGGACAATTATTGAAAAATAAGGGAAGGGTTTTTACTCTAAGAGTCCTTGTTAAATGTTAATGAGACAATTTAATTCTATTCTGTGGTTTTTCTGACTATGCACATTAAATGGTTAGTGACCGTTTTAATTTGAAATGTTTCCCCCTGTTGTTAGTGACCCCATCAGAAGAGACCCATTGAGAAGCTGCTCAGGAGTGTTATAATAGAATGAAACTTTTCTCTTTTGTTATAAAGCTAAAGGGTTAATTAACCCCCGAAAAAAGTCATATATTTTTCTGCAGAATACAAAAATGTATTTAAATAATGCTGCAACAATGTCGGTCCCCTCTGACTTCCATTTATCTGAGACACTTATCAAAATATCTTCTTTGTGTTCCACAGAAGGAAATGCATTTGAGTGAATTATGCTGTATTCCGGGAGACTCTTCAAATCATCTGCTCGTTTGTGCCTGCATCAACACGCTTGGTTGTGTTGAATTAAGCTGGTGTCGATCCCCTCAGTATACACACTCTTGACAGATGACCTTTCCAACAAAGCTTTGTTTTGAATCGCACCCCGACGCCTAATACAGCGTGAAACCGCCTCAGATAACATATGTAATCCTTCCTGTTTAAATGTTTGCCTTTTTGTTTGACACGCGACTCTTTCTCGGACACTTTCTATCCCCAGTGTTCAATTTGTCTACGATTTATACCAGCATTCCAACAATGTCAACAAAATTATAGTCTTTGGCCGGTGAAATGAAGTGTATTCTTTTGAAAATGAACGTTGAACACACAGCTCTATTGCTGCAAGTAGGAATTGAATTTGTCTGATAGGATTCTCTTGATTTGATTATGAAAATGGACTAGAGCCAAACCAGGCCATATTACCATGCTATATTGCATCTGAATAACTCCTCTAGACAGCATGTCTGCTTATCTATTTTGCACTTTCTCTCTCTCTCTCTCTCTTTTCTTGCTCGCTCTGGTTCAGCCTTGTGCACACACACACACACACACACACACACACACACACACACACACACACACACACACGTGTGTGATTCACAGGATGAACTGGCAAGCACGAATATGGTCATTTAAAAGCGTTAGATTATTAACGCTTGAATAAAAGGTCAAAGCACATCCTCTGCCTTTTCTCCCCAGGGCTGTGCTTACAAATGAAATAACATTTAAGTATCAGTTCTCCGGATTACAGGAAGGTTAAACAGGGCACTGATTAAGAACACCTGACACCTTACCAATATCACAGCACCTTTTGGCAAAAAAAGTGACCTGTATTTACAATGATTCGTGACTGAAAGGTTTTCTTTTAACCCCCTCCCGGTCGGATATCATTATTTTACCCGCAATAAAGACTCGAGCTGGGATTGCTGAAATGTATTTTATTCCTCGCATAAATTACAATTTAAATGTGTCCTAAGGTAACGGTGTAATTGAAACTTCAACTCAATGACAATTAGGTCGTTATGTTAAATGTTAATTTTATCTAACGTTTGTTGATGGGTCTGAGCGAGTCAATTTAACATTTGCTAAATAAGCTGGCCAGGCCTCCGCAGCTGTGCACTTGGAAACAAAGATTGTCTGTTTAATCCGGAGAAAGAGAGATGTGCTGGGCAGAGAAGGAAACGTTTTAAAAAGCGCCTTGGCTGTCAGAGAACGGAACATATGCCAGCGCGGCTGAGCGTATTTAATGCGTTCTTATTTCACACTGTCACTGCTTCTTCAGTTCCTTGTTTAGATAATTCAGTATTTCTCTTCTTAATCGTACATGTTGGCTGGATTTCAACTAGTTTTACATCTAGATTGTGGTGCTAACAGTGACAGGGTCACTAGTTCAATTTACATCGCTTACTGATAAATTGTATATGCCAAAGTGCAGTTGGTTTAGATCAAAGTGTCGGCCAAATGCTGTACATAAAAATAAAATGTACTGTCAGTTTTGGGCCCTGTTCTTTTATGTGACTGTCTGTATACAAACAGACTACACAATACTTGAGCAGACACATAGCCTGTCCAGAAGTCATCTCCTGGCCTGTGTTTGTTGACCTGCCTAATGTTACTAATTAAATTCAATTTATAAAATACATTTTTATTTATATTTTATTATGTAATAACTGTATTAAAAATCAATTTAAGAAAGTTTACTGTAAATAATTTTCTACTATTTATTACTAATAAAACTTTTTTTATTAAATTGTATTTAAATTAATTTATCCATATGTTTTTGTATGTTGACAAGATTGTTCACCCAAAAATACCCATTTTGTGTGAATTGTTCACTCAAGAAGGTCTGTTTCGTTGAACAGAAATACAGATATGCTTTTAATCAAACAGCTCCTTAAGACCATTGACTATAATAGTAGCAATAACTGTTAAACACTAAAACTAGATATTTTGAAGAATGTTGGACAACGAAAAGTTCTGGGGTACTTTTGACAACCACTTTTGCTTTCCCTACTATAGTAGTCAGTGGGGTCCAAGAACTGTTTGGTTTCAATCATTTGTCCAAATATCTTTCTCTGGGTTCAGAGCAAAGACATTTATCCAGATTTGTTGTCACTTTGAAACCGTCTATACAGCTGCACAAAAATCTTTTTTTCTCTTTTTTTTTCCGCTTCTAATTTTCATATCCTTTGTCCTTTATTCTCATTTTTCATTACCTCTTCCATAATGACCGTCTTTGATTTTCTCTCTTATCACATTACAGCCGCTGCAGAAATCCCTCTATGTTACGGGAGGCGGGGAAAAACATTCCGGTCACCTCTCCTGTTTCCCATTCTTGTTTTTCCTTAGTCTCAGTCTCTCTCTCTCTCTCTCTCTCTCTCTCTCTCTCTCTCTCTCTCTCTCTCTCTCTCTCTCTCCTCTCTCTCTCTCTCTCTCTCTCTCTCTCTCTCTCTCTCTCTCTCTCTCTCTCTCTCTCACTCTCTCTCACTCTATCTCTCACTCTCTCTCACTCTATCTCTCACTCTCTGTCTCTCTCTCTCTCTCTCTCTCTCTCTCTCTCTCTCTCTCTCTCTCTCTCTCTCTCTCTCTCTCTCTCTCTCTCTCTCTCTCTCTCTCTCTCTCTCTCTCTCTCTCTCTCTCTCTCTCTCTCTCTCTCTCTCTCTCTCTCTCTGCTTGCACACATATGGAGTCTGTTATAATCCTAGCACATAAGTACATTAAGCATATTATGACGTCTTTTCTTATAAGAAAGATCCAGTCACTGGGGATCTTATTATTAATCCATTAAAGTAAATCAGAACATTTTCTTTTCATTTCTACTGAGAATATTTTACAGTCACACACAAAATAAAGTGCACCTGGGCCTGATAATATAATATAGGTGCACAATCGATATAGGATGTAATGCAATATGCAATATTATATAGAATATAATATACAATATACTGTAGGATGGGTTTAAGTAGACTAACATTTTCCATAAATTTTTATCCACATTTGATATTTCTGTTTTGTGTTGTTCTGAAACCTATTTAGCTGGCATAAGACATTATAAGTGACCCTTTATGTTTTTTCACTGGGTAATGCAAATATCTAACCAGTTAAAAGTCTTTAAAAGTTCTTTCAATTTAGACAACATTTTATTCAACCATTTAAATGTGCAATGGTTTTGGTTTCCTAAGAAACAGTAAATCTGGATATTCGATGTTTCAAAAGACAGCAAATAAATGTAGAGACAGAAAAAAAACTGACAAAATATCATTCTTTCTGCCTTTACATATTTGACTAAATACCCTAATTTACCAACTGGTGTCGTAGTTTTGCTCGTTTTAACACATATCCACCCTCAAATATATGTGGCTTAGTAAATATAACAAATTAAGAGGTTATATCTTAATAAAATCTTTTAGAAAACATTTAACGAAATTTTCAGTGGGACTAACAGTTAATTCTCAAATCTTCAAAAATATAAAAGTGATATTAAATGTTTTTGGTAAATTATAATTATAAATATTTTAGGAAATCAAATTAAAATTTTTTTTACTTACACATAAACAGTAGATTTAATTAATTTCAAACCCTTAAAATTTCCCTAATGGTTTTGTGTAAATTATGTCACGAAAGTTCACTGTTATATTCTTAAAAGTGACATGACATAAACCCAAGTATGATGACCTATACTCAGAATTCATGTCTTGCTCAAGGGCATCTTGAACCCACAACCTTAGGCCTAGGAGTCAAACTCTCTAACCATTAGGCCATGACTTGTCCCAAAAGTGTCCTGCATTTTCATTTATACTGCAATATTTAGCCAACTTCAGCCAACCACACCCTGTACAACCATCAGGAAGCTAAACTCAATTAACGTGCAGAAATGCCTGCTTTCGATTCTAGTTTGTATTCCTGCTCCACCCCAGAGAATCTGTCATTAAAGAAGTTATACCTCAAGCTGCATTGTATTTTTAACACAGGAGGAGATTCGTACAGCTGAGCCTAGACATAGACGAGAAATAGAACGTTGGTATACGCGTAGGCAGCGGTGACAGACCGAATAAATGACGTGGGAGAAAGTGGACACACACACGCTGAGACTAATGTTGTGCAGAATGACAAAGAAAAGATCCATACAGAGATAAAAAGACAACAGACTGACAGAGAGAGCCAGAGAGAGAGGTGGGAAGGAAAACAGGTGGGGATAAGGATGACAGAAAGATTGAAATATCACAAACGGCGCTGAGGTTTTCTACACACATTTTTGGGGCATTTCGGGCCGTACGGCACCTGCAGGTCTATAATGCTTTAGCCTTTTTGTTTATCTCAAGGCCGGTTGTTTATGCCTGACGCCCAAGCATTTGATATGAAAAAAGGTTATATTTCATATTGCATTTGGAATCTACCAGAAGGCCTACCTGGTCCACAATAACCAGTAAACCACACTAACCAAATCTAGTGAACAGCTCTAGACTCAGACAAGACGTGGCTAACCGAATACAGCTGAGAATGAGATGGAATCTGTCTGTGTGCTAGCACTTATTGCTGTCTGTCAAAATGTTCATGTCTCTCCATTTAAAACTGCTCTATTTTTGTCTCCGTTTCCCTACCTCAGTGCCATTCTCTCACATGCTGTCTACCCGAGTGACACAAAAACTAGCTTCCATTACAATCAAAGAAGCTGTCCACGCTCCAAGTGCAAGAAAGATTATTGTCTACTGACAGCATTTTTGATTGTAATGGGAGTGATGTACGTGTATTACCTCACGCCTGGAACATTTCAGTTGGCCAAGTCTGATTGTTCTGTGCATGATAAAGCTACTATTATCCGTATGCGAGGTTATAAGTATCGTATAGTTTACTGGAAATGAATATTGGGTCAGGATTTGTGAAAAACTGAGATAAATATTGTAGGGCCGCAAAATATTGTTAGCAGGGGCGGCACTAGGCCAGGGGCGGGCCAAAGGGACTGTATCTATAATTTTTAAAGTAAAGCATGTTTTAATTACTATCCCCTGTACCAATCGCATATGGCCTGTTGTTTTTGTCAGGTTTGATATTCAAATGTAGCGGGAAATTGTAAAATTATTCACATTCGCTTCAAAATGTCTGTGTACTGTGTATTTATACATTTTTACCAGTAATTTCAATTATATAAATGTTTATGAATTTATGCATTTATTATGTTTCTAAAATATATGCTCACGTGTATTTTATTAATGTGAATAATCATGATATATCGCATCCGAAAGGTCTGTGTGCTATGCATAATTTATTTTCAACTCATCGATGGTTACCAATAATTTTAATCAGATATTAATGTTAATGAATAATTATATTTAATATTTATATGAAATATATGCATGTAGGTGTTTATTGGTGCAAATAATCACGACTAAACTAATTCGAAACGTCTGTGTACTGTGTCTAATATTTTTTTAATCATGTTTGACAATTTAAAATGTTTAGAATTTTTATAGTTATTTTTTCCTAAACTATATACATGAATGCATTCATGCATATGAATAATTGTGATTAATCAGATTACGGCCATAATGGAAAGTGTGTTCAAATAGTGTATTGGAAATGTGTAATTATAGAACACAGAGCTCAATTTCTAAGCAAAAGCTGGATTACCAATACACCTCCATTAGTCTAATTATATTAAATAGGCTTTAATTCACCATCACTATATAAAAGCATAAAGAAAACAAATCTACTTTTATTAGATGCTTTTTATTTTTCATTAAAGTGATTGAAGTCTTTATTGTCGCTTGAGTTAGACTGTTTTGGCTTGAAAGGGTGTTAAATGTGTTTTCTTAAAGAGGTGTTATTTTAAATGAAAGTTAGTGTTTCATGTTATTAAAAGCTATGTTTTTGCCTGGCTTTATCCCTGCTAGACAGCCGATGTCTTGTTGCCGAGATACTAATTGAAAGGCCGGCGACGTATCACCCACCCTTAGCACTCGTCTGTGGGTGCATGTCTTTCCTTCCCTTCAGTGGTAAGACTGATAAAACATAAAGGTTCCTTTAATTTTTTTCATCAGGTCTGAGCGAAAAGCACTGCGCCCACCGCAGATGGACGAGCCGAGGTGATCGTATGCATATCAATGACAGCGCTTATGAGCGCCGACTGTCTGTTTTAATGAGAAGCAACACTGGAACTCCTTGTTTCTCTCTTTCTCTCTTTCTCTTCATCTCCCTCTCTCTCCTTTTGTTCTGGACAAACTCAATTTCCTGCCCCTGTCAGTGTAAAGTGAGAAGCTGTCTGTTTCTTTATCATCGTGTGCAAACGCTCTTGTATTATTGCCTTGTTTATCTTCGGTGTACCAAAAACAAAGACCAAGTCGCACTAAATAAAATAAATTAAGTGGTTTCAAATACAATCAATTGACAGTAATTTGTTGGTTTAGTGAAAGTTAAACCAATCCAGTCAGGATTAGCCATCATTTTAATAGAAAAAGCCGTGAGCAGAAATTTGCTTTTTTAATGCCAGCAGAGAGAAGACATATGTTCCTGTCAAAATAATGTCAAATGAATGGGTTGGATAACATCTTTACAACGACAACATACACATATTAGCTGTCGTCTGTAGTTATTCAAGCATTTTGTGCGAGCAAGATAAAAATAGATTAAGGAATGAGTCACCTGCAGTTTAAATTATTAGTACAGTTTATACAAATCAAAGCAAAAATACCGCAACCAAAAAAAAAATTTATCACACTTTGGTGTCATCTCAGAAAGTGATTCTTCACATTTCAAGAGCTAAATCTGAATAATAACACTGATCTTCGCCGTATAAAGCTTTGGTTCTTAACTCCAGCTTGTGAGGACAGATACAAATGGTGATTATGTCAAGAGGCCAAGATGGACCGACAGTGACAACACACTGGTGTTTGTTACATAGAGCTGGATTATGTGTACACTTCTGGCTATAAATTGGCAAAACCGTCTAAACTCCACGTTTAGCTCCGAATGGCTTATACGTAAGTCTTTACAAACATAAGTCGGACCAGAGGCACAGCAAACACACACACTTGTCCTCATTTTCTCATTCGCCTCATTTAACACAAGAAACAGATTCTGTGCGCGAATCACAAAATGAAGCATGCAAGTACAAAATATAGATTTTTATTAAATTTTGTGAAGGCCAACTCAATCCTGCCTCCCTGGTGTAAACGTCCCATGTCTAGGTTGGGCTGTAGGTTATGCTCCACATAATGAGAAAAAGAGACTGATGTGAAAATTTGAGCATAATAAAAACAAAAGAAGTTCTGTTTTTCTTTTGGAGAGCAGTATGGGACAGGAGAGACAGGTGGAAGAGAGAAAGACTGAGAGAGGCCTTGATTTGAAGAGTGTAATCCCTTTTCATTAAGTGTGTTCATATGGAGGCTATGAGAGAGATGCCATTGATCCGGCTGTAATGTCTATTCATTAACTTCACAGAGCTGAAACACTGCTAATAAGGATGGAGCTTTCTGTACAGCCTTCATTTATCAATTACTGTTTGCACACACACCGCTTGAATTGAAGTCTGTCAGGACAGAAATGGCAAAAACAGGCTCAAAGCAATTTCACAGCTTATCAAAAACTCGTATTTTCTATTAGGGCTGGTCAATTTATCAGATGTTTACCAATCATGATCTTTAAGCTCAATTAATGTATTTATCATGTATTAGATTGACAATAAATGTTATATGTGCCTGCATAATACAACAATAAAATAAAATATTTATTATGTTGGTTCAATATTTTTTTTACAGATATAAATGCATATGAACTACTCTAAAGTGATAACTGTCCACTTCACACTACTTCTCAGTTGCTTTGGATAAAAGTGTCTGCCAAGTGGATAAATATTAAATCTAAATAAAATATTATTTTTGTTTATATTAATAAATTACAAAAGGAAAAAAAATTTGAGGTGAAAAATGTTTTAACAATCGCAAATGTAATATAAGTTACAATAAGTCACAAACAGTTACAATAAGATAATATACGTTTTTATTGTGGTATTTAATGATGTTATCAAATTAACAATTTTTACCAGCTAAGGAGATATTTTTCATTCTTCATAACATTTTGTAAAAATGACATCATCACTGGGAAAAAGAGAAAATCATAAATACATTTTTTCCTCTCTAGTACATGGGGTGAAAGGTGGGCTAAGCTGTTGGATGCAATTTGTAACCTTACACTCAGTATTTTACTAATTAGTGTTGTTGAACATTTTATTTTATTTGTTTTTTTATGTTGTGTACATGTTGTACTTTTTTAAAACGTTGAACTTTGTAATTGCTCAGAATGCAGATTATACCTGATGCAGTGATGAAATTCTATTTGGTGAAAATATGGCTATTCTTATTTAATAAATTGTCACCCAGCTCAGACCCAACAATGGCTAGTATTTTTTCTTCTGTTTTCTTCTTACCTATTTTTTTACTGGATATTTCAACACCATTTGGCTCCTATAAACATATTTTTATCTTAAATCTCTACACAAACACTACATTCAGTTTTCTTATGTCTCTTTTGTACATGCTTCTCTATGTTCCAGATTGTTGCCCGAGTATGAGGTATCTGGGCTTTTGAGATAGCCACTTATCCCCTTGAATCCGACACGTCTCAGGGCAATCCCACCCTGTGCCACATGCCAACATCAAAGCCTGGCACGCCTCCGCATAGTGCCAAACGCGGACCACGTATCTGCCCGTCTATCCGTTTCTCCTCTTTCAAACATTTGGAGGGGATTGATATCCATTCTTGTTTTTATGCCTGTGTGGGAGGTACAGGGGGTGTCAGTGGTTTTGGGGAAAAAGCTGTTCTGAATACAGAATTCAGCCAATTCAACCTGAATTCTGCAAGGATGAGCTTATAGTTCAACGGTGTCCAAACTTTTATTACTCTGTATTCTCTAGGTGCCATAAATATGGATAATTTGGAGGGAGCGAAATTTTCACCCTTTTAACTTTCTATTGCTCTCTCGTTTGTAAAATGAAATGTTTTTGAAGCTGAAAACTGAATGTGGTTTTTACAGGTGAGATGTGGGCATAGATGTGAACCTAAAGGGATAGTTCACCTAAAAAGAAAATTGAAATGACTAACGGTAGAGCAAATCATGACAAACATGACTTTATTTCTGCAGAACATAAAGAAGATATTTGAAAAAAAATGATAACCCGAATAGTGCTTCTATTAATTTCTATTCTATTTATGAAAAACTTTACTCACTCTCCTCAAAATATCTTCTTTTGTGTTCTGTAAAAAAAAAAAGCCATACAGTCTTGAAATAAAGTGTAAATAATGACAACATTTATGTATACTGTAACCTGCTTATCTTTAAATTGTAAAAGGAGAAAGTATTCTTGATTTTGGTGTATGAGGAAACAGAGAGGACAATTGCTGGTCGTTGTCTCCCACTGATTGTTTTGCTTGTATGAGTTGTAGAATGTGACATTTAAAGGAAGAGGAAATTTTACACTGCCACACTGAGCAGGGAATATATGTATGTCCATCCAGCCAGCTGAAAACTGAGATACGCCACAGGGAAATCGTGTATGTTTGAAAAACGATGCAGGGAATGGGAAGGTAAATGTCACTGTAGTACATCAACTGAGGACAGAGACAAAAGTGTGGCGAAACAAGAGAACGGTTGGAAAGTGAGGTGGGAGGACCTGCAGGCAGGTGTCATTTTTTCAGCCTTAAAGTGAGCGATAATAAATTCTGCTTCATGCTTTCAAAGGCTCACCGTGCCAACTGTTCTCATCTGTAAATGGCAAAAAAAATGTTTTCCTGAACGCTCTATTTTGCTATTGGTTGGACAGACAGTCACAGCCAGCCACAGATTTACAATATATGTTTTTATTGAAAGTATCATACATGCATTAGATGAAATTTTTGATGGTTTGCTAATGCTAAAATGTGATTCAAGTAAATTAAAGGAACTTTTTTTTAAATGAAACGCGCAAAAGAATGGGTACCTAAGTTGAGATAGTGACCATTTAAGGATTATTGAAGTTCACCCCAAAATAAAAAAAACAGTAAGTTACCAAAATTCTTCAAAATATCTTCAGTTTGTTTTCTGTGCAAAAAAAGAGTGAGTGGTTTATTAAATGACAGAATTTACGTTTTAGGCTTAACTGTCCTATAAAAAGATATGAACATATGCATGTTTTTGGCACTCTCTTCTAATAATGACCACTCTCATCCAGGCAAGCTGTCCAAACCCAGTGAGTGCTCCATCACGGTGATGTCCGCCAACCATGAGCACCCTCAAGCATTGTGGTTTGTGTAATTGGAGTGTTTTATGGCCGCATAGAGTCACCGTGATGGCACCTACGAGAGCTCCTTGAGAGACTGTGTCAGGTCTCTTTGGGAAATGAGGGATTCTCTTCTTTTTCTGCTTTTTGGTCTCTATCTTTGACCTTCATCAAAACTGTCTTGTGACTGATGTACGACTGTGTGTATATGAGTGTTTTTCTTTCTCGGTGGGAGAAAAGACGAGGGTGGTAATGGATGGAAATGTACTGCAGGCTGAGCATCTGTCCGAAGGTTAATAGATGTTGTGTTATATGTTGGATGTTGCAGCATCTTTCTGTGTGTACCGGGAGGCTGATTTTTGAGATGGGGAGGGATTGACCTTGTTTAGGAACTTTGCTGTCAGTGTTGTTGGTGTATTTTATTATCTGTAGATGCTCTATGAGACTAATTTAATTCTAAAACAGCTTGTTTGGGACTTATGCATTCACATACCCAATTCATCAGAGTCATTGTAAAATTTCACCTTTTGGCTTTTTGTGAACTAGATTTTTCAGATATCGAGACAAATGCTTGTGATGCTTAAATAGAACCGATTCAATGATTCAGACCATTAAAAGGCCCAGAACCCAAACTGAAAAACGTGATCTGATTTTCTTTGTAATATGTGCATAATCTTTTTATAATCTATTGTGATATGAATCGCTTAATAAATACTGTTTTCTGATCTGGAGGCTTTAGGTGTAATGGATTTTTAGTAATGCTCAGCACACGCTCAAAGCGATTTATTCCAATCTGTGCTTTACATTTAATCTTAAACACAGTGTAGAGAATATTAATAGGGATGATATTGTGGCTCAGAACAACTCCATCAATCCTTAATACCACAGAACAAATTCACCTGCTGTGCACACACACACAGATCCGTTCAATAACATGCACACAGGATTTCCAAGAACAATGCTACAGTGAAACCCAAGTACATATTGCTTTCTTTTGAAGTGTGGAGCGCAGACAGTTGTGTAGGTGTATGTGTGGATAGACGCATCCAGCTGTGAAATCCCTCTGACTGGCACCACCTCTTCTTGTGTTCAACCTTTCTGATTCCTGATTTTCGCTTAAACTTTAATTTAATTTTTCTACATTTATCAAATTGCAGTTTTTATAAAGAATAGTTACATGGATATTCAAAAAGCCAATTTTAAAGCACTAAAAATAATATTTATTGCAACTTCTCAATCCTTAAGATTGCAATTTTCACATATATGCAGAAAAACATTATTTATAATTGATTTTTTTTATAACTTAATTGGCCATGTCATGTGGTTCAACCATGATTTATAAAAAAAATACATATTTTTGTTCTCAGTATGTGAACCATTTAAGAAATATTTTATTTTGGATATAAAACAACTATTACTATCATTGGTCGCATCACATGATAAGCGATCATTAAACAATATTATAAAGTGTACCCATTTATTATCTAATTAAGAAACCGTATTTCTTATTTCTTTAGTATTACATTTTTGTTTTCAATCTCTATACTCACAAAACACTCAACTATTCTGATTCTTTTTTCTGTTGGTCTGAAGGCTCTGGCAGCACATTGAGCAAAAATAAAACATGCTCTTTATACAATGTAATCGGGTCATTTGGATGAGTGCAAATTCCATCCAGACACTAATTAAGGCTCCTAATTATCAGCGGGCAATACGAACGTGCCCACATTCACAAGATGGAGCATTAATGTCTCCATATGTCCAGTGTGTGGTCTGCTTTTCTGTCAGTCCCACACTTATTAGTTTTTAATAATAATCAAATAATAAATATATAACTTCTGTTTAATTTACCCCATGTATATTTTTTGTGTCTTAGTTACTAAAGTGATAATTCACCCCAAATTTATATTCTTTCATCATTTTCTTCCCCTCTTGTCATTAAGACGATATTTAAAAGAATGTTGCTAACTGGCACCCATTGACTTGCATTAGTTTTGTGTCTATGCAATAGGAATGAATGAGTGCCATTTCTGTTCAGAAACTGACTTTCTTCCGAATATCTTCTGCCTTCTGTAGACGAAAGAAAGTCAATAAGGCTTGAAACAACAAGGGTAAGTAAAGATGACAGAATTCAAATTTTTGGGTGAACTTTCACTTTGAACCGACATGTGTATACTATAGCATTCTACAAGCAGTCCTCATCATTACATTACACTACAGTCACAACACAATTTCATAACAATTTCAGATTGCTTTGATAGCTGTGTGTTTTAATTCGTTTTTTAATTGCCGCTGTGATTTTATTTTAGCCTTTGTAATGTTGCAGAACCATGTTGTCTTTTTGACCATCATTGATGGTGGTCAGTTTTTATTCTTTCTCTACATCATGGATCTAACAGTGTTAGTTATGATCTGTGAAATTTAGATTAGTAATTCATTTTATTTCAACGCAGTCCATCACGGCTCCCTGAAATGCCAATGCTACAAAAATGAATTATTCAAGAAAATACAAAAAGGTTATAAAAATGACACTTTTATAGTGTTTCCTAATGATATTGGCTGAAGCCACATATTAATATTTAATTTTTTATTAGTCTATATAATGTGTTTCTTCACCAATAACTTATGAGCAGGGTGTATTTAATTTTGTAAGAGAAGTAATATATTAAAAATATAATAATTTAAATATAATTTAAAAATATTTATCACGTTTGCATCTCTCTCCCCATTTTGTCTGTTTCTCTGTATTCACTTGGTGTAAAATTGATAAATTTTACCCCACTGAGAGGTTTTTCCTCAATTAACAGTAATTGCGTGTTTTTGGCTCACATCATAGCGTTTGTGTGGTTGTATGTATGTGATGGTTTCTATGAGTCGTTTTTAATTTAAATTAAATGAACACTTAACGCCTCTATGAGCTCAGTTCCCATCCCTCTTGAAAAGCCATTTCTTGCGTGTTTTTCAGAGCTGGTTTAGCCATCTGACAGTAAGTGTGTGTGCACTGTTATATCCACAAACCCACAGAAAACGTGTGTAAGTGTGTGATTGTGCGAAAATATTTTCGGCTGCTGTCATGGTAGTTGACAAGGAAACAAGTAAGAGGAAAGACAGGAAGTGAGCAAACCAATGACAGAGCTTGAGTTGATTTTAATGGCCTGCCCGCTGTCTGACTGAAGATTATACCAATGACAGAGCCAAAGGACAGAGAAGAGAAAGAAAGCAGGACAAGAAAAATACGAGGGAACGAGTGGGAGAGATGGATAGAGAGAGAGACAGAAAGCTTAGAAGATTATGGAAGGAAAAGACAGTTGTGGCGGGAAAAGCACGATCATCCATCAGTCTAAAAAATCATTAATGTGGATATCTGTGTGTGAGGGTTCACTTGCATCATCTTCCTTAATAATCACTATCAAAAAACTATCAAAGATAGTTTGAAGAATGTAAGTAATATATAGTGGCAATCATTCACATCAATTTTATAAACACAATACCAGTGCAGGTCAGTGGGTAAACAACATTCTTCAGATTATCTTTTTATGTGTTCTTACATGGAGGTTCTAAATGTCGAGGGGTTGAGTAAATGGTGATAGAATTGTAACTTTTTAGATGAAGTCTCATTTAAAGGAGACAGTGTTTCATGCTTATGAATGCAAAACAAAACAAGGCCATGTTTCAACTACACAATAAAATCGACTCCAGACTTGAGTTTAAAATTTAGACCACTTCCAATCTGACAAGTGCCGTTCTGCGGATTTGTTAGATCCCAACAGTGCCGTTATATTCCCGACTTCATGAAATCTCTGCTAATTAAGACTATTACCAGCACTCCACCAGATCCTTCAAAATCATGCTTCACTACATCAACGTGACTGATGCCTTCTGAACTCACATCATTGAATTAACTTCCGGAAGATTTCGCAGACCTCGGAAAGATGGAAAACATGCCAAAATTGTGAATCCGCTCTCTAATGAGGACAGATACAGGGAGCACAGATTGTTTGGGTTAGCACCCGCTTTGGGACCTTCTCAGCAAGCGATGAGAAAGTTGTTGAATCGTCTTTGAAAATGACTTATCGAGTTGACATGACTTCACAGAATATCTGTGATTACGCAAAATTTCCCGGGCTGAAGCATATTATGTTTTTATCATTAATTATGCTTTTAATTGTGCACAATAATTATAAACGTTTTGGGGATGAAGAAATTATGGTTATCAAACTTTTCGAACTCGGTTTTTATTTTTTTTCATGCAGCAGTTTATTTGTTTGGATTTGATTATATTAGTTTTAGTTTAAGATTTGTGTGTAACCCTTCTCTTAACCCTAGGGGTTAAGTTAATTCTCCTTCTCACAAATCCTGGATCCCCGGCAGTTGAAAAATACAAATGTTAAAGAAAAGAATAACAAAGATTTATTTCTTTTTGTTCATTAATGTAATAGTTATTTTTGGTAAAGAAAAAAACATTAAGTGAAAATAATTCAACAATTTCCCTTGATGAAATTAAAGTTACTTCTCTTTTAAATAAAATAGAATAAACCTTTGGAAACTTAAATGTAGCTTATTATCCTTAAATATCAGTCAATTTAGATATACAGTATCAAAGTTAGACCCATGTAATATAACTTTCAAAAGCAGTGACACATTTGAGATAAACTTGCAGTTCACGCGATACAATCTTTCAATACTGCATACACATAAATCACATAACTTATAACAAGTTCAAATGTATATTTATCAGTCAAACAGTTCAAATGTATGATCGATCGTTACCGTTGGGGCCCATGGATCAGATGAAGAATTCGAAGTGATAATCAACGGGTTGTGAAAAGGAATCCACTTACGATCTTCCGACGATAACGAGGAAACATTGAAATCACTCACACCAAACTCTCACTGCTCTTTAGTCTTATACTGAATGATTTCAGCACAATATCCTTTACGAACTTCTTCAATGTAGCAAAAGTCACGAGGTACTCACAAAACAATATGAAAGTAAAATACTCAATGTAAACAATCCAAAATAAACAAGCGATGTTCTCTTTCACTTTGGGCCTCATATATATCATAAAAAATATACAGGGTCTCCAAAAATGAAAACGAAAATGTTTTTTCAGACACACCCTAAACTCGCCTGCCGTCTATCCTGGCCATGTGTGTAAACTCCTTAAAGTTTAACAGTCACTGGCTTGCAATAGCACAACTGTATTCAACGTGCTTTCTCATTGGGCATGGACAAGCATTTAGTTATTGAATAAAAATCAAATAAAATACATTTCAAATGTGTACATTATTTATAACATAAAGCATATAAAACAATGTATCTTTTTAGGAGTACCTACATGTGTTTTAGCTGTGGAAACAAAGAAACATTTAAATAGTTATATTTATATAAAAACAATACACCTAAGAAAATAAAATGATCATTTACTCTCATTTTGCCTCAAATCAAGTTGGTTCCTTTGCAGTGTATTTATATTTTACATTCTATTGTATTCTTAGACTGGTTAAAAAAACATGTTTAAAAGGGTACTAAAAAAATGTCAACTCTGGTTGAATTAATCACACTCTAGTTGTTCTAAACCGCTGTACATTTCTTGAGCCAAAAGAAAGATATTTGGTCAAATATTTCTAGTCTAACAGTTCTTGGACCTCATTGACTACCATAGCAAGTACCCAATAACTTTTTGTTGTTGTGCACTCTATTCTACTATAGTAAACAATTGAAAGGTGAGTGAATATTTTAGGTGAACTTTTCCTTTAAATCAGTTTTTATTATTTTTTTATTTTAAAGTATATTTAAATAAGCCCACAACTACAGATTTCTTTATTTTAACATAAGCTTTCAAAAAGATAGCAAAACAATGGAAAAACAATACCTTTCAAAAACGTTGCAACCTTTGATGGCACAATTACATCCTGTCATCGTGACAAGTTTTTCATCAGCAGAAGAATAGTACAGCATTTTTATTAGTGGTGTTTGCAGAATGCAAAACATCACTAGTAATATCTTATTCTTCTTTATCTTTATCTTCTTCTTTTTTCTTCTACTTTATCTCCTTCTTCTTCTACTTCTTATTCTTCTTATTCTTCTTCCAATTCTTCTTCTTCTTCTTCTTCCAATTCTTCTTCTTCTTCTTCCAATTCTTCTTCTTCTTCCAATTCTTCGGCATGCTTCTTTTGTTGCATGGTTTTACATAAACCCAATAATGAAGGCTTGAATTGTCCGGCTTCTTCTAACCACGTGGAATTTCCTTTAGACTTGATGGCGAAATTTGACGATTCCCAGCTTGGTGGAGGATTTTGAAGAAACATTTAAGTCACCAACTTTAAAGAGACTGGCAAGCTCTATAGAAACACACCTCACAATGGGGTGTAAGAAATATCCCTGAGGCATCAGAGCCACCCAAATTCCCCATAGACTGCCTATAAAAATGATCCCAGAAGGGATATATTCACACTACAGTGACATAGAGACAAGGACATTGGCTCATTTCACTCCAACTAATCAGACTCTCAGGATCAATATGAAGCAATTAAGCCACGCCCATAGCAACCATTTACAGCTGCCTGGCAAACCAATCCCAGCGATTCCCAGGCCCAGAAAAAATATATTTGCAGCACAGTGTTGCAGAAACAAGGGGTTGGGTGTTTTACTCAGGCAACCAATCAGACTTCAGAACCATCATGAAACTATGAAGCAAGCCCATTGCAATCAAACACAATAACTTGGCAAAAGTTTTGCGAGACCTATATTCCTGCATCAAAACATCATTGAGAGAAAGGGATTGGCTTATTACAGTTGGCGCTTAGAGAATCCATTCTCCATTCTACGACAAGCACCACTCTCATTTCTTGGGAAAATGCACCAAACTAGTTATCATGTTTTCTCCACTTATAATGTCACTCGAAGACACATTGTCACTATAAACAAATACAAATTATGAAACTTAAGAAAGGGAACTTTGGGAATGGTTATAAAAATAAAACCAATGAAAATAAAACGAAATCATTATTACGTTCTATTTGAATTCAGTGTAGTCACATTTTGACTAGAATTTGCAGTAAATGAGTCCCTCTCTACATTACGCTCTTATTGGCTGTTCTTCAATGTTCAGTAAAAGTCATCCATTTCAAAAACATTCTCATTTAATAAAATGTCTGTTATATCATTAAAGAACACGTGTTAAATTATGTATGTATCTATCAAACTAATCAAAAGGTTTTTATATAATGGAAAAATTTTACTCAAGTGTCCCATTTGCTTTGGATAAAAGTATCAGCAAATACCAAAAGCAAACAGGCTCCGTTATTGAACCGTTAAGACTTTTGTGTAAAAAGCATCCCTTAGTCATGAAAGAACATTTACAAGTTGCTATTTTACATTAAAGTAGCTGTCTTGCCATACTGTATTTCACATTGTGCTCACAGACCAATTACAAACTCTGTGAGAGGTTGTCCTGAATCTGTCATTTATCAGCTTGCACACCATCACAACACACACATTCTTGCTCACTCGTCTCGCAACAGACGCCAGGAAACTGAAAAAGAGAAAGATGGCGATGAGTGATGGAGTGATGGAGTGATGTTGGAGATGAAGTGTTCAAATGTCAGTTTTTCACCATTTCAAAAAGCATAAGACAGGAGGTATTTGGGTGGCGTGCTTTAAAGCCATTGTGAATGACAGTGCTGTCTATGCGTTTGCGTGTTGGCTTTATGCGCATTTGCGTGCGTGACTGTCTTTTTCTAATTGAGCGAATTGAAGTTTCCAGGACGTGAAAAGCATATTTTGGTGATGCACAGCAGCTTTGAAGGCTTGACATTAATCTTCAGTGATGTTTCACAGCCCTATGGAGAGCATGAGATGAGCAGGTCGAGTAAAATCACACTACTGTTATCACGCAAATTATGGCCTTAGGAAGATGCTTGTAAAGCTAGCGCTCTCTAAACTCTTCAATTAAGTCAATTAAGTCTACTTGAAAAATGAAACAATCGATTGACACTTTGTGAAAGTCTTGTACAGTGGCGTAGCGGACGGGCCCACAAAAATTAACTCGAATAAATAATTAAAGCGTTTTTATAACTTGAACATTTACATTTACATTTACATTTAGTCATTTAGCAGACGCTTTTATCCAAAGCGACTACAAGACCAATGGTGTAGCGCAAACTGCGTTGGCCCCCGCAAAAATATAACATATAGGACTTTTATTTTGGTAGTAATTGCAGCCTACCTTGTTTCGCGATTATGACCATATCTGTTGACGGTCCGCAACTGTTTAGAGAGTGAAGCTTATGAGCGCAAAATGAATGAAAAGGTGAATCTTATTATGCAGTGAGTGGCCCCGCCTCCACTCTTGCGGGGGCCATCGCAGTTTGCGCCATACCATTGGTCTTGTAGTGTTGGTTCTGGACTCCTTGAACATCCATAAAGCCGTACTCGGACAGTTTTGACTTTATAACATAACAATAACTGTTCTCAGGTTTATAAGGTAATAAAATAGCAAAGCAATAGTTTGTTCCTACTATGGTAGTAAGTGGGGTCCAAACATTTTTTGGTTATAAACATTTTTCAATGTCTTGTTTTCTGTGTTTATTAGAACAAAAATGTATACAGATTTGGAAGAACTCAAAGCTTGAGGGTGAATGAACAATGAAAAAATATTAAATTCCCTTAAAGTGATAGTCCAGCAAAAAAGGAACATTCTGTCGTCATTTATTCACCACCAAATTTTCTGTTTAAATCACTTTGTTTAGTTCAACTCAAAAGTAGATATTTTGATTAATGTGTTAAAACTAAACAATTCTAATTGATGACACCATAGTTTTTCTTTATGTGGTCGTGAGAAGTTTGGTTCCTAATATTCTTCAAATATATTCTTTGTATTCATCAAAACAACAGTGCATAGTTGTTGACAGAATTTTTCTATTTGGTGAAATGTCCCTTTATATAATCTTATTTCTTGCTCCATATGGTCTAAAGTTTAAAGGATTGTATTGCATTTAAAAATATCTTAAATTTAAACATTTCTGTTTTATAGAAAGTAGTATCTATGTCCATTGTATCTGTGTCCAAACATTTAGTTTGTTTATTTAATTAGTCAGATATGATATCAATCTGTGAACACTTTCATTCAATTTGTTCTGTATTTCCTAGTTTTCTAGAGCGATTAAGCTTATGTGATAGTGATGAAAGATCCTAGCTTCCTGATAAAATGTTCATTTTCCTCTTAAAATGTTTGCTTTCATTATAAAACCATTTGTCATTGCCATTTCTCATTGACTAATGTCTTTCTCTCTTCATGTCTTCCTCCCACTTCCATCCTCATCTACCGTCTTACACCTCTACTTTGGATCAAAATTGTATTCTTTGTTCTCCAAGTTTTTTGTTTTCAGTCCTGCACTCAGGCCTCCAAGCACATTCCACACACACCCACAAAGAATGAAGTCGAAAGAAGCTCATATTCCACCAAACCCGTCTCATTTAGAAGCCAGAAACCTCTAGTATGAATTCAGTTGTCAAAGAGACAGATTAGTGTTTACTTGAGCTGGTCACAATCACACACCTGAGCGATCAAAGAAAAGCTCTCAGCTGTAGACAGACAGGTGAAATGCTCTGACGAAGAGACGGCACACAGGCCCTCAGACTTGAGATCAGATTAGTGTTGGACGGATAAGGCACTGACTCCACTTTTCTGCAGCTAAATCGTTCTCTTCAAACCCCCGGGGCTGGAGGAGTCCTTGATGAGTGTTTCACTTTACTAGTAAGGCAAATGTTGCTGTTTGCGTGGGAGGCGATATCGAACCGCTGATGCAAGTTTGAGCCTTTAAAGTGTGCCTGCTGTTTGCCAACACAATTTCAACATGCCAAACAATGCTACGTCTCCGCAATAACTGAATTATAACAATAACTAGATGCTTAGCCATTGAAAGCATGCTGTCGTTGTGTAACGGTTGCCGGGATTTCTATGCTGTTGCTAGGGGGTTATGATTCGTTGTTGTAGGCTTTCAAGTTTAATATCTGCGATTTTTCTTCACTGTAAAACAGTTCTTGTCATCACCCACGCTTCAAGTGTTTGTTTATTAAATATTTTAGATAATATCATGACTTTAGCTACCATTTAGAGGCAAAACAATCCTCATTTAACACATTTTTAAAAGAATTCTTTAGTGTTTCACAGATGTCCTTTTAGCATTGAAAATATGGGCGAAGAAGTCTGTAGTTTCCATCTGGGCTTAGTCATAACCTTCTGTTAATAATTTTATTCCAATAACAATGCAGTAATGAGATATATTGTACATCTTGGTGTGATTCCACCCTCACTCTTTTATTCTCATTCTGACCGACACCTTATGGCCAGGTTACATCTACGCCCAAGCTTGAAGCTGTTGCGGGACACACACCTGTAATGGGCATTTCAAGGTGGTTGTTTTTCAAAAAACGTTAGAGAAACCAATATAGAAGTGCTGAGTATCACAAACATCTTGGGTGGGTTTGGATGGAGAGGTCATATGATCACAACTAAAGCTGTAATCTTCAGTCTTGTTTGTTTTTCTTGTGCAATTCTATCTTCTGTTGCACTCCAATGTGCAAAGACATGCTAAGAAGCCTTTGGCTCTTCACACGGCATTTGAAGTGTGGTTTTTTTAAGTGAAGGAATGTTGCGGTGAGAGTTAAATCATGTTGGTGAGGCTGAAAAAAAAGTTGAAAGAATCCTCTTAGTACTGCTGTAATTTACCTTCAACCCAAATATTACAATTGCGCTAGAATTTACTTTACTTACTAAAAAGACATTTTGAAGAATGTTATTAATCAAACAACATTTGCCCCACTGACTTCCATTCAACACAAAAAACAATTATGTTTGAACATATATGATATAGATGAAACGGATATATAATTCTTAAAATATCTCCACAGAAGAAAAAAGAGTCATCACACAGGTTTTGAACACCATGAGCATCAATAACTGATGTCAGCGATTGTATGTAAAATCACACAAAAAAGACATTTTCATAAATATTGCTAATTAACAACATTGGCCCCAAGTGGCTTCAAATGTATGACAACAAAAAACAGTGACATTTCTCAAAGTATCTCTATAGAAGAAAAAGAGGCTTTCAAAAACTTGAGAGTCAATAAATGATGTCAGAGATAATATAATCTTCAAAAATGTTATCTTTTATTTTTTAAATAATCAAGTTTTTGCCCAGCACTAAAAGGCCGGGCAGCAAGACAGACGTCAGTCACGTACTTAGGTGGAACAGCTTCAGCACTGCTGGAAATGACTCCATTCCGGAACATGTTCCGGCATGTGATATAATCACTCCTGAACTGCATCAGAGAAGATGAGTCTAAGATAGCATCTCCCAGACTTCTGCCGCAGATCTGCGGATCTGCCACGCTCATGCATAATAAACCAGCGGGGAGAACGCCGCCGCAAACTCACAGCCCACACCGGTGGACAGAGCAAACCTCACTCCCCCACTGAGATATAAATGAATACTAGTAGAAAAAAAGGAGCAGAAATAGAAAAAGGAGAGGGTGGCATGCAGAAAAAATTGATAAAACGGTCTCTGATTCACGTTCTCCGCAGGATGCCAGATATTTTCATCTCCGTTTTTCTAATTACGTAGTAGCTAAAAATGAGCGGTAAACAAAAGTAAATTGTGATTATTAGGTCTAGCATTTCCATATTGCACCATTCTCTAGATGTGTTAAGAGATGTGTTTTGATTTGATAACGTAAATCCACTTCCAGTTTTTGGTAACCCTGGAGGATTCTGCTTCAATTTATCTTGTGCATTGTAATGAGATACTATCAGTAATTAAAGTTTAAATATGCAAGCTAACATCTGCCGATTAACATGTGAGTAAAATGTATTTTGCTTTTTTATTGTACATATGATATCAAATAAGAACACCTCTGTTTATTTTTACAGCACTATATTATCCCAGACACAACTTCATTATGTTGAAGACTATGGATGAAGGTCATGACGATTCTCTTCTTGTGTGCTAGTGTGTGAGTGCGGTATGCTGCATATTAACATGGGTTTACATACGAAGTGTGTGTGTGTGGATATTAATAGCTCTTTCTTTCTTCTGCTGGTTTTTCCCTGCGGCCTGTGATGTGCTTTTTATGTTATTAACCGTTGAGAGTGTCTACACCAGCTCTCGGCTCAACCAGCTAATGAAGATGGATGGCAGAGGAAAGATATTTTTAAATATCACTGAGTATATGCGTGTGCGTTTGATATCCTACAGGTATAAACACTAAACATATTGAGAACCCAAGGGGTCCCAATTTATATCAGCACAAGGGAGGTCAAGTATATGTGTGCCTGCATGTGTGCATTATAAGTGATGGAATGCATCCTTCTTGTTGTTACTTTGAATTTGTTCAGTCATGCGGTGAATTTCCTTTTAGGGCAGGTTGTTGAGTACATCTTTTGTGATATTCTGCTTTTTGCTGTATAAAAAAGAGTCTAAAGGATTTTTTCATATCAGATATTGAATAACGGTAAGCAGATTTTTATCTTGTTTTAAAGGGGAGGTATGCCCTGTAAAGTTGGCACCCAATTTTAGTTTATAACAGTTCAGGTTAAGGTTATTTATTTAATTAAATTTTGACATTATTTCCTTAACTTCTTTTCTTTTCAAAACTGTATGACTTTTCTAATTCTGCAGAACACAAAAGAAGATATTTTGAAAAAAGCTGGCTTTGTATCTAACAGTTTGGGATATGGTTATTTGTTCAAATAAAAATGTTCTCATTGTTTACAAAAACTTGTATAATGTCAAACCTTTATGAATTTCCTGACAAAAGAAGATATTTTGAAAACTGTTGGCACCCATGTTTTAGTATAAACCAGTTTGGGCCAGGGTTATTTTTTAATAAAACATTCTGTTTCCTCAACCTCTTTTCAAAGCTTTATAGGGTTCCTTCCTACACAGAACACAAAAGAAGATTGTTTGAAGAATGCTTAGGTACACAAAAACAAAGTTAATGGGTACATTGTTGTACGTTTGCCAACATTTTTCAAAATATCTTCTTTCATGTACTGCAGAAGAAAGAGATCCATAAAGGGTTGAAATTACAAACGTTAAATGACAAAAAATATTTTAGGGTAAACTATTCCTTTAAAACACTATACAAATAGTTTGGTTTTGTTGCAGTGCCATAATAATTATAATATCCTTCTTTGAATTATATTACGCCAAATCTGCAATACCGACCGATTGAAGTCATTAAATTGTACCTGACTTAATGTGAACAAGCGTCAAACCATCATGCCCTCAAGACCATCGCACCCCGCAATCACCAACCAACCCTTTATGCCAATTTGACACATCTATTTGTTGAAGCTACGCTCAGATCTTTATTCACCCTCTTGAGTCAGAAGTGAGATGTCACCACCTGTCCACACATATGATGTCATGTCCTCCTGCCCTCAAGTCTTTTATCATGACTTTGTTTTAATGTCATTGTTAATCGCAAGGTCATCGAGTTGAGAGAAGGAACCTCCTGTTCATCAGGAAGCACACTAAACAAATAATTATATCATATTTTAATAGTTAGAATTAGCTTTATACATAACTGATTCTAAATATGGCTATAACAGTAATAGAGATGTAGAGTCAAATCTGATCACTCGCTGTATATTATGTTATGGCAGGCTTGTTTGTTCTGTATCTGTGTGTGTCTCCTCTCTGTGTCATAGCGGGTGTGAGTTCTGTACATTTCTCCTAAGGCTTTTGGCATCACTGTGGGAGGGATGTCTACTACTATTATCCACATCGTCACGGCCCCCACAGTCCCCTTTCAATATTCAGACGCGGATTTAGTGTAGGGAACGGCCTGATAGGATTTTGTCTAGAGTCCATATGCCAGGCCGAGAGATTTCTGCCTCGCTTTCCTCCCTAGTGTGTTCTAAAGATTGGGGCTTTCACTTAAACTTTATCAGCTCTCGCACTGTGCTGTGTTTGTCTTAAGCGCTGGAACGTGTGGGTGGAGTGTATAAGTGGAAAGTTTTTACGCTTTGTGGTCAACCAAAACACCCAGAGAAACATTTCATCATATTGCTCTTTTAAAGCTCTGCTTTAGAGGATTGTTTACCATAAAATGAAATTCCATTTGTTTGTTTAAATGTGTAAATTTTTTTTTACAAAACACAAAATAAGATATTTTGAAGAATGTTGGAAGAATTTACTTGCATTGGTTTTGTTTGATACAATAAAAGTGGTTAATTTTTTTTCAAAGCAGTTGTTTTCTTGTCAACAAAATGCCTGTTTGGTTATCGACTTTCTTCAAAATATCTTCATTCATACTTGTGGGAGTAAGAATGTCAAACAAGTTTGAGTATGTGATAAAAAAAAAGACATCACATTGAGGAGGTTGGCATTTTCTCTTGATGACTATTCTACAGAAAAAACAGACCAAATTTCAAAGGTAAAAAGGCATATTTCACACTAAAATGAAAGTGCTGTATTTTTTATTACCATCATGTTGTTTAACATTTGTAGATTTTTTTGGGACACAACAATTGATACACTCCCTAACAATGATATTAAAAATGACAGATATTACATATTTACTAAGCTGCCCATTTTTGGTTTATTGTTTGTTATTAATTAAAATAAACAAAAACTAAAATACAACAAAGTTAATCTAATATAGCTATATAAAAAACTAAAAGATACATTTTAAATAACATCAAAATAAAAGCATATTTAAAATAATAATAATCTCAAAATAAAACTAAAAACAAAACTACTATAACTCTGCTCAGAGTTTGGTCTTTTATAGCTCAAATTAACTAATTGACTAATAAACTACATTTCAAATGTTTCAGGAATCAAAAATGTAGGAAGCTGTGCCTTTAAGATTTCTTACCTACAGGCAGTGTCATATACCTCAACAGTATGTCCACAGACTAAAGTGATTCATCTTGTTTTCAGTAGCTGAAGATAAGTTAACAGTATTTACTGTGGGATCCCGTTACCGCTGGTTGCCCTCTGCCCGCCAGGGTGAGAATGACTCAGGTGTTTTGGCTCTTGTTAGCCGTGTACATTATATAGATTTATACCCTTGACACGTTGTGAAAACACAAGTTTTCCATCTCCAAGGATGTGTCCAAGTCACTGCCTTGTTCCCTTCGCTCATCCCCTGTCCCCTCTGGCAAAATGTAGACCGTTCCTGAACCCGTCGTGACTGCTCAGTCATGCATGGTAGCAACGGCCCGTCAGCGTCTTTAAGACAAACGCTGTCATCAACACTCTTTATAAGTAAGATTCTAATTGTTGCGAGCGCCATCTCGCTGCATGTACATTCAATGTAAACGTGTAACTGTCCAAAATTCCTCAAAGGCCATGTGTGAGCATCCATTCATAAATAAAGTCAAAAAGTCCACTCGTTCGATCCTGGGTTCTGTCATATATCCTTATCAGCAGAAGCAGCCACGCTGCGAGCGCCAGCCTGATTGAGATATATCGAGGTCTTAAAATAGCCCTTAAAGATGACAGTGTTGATAGAGCTGAACGCAAGATAAGCATGTGACTTCATGTTGATCGATGGCAGGGGAATAAAGTGTAATCATAACACAGAATATGACAAGGGATGCCTTGTGTGTGGTGCGGGGAGAGCAAGCTTTCCTCTGTTTACATTTTTAATATCTCTCTTTGTATCTCTCTCTCTTTCAGATTTTTGCCATCAGCCCTTCCCAATAGGTTTATACACAAAATTCAAATTTCTCATGTGTCTTACTCTTTTGCTTAGTGCTGGATAAGCACTGACAGTCTCACTTCCCTCTTTGGATAAATATCCAGAGACGTTTGTCTACCTCAATTCAGATTCTTTTTATGTCTGGGAAAACATCCAGATTGGATAATTTGTGTTTGTTAGGAAAGAATTATGTTGAGTTTTGCGTTTTATTTCTCTACAATATGATTCATAGAAGGGTGAATTTCTTTTTAGTTGATGTAAGATTTTCACTCTATAAATTTTTAATTGTAAAGAAAGATTTTGTATTCCTGCTGTGTCAAACCGAGTACTCATACCAAAGTCAATGGATACTGTGCTGTTTGTAGGCCTGCTCGACTATGACTATGATCATGATTTATTTTATCTAATGTTGAGGTCACACATTGAAATAAGTTAATAAAAAAATTGTTAAATAACGTTTTGACTCAATAACATATAAGTGTAAAATAATTTGATAAAATAAGATACAAATTTAAATTAAAATTAATAACCAAATGCGAAACTCCTAAAAAATGTAATCGAAGATTTTGTTTTAATAATTACTGGAAGACGAAATTAAAAATTTAAATTTGATGACTATTAATTGCACAGCCTAGGTTGTTCCTAACCTTCTTCAAAATATCTTTTTTTTGTTCTGAGAAAGAAAGCCATGCAGGTTTAAAATAACAAAGTTGGCTATATGAAACAATTTTAATTTTTGATAATCTATTATTTTAAAACACTATAAATAAAAAGTTGTCTAGATGTTGTCAGTACTATATTACAGTATACCAAATCTGCAATATTGGACTGCAACTTCGCCTCAGCAATGAACTGAAAAACCTTTTTTTTATAATGAAATAAAATAAATCAAAATAACAAAAGAATACGTTTATAATACTGTTAGTTCACATCTGGAACTCTGAGACATTTTTTTAGATTTTCATCTATTTTTCTGTCTGAGAGATATGACACAAGTTTTTCATTTACTCTATTTTTCCCCTGAAAAATAATTGGGATTATTAAAAACCTCTGATATTTCATTTTTTTTCTTTCTTATGAGTCATGTTGCAGTGTGGACAACAAACTCTGATATATAAACAATCATTTTCTTTGAAAATCTCATTTGTGTGCATGTAGTCACAGCGGTGGTCTTCATGCTGTAATCAGTTTCAGGATTTGAATCTCCCCATGGTTTCTTTAGTTGGTATTAGCATCAGACGATTAAGAAAATGATGGAGACACCGAAGAAAGAAAGAAAAGCAGAACAGTGGAAAACCTCCAACACAGACAATTCCGCTTGATATTGATGGCCGGCTGTTATAGACGGTCACGATTTTCTTTGCTTTGGACGATTCCATGCGCAGCAAAAGTATACGCTTCTTTTCTTTGCAATGCCATGTTTGAGAATTACACCTGAAGGATTAAAGGCGTCCTGCTGAGCGCGCTACATAATAACATCTCATTCCGGACTCAAATGCATTTTGGGGGCTCTTTACAAAAAAGCAGGCAGTGATAGTCACCTTAAGTCGGCAATTGTCGTCTTTCATTCTCAAACAGGGTCAGTTGACTGAACGCTTGATCAATCTAACTAATTATAGCTTCATTAGGGAGCTTGTTCTAAACTGAATGCTTTACAATAACAGGCCAACGGGACCATGTGAAAGACAAGCGTTTAATCGGAGAAGCATGACTACACAACAGATAAACACTGAAGTGGTTTTCGCCATTAGCCGTATTCATTATCTGTATTGACAAACAGCGGGGTGATTTACTGATATTGTGTGATGAAGCGCTTAAACTAAGGTGGTTTGCTGGTCTAAGCGGGCCAACAAGCTAATAGTTTTAGATGGGTTTTAGGCATTGGCAGACAAAGCCTGCTGAGTAACCAGTTTAAAGACGGACAATTTGGATTTCAATTGAAGTGTGAAATCACCACATTTTGAGCATCACAGAAGCCTATTTGTGTTTATTCAATTAGATACAGGCTAAGCAAATCATGGCTGTCAACCTACTAATCACATCCAGAATAAAAGTTTGTGTTCGCACAATACATGTCTGTATACTGAGTGTAATAATTTTGTATTTATGTATTTATTCTTTTTATATTTCATATTATATTTTTACACATATAATATGAAATATAAAATATGGTAATGCATGATGGATTTGTGTAAACACAAATACATCATGCATTACCATATTATTACCATCATATCAATTATTTATTAACATTTAGAAAAAAATAAATGTATGAATGTATTTAAAAGTGTTTATAAATGTAAAATTATCATGCACAATAGACGGACAAATATTATTGAAATTCAAACTTTTACACTAGATAGAAATAATATAAAACAAAAATTATGCAATTTTTAATTTTGAAATGTAGTCCCAATGTATATTTATAACTACCCTTCTACTCCTTCCTCTTGTCCAAATAATTTGCATCCAAATATGAAAGCAAATGCATAAGCTGTAAATAATGTATAAATAAATTGAATCAATTCAAGTATTACCCAATGCAGGCTGGTAAAGCTAAGAGAGACAATTAAAACATAAGAAACTGTGTCGTTAAGAATGACACAACAATCCTTGTGGACATGGAACTATGTTTTTAAATTCACACTGTCACATACATATCTGTCAATATATTGACAGTTTTGTATCTTGCCAAAGGCAAGTTCATAACTTTTTAGACGACCCCTGCCTGACCTCACACGATGAAACTTGCAACACAGAAATGCTAAGGAAAAAAAGAGAGAGAGTAAGAGAGGAACGATGAAGCTATAAAGAAAGGCTCTCCTGATGCTTTCCAAGTCACACGAGGGCACTCTTAGGTTTAATGAAAATTTTATAAACACATTTTCTCTCTCGCTATATGTTTTTGCCATTTCACTCTTTATGCAAGCGCTCTGTCTTCCCATCTGGCTCTTTCTCTCTGCCATCATACGTTTTCTCCTTTGAAAACATATCTCAGAGTGATTTTTTTATCATGTTTCTGTTGGTCTCTGTAGAATGGAGAATAGATGATGGATCCACCAGCAGAATGCATAATGGGTCTATATATATCCATACGTAGACGGGCAGCTAAGATCAGCAGGCAGAGACCAGAGACATTATAGTTGTAGGAAATGACCATTCCTATGTAAGTGAATCTGGGTTAAAAAGCCAATGATCGTTTGGACAGAAGCATTGTTTAATAGCACACTGCCTTTATATCGCCTCTTTGTTTTCTTCTCAGAATATTTTCCTTTAGAAATATTTTATTTGAATTTAAACCACAATACTAAATAGCTCTATTGTGACAGCCACACATGGACCGAACTTATGCTGAATAATTGTCTCCTTCTTGACCCCACAAAATCCCACAGGCTTAAGTCCCTATTCCAGAGGCGCTTAATCCGACATCAAATATTATTCGTGACCCTTGACATCATTTGTTTCACGTCTGAATATCCAGAGCTGACACATATCTGCATGTTCAGAGACACAGAGACGCTCTTTCAAACGCTATTCTAGGCCAAATTTTAAGCCAGCATTGTGGTGTATATACTGAATTCTTATAGAAGACAATCTCAGAACATTTATTGTTTATTTAATTATTTTATAGTTGAAATATTTACTTATAATTTTACTGTTATTTTACAATATGTTTGATATGAATATTTATTTCGTATTGTTTCTTTTACATCTTCTTCTCTACTGAAATCAATCAATTCTATATCTAATTTGTAATGATTATTTGTATGTTTTAAAACAATTTATGATGTTTGGTTAAGGGGAGGGGCTTAAAATAAATCCGTATATGAATACGCCACCTCGTGAAGATTAAATGTAGAACTTTAAAAAAGATTAGCTTACGTTTGATGTGGTAGTTCAACCCTAAATGAAAATTATGTCATGAATTATTCACTCTCTAGTCGTTTAAACCTGTATTTATTTATTTCTGGTTTAACCCAAAGAAAGAGATTGACTACCATAGTAGATAAAAAAGGATGTGAAAAGTGCCACTTAACGTTGTGCTGTCTATCATTCTTTTAATTATCTTATTCATTTTATTCTTTATGTAGCTCTCTGGGTTTGGAGAAGGACTGTGTTTATTTATTATTCAGTAGTTTGTAGACATTAAGCAGTTTGGCTGAAGTCAGCATGTCTTTTCAAAGGCACTGGCAAAGAATTGTGTGGGTTATGTAATATCTTACTCATATGGACTAGAAATGACTCTTAACCCCACCTTTATTTACTAGATCTCTAGCTTTAAAAACAGCAGTGAGGAGAAAACCGCATGGCAACTTGGTTTGAGAATTCATCTAAACACATCACATCCTGTGCTCATCATATCAGATGCTGGCAGCAGGTTACACCGGCCATAATCTTAGCCATTGGAACTGAAGAGCAGATATGTGTTTGGTGCAAATCAATATATCCAAGTGATTGGAGAAAGTTTATGAAAAATGAAAACGTCTTAAACTGTCGTTTGAGTTTTTAAGTCTGCAAATACCTCACCTCACGGGAAATGAGTCTCTTCTGTTCTTCTAAGAGCCTTGCCTTTGTGTTGTGATCTCTCGTCTGCTTTCTTCTTCTGTCAGACTCCCTTCTGCCTTTCTCCAAACAGATCTCTCTTTCTGTGTTTCTCTGTGAGTCACTTGTGTTGTAATCTATACCCTTACCATTACAAAAGTTATAGGTTTATCCATGTAAGAACTGTAGCTATATAGTTTCATACAGAATGACATTAATGATTCATTGAAAGTGATTGATGACACAGTTTTCATTTTTGGTCAAACATTTACCCTCTTGTTATTTCAAACCTGTCTGATTTTCTTTGCTCTGCAGAACTCAAAAAATTGCCACTGCTGTTTGTTTACAAAAAATTCTAAATATTGTCTTTTGTGTTCTGCAGAAGAAAGAAAGTCATAAAGGTTTTTCCTGTTTGGTTCAAGGTGATTTATAAACACAAATCAATACATCCGTCCATACATACATGTACTGTTAATATGCGTGTATTATTTAATTAAAAATATATACATATACTTACATTTTATGTTTATTTTATAGAAAATCGTAAGTATGTATGTATCCAATGAATAAAAGCAAAACTAATTTGTACAATCCAAAGACAGTTATTATGTAAGTATTATGTACGTTATTGTTTTGACAGTTCCAAAAAATCTAAATCAATGATATCGATAAATATTGTAATCATAATATCAGCTTTAGGACAAACCTTCCTCATATGTTTGCGGCCTTGTTTTGAGCGCGTGCACGTCGAGCTAATCAAACCGCTCTGTTTTGATGTGCTAGCTCTCTGCAGTGTTCTGCTTGAATAGGCTTCTGAAATCAATTCCCACCCTTGATTGTAACCTGCCTCGTTTTATTTTTGTAATCCTCTCTCTCTCCCCTCCACGTCTGATGAGAAAGTCGAACAATTTCTGCTTGACATTTCCAGACAAGATCCAGTCACCTAAACTCGAACAGTGCCGCCTGCAGTTGCTTCGTCTCGTAGGTTATAACGTGATTTATGCGGTTTATCTGGATTAAGCGCTCAGGATTTGGTAAAGATGACCGTAGCGGGTGTGTTTACCCAGCGGTATGAATCATCAGCAGAAACCTGACAGCATCCACCAATTTCGTCCAATTTGCACTTGTCAAGCATGTAAAGTAAATAAATCAAACGTTACACGTTTTTCTTTTTTCATCTCAACAAAAGGAATCTGCCTGGTTGGCTTATGCAGTGTGTGCAAGTTGGCAAAGCAGAAGGAGTTGTACATCATGGATGGCCGCTTCAGTAATCGCAAAGCTCACAGAGTCTTGCTGTCTATCTTCCACAACAAAAAGTGAGAGAAAACACAAGCCGAGACTTCGAAACAAATAGAGACATAGAGCAGGAGACAGATTGGAGAATGATGAGGTGCTTCTTGTTTTGGATTGGTGCAGGGCTGAATTATGAAACTGGCTACTGGGGCCATCGCCCGAGGGCTTCAGACTGTCAGGAGTCTCCAAAGCGTCTGCTAAAGGAAGTTGAACAATGGGACCCCTCGGCATATATGGTGGGAACTTGCCACTAGGGACTTTGTGATGTACATGTTTGAGATATTTTTCATTATGAATGTGGCAGATGTTATTATCAAATGTGACTTTTTGTGATACACATTGACCCTAGTGTTGCTAGGGCTATTCGACTTTGGGGACTCTATCTCTTTCTTTTTCTCTCTATAAGTGCAGTCACTTGAAAAGAAAGCCAACTTAAGTTTTGCCTTTAATCAATATTTTTGCAGGAATTGTGACAATACCAATTCAGAGTCTGTTGAATTGCAACAGAAAAAATCTCAGGAATGACATTTAAATGTCAGGTGAAAGACTGAAAGAATGCAAAGTGGTATGAACGTTTATAAGAAAATAGGCTGTTGAATTTTTTCCAACCACATTTTTATACATATTATGCAAATAAAAACATTTTTTATTTGGTATTAGGAAGAAAGGTGTAAATAGTTGAATCAAACAATCTAATTATTATATAAAAAAATCTAATTATTCTTACAACTTTTTTAAAGGGATACCAAAAACTTATTCACCCACTTGTCATTTTAAACCTGTATGACTTTCTATCTTCTGCCCAACACAAATTAAGATATTTTGAAGAATGTTGGTAACCGAATAGCAGCGGCATCCATTCACTTCACTTCAATTCTACATTTATTCATTTGGCAGTCATCACTGCAGATTAAATGTGAGTAGGGTGTCTTGCTCAAGGACACTTCAGTCATTGTCTACTGGCACTGAGATTCATACCCACAACCTTCTGCTTAAAAGTCAAACTCTCTAACAACCAGACAAACGACTGACGCCCATGCACTTAAGTGAATGGGTCCCATCATGGCAAACATTCTTCTAAATATCTTCTTATGTGATCTGTGGATTAAAGAAACAAAAGACTTTATTATTTAGATTGTATTTTTGTTTTCTTATGGCAATCATTACTTAAAAAAATACATTACATGGTTGAGTAGGTACAAGTTTAAAAAATATGAAAACATCGGTCTTAAATGGATCAATTTTATCATCCTGTACTCACTCTTCCGCAGAAGATAAAGAAGATTATTTTAAGAATGGTAATCAAACAATGGCAGTTCTTAAGACATAAGTGAATGGGTCCCAACAGTAACCCACATTGTTCTAAATATATATTTTTTATTCTGCTAAAGAAAGATGGACTTTTTATTTTTGGGTGATTGTGTCTTTAAAAATTCAACTAAACAAATATTACATTTGTGATGGTCTACAAATTTTTTCCACAGTTATGAAGATTCTTTATTTTTATATCTATATGGGTCAGTTTAGATGAGTGAGCAATTCAACCAGTGTCATCATCCTAACCCTTATTTTTGCAACGTTAAGTTGTAGTTCTGTCCTCCCTTTTTCACACTTTCTAATGAGTTCCCCAGTCCATTGCATTTTATTGGATATTTTAAACCTTTTTAATTTAATTCTTGTATTTCTCTGGAAGATCACAGTTTTTATACACATGCCTGCGATCCGTAAACTCTGCAAGTCGGCTTCCAAGCCATTGGTGAGGAGTTTAACATTCAGCTTGAAACGTTTGCTCTGTGACATTAAAACAAGCCACTGGCCTAAAACGTTGATTTGCATTTCAATACTTTTGGCTGATGGTGGGCTTTTAAGCACACATTAGTGGCTCCTGTCGGCTCAAATGACCCAGTTTGACACTCAGAAATGACAGGCGACTGGACATTCCATTATACCGGTTCGCACTCCAAACCATCAAGACATCTGAAGTGCGATGTCAGCTATGAGCTGACAATAAACAATGGGACAGCTGTCAACCCTTCGCATTCTTTTACAGCCCACCTTTCACTTATGGATTAAGTGAAATTTTCAACACCCTAACCCTTACGCATCAACCATTTAAACCTAAAACAAAAAGTTTGAGGATTGTGAAATTGTAAAGTATAAAAAACTTTTTTTAAGGTTAATTCAGCCACACACAAAAACTTTATTTATCATGTTTGCACAAACCTGTGGTTTCTACATTGCTAGATTTACCAATTGAGTGATTTATGCGGAGGGGGTACGTATTTTACCAACCAATAATCTATGTGAAAATGATTTGCAATCCAATTGACAATTCCTCTCTTCATTTCTACTCAGGATGAGACACACTGAAAGTTTTTTCATCATGTAGACTGTGAATGTGATCTTTAATACCGTGTCGAGACTGCAGCAGAACCTTTCTTTCCATTAACTCTCAGTTGTGTTCAATGAGGAAGGATCAGCGAGCTTTTAAAAGACACGACTCTTTTATGTTATATTCATGCTGTCCGTTTTTTTTTCACAGGCCAGCTGTCTAAAAGCACCACTGTATAATTGATGTGTTTTTGCAGGCACAGGCTGAGCAAAGACAGAGGGCTATAAACCCCTCTCAACAACATGTTCCTCTACGCCTTCTCCTCCCAGATGGCCTCCCGCTATATCTCTCCCTCTCTCTGTCACTAATGCATATTCTCTCTCTCTCTCTTTTCCACCATCTTTATTTCTTTCCAAAACGACTGGAGGTTAAAGACTAAATTGGAACTCCTCAGGGGGACCGGATGATTTGTGGCAAGGTGTCTTCACAGAAAAAAGACACAGTTATTATGACTACCTCTCTGATACAGGACAGAAAAAGTGAGATTCTCATATTAAAAATTTTAACACGATATAATATTGAAGTGGTAGCAAAGTGTAATAATCCAAGCTTTCATTTTCTTCATGACGTTTGCATGATTTTCCCAACCCTATGACATTTCAAACTTTCTGTTTCTCACTTCTGCAGAACACAAATAGAGATATTTTGTAGAAAGTTGGTAAATGAAATGCAACAGCATCCGTTCATTCTACAAATAACTAGTGCTGATTCCCAAAATATATTCTTTTGTTTTCTTCACAGGAAGAGTCACAAACTATAGTGCCAATGCTTGGTTACTAATATTTTTTAAAATATTTTTTTAAGAATATTGTTAATATAGTATTATAAATATAAATCCTCCCCTTAACCTAACATCATAAATGGCTCTAAAACATACAAATAAAATAGAATTATTACAAAATAGATATAGAATTGTGTTGATTGATTTCAGTGGAGAAGATATAAAAGAAACAATACGAAATAAATATTCATATCAAACATATTTTAAAATTACAGTCAATATTAAATATTTCAACAATACAATAATAAAATAAACAATAAATGTTTGAGATTGTCTTCTATAAGAGTACCGTATATACACCACGATGCTGGCTTAAAATTTAATTATTACGAAAGTAAGCTTATAGGCAAGAAACAAAAATGGAATATTAGATGTTATTTAAAAGTTTTATTATTCTTGATGTTTTTCAAAAGACTTGCTTCTCTTTGGGCCCTCTCTACCTGCTTCTCTTCACCTATTGGTCAGTCTGGCTGTGATTAGAGCTTGGGGCTAATGCCTGAGAATAATGTTGTTATGAGCGACAGCAGAGGTCAGATTTAACAAGAAGAATGCCTTACGAGAAGTCGTTCCTGAGGGCATACAAATGGCTTCCTAATGAAGCGTAACGTTGGTTATAAGTTATCAATGTGTGTGCGTGTGGGAACGAGAGATAAAAATGGGCGTAAACTTGTTTTATGGGCTTGCTAGCGCTGTTCTTACTATAATGAGTCGCATACGCTAACTCATCTGTGTAAAATGTCGCGTGGTATTACATTAATATACATCTCTCGGCCGCGGCTAACCACCCTAGTTAGAACCTTGTAAATATTTATATCACGCATGAATATTCCTTCAAAATAATGAACTGCTGGAGTTCCATCGCGATGGGGTGTATTAGTATGAATATGAATTGCTTTAGGGGACAATACCACGCAAAGAACGAAAAGTAAGTTATCAAAGATGATGCTCATCATTACAAGAATATGTAGACGAAATCATCAAAAAATGTTGTCATTATTTATTCACCCTCATGCCAGTCAAAACCAGCATTTGATTCACAAAATAAGAAATTTTGAGAAATGTCTTGCATATTTTGTGCCCATACAATGGAAACCAATTCGCCCTAGGGTTGTTTTTTTTTGCCAAAACTCTTTATTAAATCATCTTTAATAATGCCACACCCATGGGTGATGATGGGACCCATGGATAAAATATTCCATTTCCAACAGAGCACATGTTTCATTGTTTATTTACCCTCACGTTGCCTAAACCAGAATTCGATTCACAGAAGAAGATATTTTGGCAAATGTCTTGGTGGTTTGTGTTCATAATGGAAACCAATGGGGGCATTTATTGTTTGGTTACTCTCCTTAAATCGAAATTGAATAGTAAACAATTTTTTTGAGGTATCTGCAAATATTGCATTGTGATAAGCTGTCCGATTCACACCTCTGTACTGTACTTAGAACACATAGCAATACAAGATAAAAGGCCGTAAAACAACAAAAAAATGATCCCCAGGATGCTAAAGAACAAATATAAAACAAAGCTATCAAATCACAGAGAAGCACGTACTTCAGCATCCATTCTCTCGGCGGTACCGGAGAGGAGATGCTGGATTAATCTTTCTCTCCTGTTGGCCATTTCACACCAGACTGCTTTCACAGCAAAGCTTTGGGACATGGGGGAAACAGCAGAGGTGGAAAACAGAGTAACAAGTACAGCCAGTGAGCACAGAGAAGTGTGCATAAGCAAAAACAAATTGGTTTGTGTTTACCGTGCTACAGGTCCACTAAGTCATCCTAGTTTATTGTTACCAAAGCTTTCAGAACGATAGTTTAACCACTGGACCAGAGTTTACCGTGCACATTGAGACAAATAACACCCGCCGTTGTTTATATTCAAGCCTGACATGTCGCAATCAGTCAAGTGACGTTAGATTACCAAAGGCATTTGGGTTAAATAAAGTCAGACCTGATGCGATGTGCCCAAAGGGGAAGTTTTTCATTTATAAGGGCAGATTTGTGGATCCTAGCAGAGCGGTAGATGATGATGGAATAAATCCATACATTTAAATCTGTTTCTCATGCGACGCTTGAAATACTGTATTTTCACACATTTTCTTCTCTTACTATTTCAGGACCGACACGGAAGAGTGGAAAAGCGTCAGAAAACTAAGTGACAACAACTGCCAGATGCTTCCTCCCTGTCACAGCTGTTATAAGAAAACCGGCCTGAACGGAAGATCAGAGGAGAGAACAGAAACAAAGAAGACGGTAGCTCGAGATGCTGGTTTAGGGAAGGAAAGGGTCAAAGGAGAAGTAAGTAATGCGTTTGTGTGTGCGCTGAAGGGGATATTTTAGAGACATGAAAAATGCACTGGTAAGCTGTTTGTAAAGGTCTTCAGATAGAAGACCACAGCTCGGTAAAGCAAGGACGCACGTGAAGGAGAAACACTTTTCACTCTCATGCTTAAAGAGGTAGATGCCCTTCAGAGGTCTGAAATATATTAAACACACACCCGCACACACACAAAAACAGCCTCATCTGCCTGTTCGGAGACTTACAAACAATAACAGGTACACTATAGGGAAAACTACCATATCTAAATTTATACAGTATGGTAAAAAACTATGCGATTGATATCGTTATCACATTTTAAGGGTTTAATGGTTATTGTGGTCCATGGAATCAGCCTTCACAATATTATCACTATAATCTTTTGTATTCTCCGACAAATCACTTTAATATCATGTTTAGGGATTAAAGAGAGAGTTTGAAAAAAAGGACTTAAGGTGACATTTTAAACAAGTGTGAAATTATAAAACTAGTATTATTTGTTATAATATTCTATTAAGATATTTATATTAATTTCTTAAATAATATCGCATTTGTGTGTAGAATTATAACTCACAGTTAATGCTTCTCATTTACTTTGAATGGGTGACTTCAAGTATTGCGGGATGGAATTGTGGGTTCGCCTTATTTAAATAACCTAGTGCAGGTGCAAGCCAATTGCATTCATGCAAGTTCAGAGAACAACATGATTGGATGTTGACACAATGAGAATTGCATTCGCTTCAGACACACCCTTAATCGAGAACTGGCATTGCATCTTGGCAGTACTGTTGTTGTTTTTAATATCGTGACCATTGGCAATTACGGTATATTGTGACACCTCTATATTGAATACTATTCTTTTCATAGTACTTGTTTTAGACAATGAGCAAGCACCAAAACATGCCTGGACCAAGTTAGCATCCATGCTTTTGGTGATCTTTTCAGATGGTTTCTGTTGTTTACAGCACATCCAGCTAAACAGCCAAGCTGGCAGACGTGCTAAACCGTCTTAAACCAGCTAAGACCGGCAAAAGACTTTAGGCTGGTTTAAGCTGCCGGAATATTACACTGACCTAACACCAGTGACCCCTAGCTTTACAGATTCCCTGTAGTGGTTAAAAAATTCTGGATTGAGAGTAAATCCCTACCACTGTTTCATTTAGAGAGCCTCAGGGAATTTTGCTGCGTGTCACAAACGGGCCGATTTTATTAGAGCAGTGAGTTTTTGTTCCAGTGCCTTCTAAAAATATACAGTACACTTGCAAGTTATTTTTCTGTCATTCTCTCCCCCTGTACACAATCGCACACACACATACACACTAATCCGTGTGATTGAAGAGCTCTCAGAAAGGTAATTAAATTTGCCAATGATCCGCTGTGCTGGGAACACAAGCTTGCGTTCTTTGGAGGAGAACAGTGGAGCAGGACCTCAATAATACCAGCTTGCTCATTCATCAGCAGGCAGAAGAGCCCCTCATATTTCACCACTGGTTTTTAAGACGCTACAATAGCCTGATCTATGTTGCCTACCCTTTAAGAGAGTTAAGAGTTTACTACACAATAACAGATCCTGCTTGCATAACAGTAAGCAAACAATTGTAGTGTGTGGGAGTATTTGTGTTTTGAAATGATTGTACATGTCTTTGTGCTAGCAGATGTTTAAGGCGAGTCAATAGTGTTTAATGTATATCTTTGATCCACATTTTAATGACAATTTACCCATTTTTACATCTGCTTTTCTGTAGATTGACATTATTGTATTCTCAGTGGCAGCACACACACATCTCAGAGACGTCTATTTGATGTCCTTAAGATTTTTTGTTACTTTTGCTCATCTTCAGTACACCTCTGGGCCCTGTCTGGTGTTATTTGGGCTTCTTGATTGTGAGAATTATAAAGACGATTGTTTTGCCTGATTATTCACAATTACACACTGACTTTGGTAATGTGTTAGTACAAAAATAAATTATTAATTAAAAAAAAATCATAATTGCCAATGTAATATATAACCCAATAACAAGTTAAAGTCATTAAATACTCCAATTAATGCTCAAAATAAATAATTAAAAGTAATCAAAGACTTAGTCGCCTTACTCCCAATAAGTGTTGTAACTTGATTATTTAGTTTTTATAATATTTGGAAGCAAAAATTTTAATAAAAAAAATGATTACAAATTATTGCACAGCGCATCAGGAACTTTAACATGTATGATTTAGAATGTGAGTAATCCTGACTTTTTGAAGATATTTGTTAGATTTTTTTCCAGAAGTACATGTGTTACTTTTCACTTTTTTGTGAACAACTAACCTCACAAACTCTTTTATACAGATAGTTTGTATGGGTTTTTTTGTGTGAGGGTGGCGTCACTATATGGAGATGCTTGGTTTTGGCCCTTTTAGCATTTTTTATCACACATTTGCATTCATTAGCTCAATTTCAACACTGATGTCAGTGACAAAACTACTAGGGACAAGCCTTTATTTAAATAAGGGCTTAGGGTTAAATGGATTAATGAATTTAAATAAAAAGTCTTTTTGACAAATGAAAGTAATAAATGCATTCTAAGTGATTCTGGCATGTTGGAAAGGTCTGTAATGGGCTGCGTGTAGATATGCAGTTTAAATTCCTGGGAACGTTTGGATAATATGATCAAAATTGGCCAAATGCTGAATGCATCAAATTTTCCTGTAGCTTGAACTCTCTCTTTCCTTGTTTTTCTTCTTGGCATGGTGTCTGGTGTGATTTTGGATGGTGCTGCCAAGTTCCTGTTAGTGTCTGTACAGTATTTGTGTATGAGAGCGTATCACAGTAAAAGAGAACTAGAATAAAGGTGTTTATATTTTTGCTTTTACAAGTACTTACATTTCTTTATCTTCACTAACTTTAAAACATGTCATACACATTTGATGTGTCCATCATCCATTCTACTTTGAGAATCTTTATTTGTCAATTTCTCTTTTCCCATACAGCAAATTGTTAATGCTTTACACATAGGGATACTTTAATAAGTTGAGTTGTGTTGGTTCCAACACATTTTGCCAACTCTATCTTTATAATCAGCATGAAATCATATTTCCAACTCATTTACCTTCTGGAATTTGACATATTCTGAGTAAAGCAAAATATTAAAAGAGAAAAATGTACAGTGGTAATACCGTGGTACAGGAATAATATCAGATACAGTGTCCGGTTTGGACATGTTTCGAAATGTTTTGGAATGTTATAATGGTAAACTTTAGTTCTTTAAGGTGTAAAAGTCTCTACGTGTGTGTGTTTATACCTGAATTTTCTTTTGTGGACCAAAGTATAGAGTAACTGTGTATAGCTTTGCATATCATTTTTTATTTTATTTTATATGTTTAGTTGGATGACCATACAATAAAGGCAAAGCAGATAACAGGAGCTCATTATAGACAGGAATGTCAAAACCCCATTAAAATACCGTGACGTATATCCAATTGAAACGTTTTGTTAGATAAAAAGTAGGACAGGGCTTTATTTTGCCCTTCTGTTTTTGATTGTTTTGTCAACTGACACAAGGAATATACAAATGGGCTACAAATGCCATTGGACAGTCAATATAATTTTACTTCTTTTTGTTGTATATGTCATGTGTCAAAGAGTTGTTGTTGGGATTGGAAAGAGAGCCTTCTTGTTTTATTTAAAGATTACAAGTGATGTGCACACATTAATAGTTTATTATATTTACTGTGACACTGTTTAACAATTTTCCGATTTGACTTTGTGTGACTTTAAACAAAGTTTTTCCAACTTTTCGACTTGTACTATAAATGCCATAAATCATGTTATACTCTACGGAACTTTGAGGAAAACATTTGAATTCTTCTCTCTCTTTTTTAAATTGGTCTTTTATTTGTGTTACCAACCAAGTTTACCAAGATAAATGTTCATGTAAAAGTGTGTCTGGGGGCTGTGAATGTTTGAGGCGTGGGTATTAAGCCCTTTCACAAACCATGATTTGAACGTTCTGGTGCCATGATCCAAACACGACAGTTTTGTCACTTCCTGTGAGCAGATTGGAAGGTGTAAAAGACGTGAGTGGATCTTATGCAACACCTCTGAGTCACACAATAAGAGAGAGAGAAAGAGAGGGAGAGAGATAGTTTGCTGTCTTTATCTCTTTATTAGATTATAATTACATTACAGAATGAATGCTCTGCTATGTAAGCTCCAGATGAACGGAACAAAAATCACCAAATGAACTAAACGCTCACGCACAGACAGAAGAATGATAAAGGACGAAACAAAGAGTGAACGATATCCTGGGGGGGTCGCGTAACAACAGAAAATACGTCACTTCAGCAAGCGTTTGGCAATTGATTGACTGTCATGTGCATTCTTCCATCAAATAAAAAGTGCCGACGCGGGAAAGAAAACAAGACAGATTAGACAAAATGACTTAGAGTTATTTGTCAAATCATGCTTTGATCGCTACGATGAGTCGCACAAAAGGAAAGCTGTAAACAGCCTGTCTAACTGAAGCTGTGGGTTGGCAAATTTTCGTCCATTTATAGTTTCTCAGATTGACTTGTTAAAGCAACACAATAGACTTCCGGCATGCCGCCTACTTTAGTTCCTATGAATATCTTTGTGCATTGTTGTTTTCCGCGCAATCGTTGTGTAAGATGTGACAAAACTTCATGACTTCGCTATTATTCTTTTGCCGTTGCCAACGTCAGTTTCTGCCTGTTTGCATGTATATTTTGTTGGCGAATGAACCTGATAGCCATCCGGATGGAGCACAATAAAGCAGAGATGACATTGATTTAATTGCTAGAGATAGCCGTCCAGAGAATCGTGTGCTACAGAATTACAAGCGTGCTGGGTCGTTGTCTCCCCATACGCTGATTAACTTACTTTAATTAGAAGTATAATCAAAGCACTTGTACATGAAACACAAGCCAATTTGTTGGAGTCAGAATCGTGGAGACGGATATTGATCTGTCATCTGCACATTATCAGGTCAGTAGGGAACAGTCTTCCAGGATATTGATGTGCAATGTTTTTCTGCTGTGGCCTTAAAGTATTAAAGGGACATTTCTCCCTAAAATTCAAATTCGGTCATGAGATACTTACTTTGTAGTTGTTTCAAATGTTTAGTTTCCTTGTGTGCTTAAACATAGAAAACATTTGGATGAATGCTTGTAACCAAAGAGTTCTTGGAACCCATTGATTTCTGTAGAAGGAAAAATAACAAAGGTAGTCAAAAGTGTTCAAAAACTTTTTGCAGTCCTATATTCTTCCAAATATCTAATTTTGCGTTCAATAGAACAAGCAAAATTATTAAAGTATTATTTTTACGATGGTAGTCAATGGGTTCTATGAACTATTAACATTACAAGCATTCTTTCCAATATATTTTTCTGAATTTATCAGTACAAAAATTTAGTTTAGTTAGCTCAAGTTTTATTTTGGTAAACTATCACTTTAAAGAAATATCTGTAAAATCATTATCTCCTCAATCTTATGTCACCTTCATGACATGCTTCAAGAGCAAAACAAGTTTTTTTAATTCATATAATTACAGTTTAAAACTTTAAAGTAATAGGTCAACAAATTTAAGGAAATTTCACTAACTCAAATATTTCTATTAAATTTCAACACAATATTGGTTTATATTACAAGCATATATACCTTAGTTCAATACTTTTCTTTTCATTACATAAACTTAAAAAATCTTTCTTAATTTTGGAGAAGTTAACGGTTGGATTTTAAATAAATTATTTTTATATTTTCCACAATAAAATCTATTTAATGTTTTTAAAAGATTTTTTTTATCAATTTAATGGTTTATTTTTGTGATATTTACTAAACCACATAAAATATTTGTGTTGATTGGTTACCAACCTTTATAAATTATATCTTTTTCTGTGATAAATAAATAAAGTTTTACATATTTTATAAATATACATTTACATTTACATTTAGTCATTTAGCAGACGCTTTTATCCAAAGCGACTTACAATAGTCGAGGAGACAATGAAGCGGTAAATAGCCAATACAACAATAGGTTAACAAGTGCTACAACAATGCTACCAAGTTACACAGAGAGAGAAGTTACAAAAAGTATATATATAAATTTTTTTTTGATAGAGTGAGTAGGTTAGAAAAGTAGTGAGTTAGTGAGTTAGATGTAGCCGGAAAAAATGAGTTTTTAGGAGTTTTTTGAAGATAGAGACCGAGTCTGACAAGCGTGAAGCCAGAGGCAGATCGTTCCACAATCGAGGAACTGATATAAAAGTCATAATTTCTTTTTTGGATGAACTTTCACTTTAAAACCTAACTCCACTGTCCTAGAAATAGTGCAAAAACAAAGCAAAAAGTTTTATACATTTTGAAAATGTTCTTTTGCTATGCACAGTAAAATCAGCTGTGAATGTGTGTATAGTATATGTTTTTATGTCCATCATACAAATGTGCGTCAGTTCTTTGCCTACCTTTGCATTCTGGAAACATGCCATGTTCTATGCAACCACAAAACAGACGCACATTCAAATAAGGCAGAAAACAGACGTTAACACGCTTCGAATTGACACGAGAAGCTTCCTGCTCAAATTGAGGCCCAGTAAAGCACAAGCTGTCTTAATGTATATGTGCATGCTTCATAACAGCTCTATCAATCAGAGAACTTCCTTTTGAGATAAAAAGAGGGAAATGTGAGGGTGTGTGTGTGCAGAGAGGAGCGTGCCTTTCACTTGGTTTGGACGAGGAGATCTAATGTGTTAGGATTGTTGGATGTCACAATATGCTGATATCAGCGCTTGTGTCACTGACCACAACTTGGAAAAAGCTTTACATATTACCCTTGTTCATACTCGTATGTTACCTAAACTAACACACACAAAATGTATGATAATTTGCATATCTCGAATGATGTGCATGTTTGTATATTTAAAAAAAGGTCCACATCACAGGAAACCGTTTTTTTTAGCTGCCTGATTTCTTACTTAGTTGCTCATTTAGCTCTGTATCTAAGCATTTAAATAACCTCAATATAATTTCTTCATTGTTTTGCATTTATTAGGATTAGAAAAACAAGACGTGTGTGTGTGTGTGTGTGTGTGTGTGTGTGTGTGTGTGTGTGTGTGTGTGTGTGTGTGTGTGTGTGTGTGTGTGTGTGTGTGTGTGTGTGTGTGTGTGTGTGTGTGTGTGTGTGTGTGTGTGTGCGCGTGTGTGTGCGTGTGTGTGTGTGTGTGCGCGTGCGTGCGTATGTGCTTGTGTGCGTGTAAACCTCTTTCAAAAACATATGGATCATCCCTTCCTCACCTAATTTGCATATTGTGATGTCATAGAATTGTCTTAATGAACAGTTAGAAGAAACCAAGTATTTGTCCAAATAGCAAACGTGTAAAGAGTGAATTCATTAACAGACAACACTGTTACTTAATTAGTACTATTTCCATTTCTGTTAAAAAAAGTTTAAGAAAAACTGTTTAAGAAAATGTATCTATGAAAATATAATGTATTCTGCTTTGTGGTTGGCCTTCATGTTGAGTATAAGCACAAAATGTTTCAAAAACTTAATGTTGCTGTCCACTTTTTACTTAGTAAGTAAAAATATATGGTAAATATTAAAAAGAAGCTGCCAATCCTTTTGAAGAATAAATCTTGTTTTGTCATGCTTGTTTTTTGAGAAAAAAATCAAGTTACTGTTAATATTTACTTGATCTTTACATTTAAATTCATACATTTAGGTATTTAGCAGACGCGTTTATCCAAAACGACTTACAAAAAGTCGTGGAGACAATGAAGCGGTAAATAGCCGAGAAAACAATAGGTGAACAAGTGCCACAACGAGGTTACTTAGTAACATAAAGCGAGATAAAAAGCGAGATCTTTTTATAATAGAACTTGTATTAAACAAAAATTGTATTATTTATTTTTTCGCACCTTTAACTGTCATTGTACAGAAAAGGCTATATATTTTATTCTCCCCTGTTGTGTTTAACAGGAAAAAACAACAGCATATGGGTTTGGAACAACATAAGGATGAGTAAGTAATGACAGAAGTTTCCTTCTTGGGTGATCTAACTCCTTAATGAAAATCTAAAAATACAGAAAGGAAGATGGTTTGTTTTGGGGATCATTTGCTCAGTTTAAAAATAATCTCAACTTTGTTGAGTGGCCCAATATGTATATGTGCATTAGAAGCTTACATTGTGTGTTTTTAAATATGTGTGACGCTTGATTTTCAATGTAGTTTAAGTGGGTCACTGTCTGTTTCCCTTTGCACTGCGGTGAACAGAGACAGCAGCGTTGTCATTTCCTCTGCAGCAAAACCTGGAGTAATTTCATGCATTTCCAAGTGTATTTATTTGGATGGAAATGATTTAATATATTCATTTATTTAATTCCATTCTCAAGAGTGAATTCAAAAGTGCAGCTTTTTCAGAGCATGTGGAATCAGGATAGACACAGAATAGCTTATTTATACTCATGCACTATTTCAGCTTTATATTTTGGTTCCTTTAAGAGCTCCGGATCCTAAAACCAGCTCCCTTTGTCGGGAATCCGCAAAGGCCAATGTAGAAGGGGGAATATGAGAAGTGTAGCCGCAGTGGCCCAGATTAGACATGGAACGGGAGACAGTGCCCAACAGCTGCATAATGAGCTCCCTTTGGAGGGTTAAAGTAGTGATTCGTGTCTACCATCACCTCTGAGATGTCATCTTTTCCAGGCGATGGGAACCGATGGGAGGGGGGTGAAACATTTTGCCGATGAGTTTTGTAGGTCAAGGACTGTTGATTTTGGTTAAACGTTGGAGTTTTCCGTTAGAGTGAGCATAAGGAGGTCAACAAAGTGTCTATAACTTTATTGACAGCCCTTGTACAGATCTTCACAATAGAAGGACTCTTGTTGGGTGTTTTTCATTTAAGATGATGTAAAGTGGACTGAAGATAAGGAGAAAGAGAGACAAAGGTGATTATCTCACATTGCTCAAACCCATTACTTATGGAGCACAAAATATATTTTGAAGAATGTTGCCTTTTATATAATGAAATCGCCAGTATGCTGTTAATGGCTACCAAATATGTGGAACACTCTCTCATGTACATTGTGTGTTTTTAAAGTCACGGTTAAGCGAAATAAGGAGATGCATGTAACAGAGTTTTTGGAACTATTTCATTTGCCTTCACAGTAGTGATATTTCAGCTGATTATGCAAATTGTCACCATTTACTGACCCTCTTGACATTTCAAACCTGTATCATGTTTTTTTTTCTGCAGAAAACACAAAAAAAGATAATTTGAAGAATGTTGGTAGCCCAAAACAGTACCTATTAATTTGCATTGTATATTTTTGTCAATACAAGTCAATAGGGACCAGTTGTTTTCTGCTTTTAACTATAATGAAAGCATGTAGTGAGCATGAGCTTTCATGCTTTAAAAGACAAACAAGACGAATATAAAAAGAGACATTTAATCTCTGAACAAATACAACTGCTTTCGAACTCATTTGTGCATTATGTCATCTTGGCTGCAAGACACAAAAACCATTACTGGTTTCACTGACGTCAAACTTTTTGCTGTCCCTTTTAGAACATCCTGTAATAATTCATCTTTATCAGATATCAATTTAGCTCAAGGGCCATATTTTTAATCCTAGCATATTTTCCAAAACCAGTTTATGGCAGACACAAATTTCATTTGCAGTATTTTTCTGAGCTTTTGGTTTGTTTAACAACCATGACAGACCGTTCTTGTGATTTCGTTCCTTCTTTCCTCTGCTGTCCAGTTTCTCTGTTATCTTCCTCCCTGCGAACATAGCTTTACCTTTTCATCTCTCTCTCTGCTGTTCTTATTGGAACAGGGATGAGGTAAACATCCAGCAACGGAGCCCGTGCACACATCAGTCTGGATGCAAACCACTCTTCAGACTCCGTCTTTGCGGGAGAATGTGTTTACAGAAGCTAACCCCTTATTAAACAAACATCTGTTCGAAAGACACAGACTCTAGCGTGCTCAGCGAACGACTTGTCACGTCCTTCATGAAAGCGCTGGCATTACCCATAATCCCTTGTTTGGGTCCCAGCGCTGGGCTTTAGGAATGCAAAAATGAGGCAACTAGTGATCACACACACATTTGAAAACAGCATGTGTCCAACACTAATGGCTTTAATGTAAAAAACCACGGCACACTTTTTGCTTTTTGCTTCTCTCCCAAAGACTTTTTTCCCTTTTCGAAATGGACAGAAGTAGGTCAGGCTGTGAGTATAAGAGGCTAGCTGGTGTATCTTAGCTGCAAGCCTCCCGCCCTCACATCTGTTTCATAGAACAGATGGTTTTTTACCAAGAGATGCTAATGTGGAACTAAACGCGAGTTTTTGTGTTTCAGGAGTAAATAAGAGACGGAGATCCAGACTAACCTTAATTATACACATAACCAAATAAAAATGCTCTGGCCCCTTAAATTTTAAAAACAGTTTTAATTTTATGTTCTTCAATATTGCGCATGTTTATAGAATAACTTGTCTTTATGTATGCTGTATAGTCAAAATGTCAACTTTACAATTTAAAAGCTCTCAAACCCAAACAATTCTTTTTTATCCTCCGCTATCCCTGTGCCACTTTTCCAATCTCCTCCTCAACATCTCCATTTGTTTTTCTCCTTTATCACGGCTGCTATTGTCTATGTTTTCTTTCTCCACCCTATCATTACAGCGATGGTTTCTATGGCTTTTACTCTCTGGGCCCCCGGTTGTCCCTAATGGCTTCTTTCCGTTTGTTTCTGATCCGTAATGTGTCTGTCGATAGCAGCGCAGCTGCCCCCGGGCAGCCCTGCCTCAGCGTGCCTGTCGCACAGAAGAACCCCCCCACTTTTCCCTGAGGGACCCACTCAATACAAGGCCTAACTAGTGTGCACTCTCCCCCTTACAGACTCATTTGCCTGTGTATGTGGGTACATGATTTGCAAAACACTCCTTAGGTGGCATTGGACTCAGGTGTACTGGCGGCTCATGCGAAGTTGGGGGCGCCTAGATGCTGTCATTCAAGTTTGTCAATGTGTGGCACCTTCTCAAATGTATGCTGTGTTTTTATAGTCGTGGTTTAATAAAATTAAGGGATGCATTATGAACAATTTATTGATCTTTTCCTTTTTACTAAACAGATAAGGTGAAAGTGCAAATTGTCTCATTGTTTACTTCCCCTCTTGACATTTTAAACATTTGTTTTTCTGCAGAAAACACAAAAAAGATATTTTGAAGAATGTTGGTTTCCGAACTGTTCCCATTAACTTGCGTTGGTTTTGTGTTCATACAATGCAAATCAATGGGACAAACAGTTTTTGGTTATCAACATTCTTCAAAATATTTCTTTTGTATTTCGCAGAAGAAAGAAAGTCATATAGGTTCAAAATGACAAGAGGCTGAGTAAATATAAAAGTATTTTCGTTTTTGGGTGAATCACTCATATACTGTGATATATAATCATATAAGATAATATTGTGCTTAAAAAAAGAGTTCATAGAGATCAGCACAATTCAATCGATGTTTTGATTTTTGAAGCCATTTTCTGAATGTTTTATTTATGGTGTATTATAAGTGAATATTGGTTTCAGAATGTTCAATTTTGTTTAATAGCACTTCTCCTAATGTGCTTTCTAGTATGAGGCAATTATGCAAACCTTCCTAAAAGTGTGCCATTTCTTCTGACAGAAGAATGAATTGATTTTGCAAATTGCAAAAATCGGCAAATGACTCGATGTAAGTATCAAAAAAATGTGTGCTACCATGAATAATGGTTAATATTGAAAAACTATATTTGCATTTTTAAAGGAAGTATCAGTGCCTGCAAAAGGACAATGTTAATGTTTGGAAGTAAGCATGGGTAAATAGATCCTTCTGCGGGGATAGTAAATCTTTAAAATATGTGTTAGATGGAAAACCACATATCAACCAATTACAGCCATGTAAAAGTTATGGCAATGGCATCCTTCTTGCTTATTACTTTAGACATAAAATGTCAAAACAAGGCTTTGATTTGATCATAAACAATTCATTTGTAGATAAAAGCTTGTATTTGTAGGAATGTCAATACTGAGCAGCCTAGAAAATGCTGCAGTGTGACATCTCAAGTTCAGGACCCTGGACAGCTCCTGAGCTGACTAATACGGCAACAGGTGTCTTCTATTTATATTGAGCATACTGTCAAATAAAGCGCTTTTCATTATGTTAGACCTTCATACCGAGCACTGAGCGAAATGACAAAATATCAACACCAAGGACAGCTCAGGGCTTTCCTATAATGCTGCTTCAACAGGATCCACTGAGTTTTAGTCACTGATTAATGTTGGACATTATTCTGTGTTTAGATTTTAGCTCGGTGAGATCCACAGCCCTTCTGTTTCCTGCTTGACGTAAAGGCTATTGTTTAGTTTAAAATTTAATTGATTACAATTTGTGTCTATCAAAGATGGATAAATATATTTAAAACTTTGGAAGTTCTAGTCAAAAGGTTTTCAAACTAGGATTAAAAAGAAATAAAATGCTTATTTATATATCATATATCGTATCATATCAAATATCATATATCATATATCATATCATATCTTATATCATATTCTACCAGAAATATTTTAACTATTTCCAAAAACTAATTAATGTGAGTATATATAAGATATATAAAAATAAAAATTTCAATTATGTTTGTTGTAGGAACCTGGAGAGAATCTATCCCAATTGATTTGTTCTGTTGTAGTTTTATTATCACAAAAAAATACTGCCTTTGTGTGATAAACGTTACTGCAGTGAGAAAGAAAATACTAGAAAGATGTAAAACATGTTATAATCGATATAAACAGTTATATATGCAAAAAATAATGTCCATTATCTGTTTTATATTTATAACCAACATTCTTAAAAATATCATCTTTGTTTTTCTTCCTTTGCTTTTTCAAAATATTTGTGACCCTGCCTGTGAAAACCCAGCTAAAGTCCTTTGGTCGGACTTCCTTTCACAAAATCTTTCAATGTAAGGAAAATTCTGTGAGAATAAAACAGTGGTATATTTAATATTGACAGAGTTAAAATATGTCAAAGATTGAAATTATAGTGAAATCAATAGGTAAAATCCAATTGTAATGCTCATAGTCTCAGAATTTGATTTTCAATTTAATTTTCAAACTTTAGCCCGGTTTTCACAGGCAAGGACACATACACATATACTGTATATATTGGAATGTGTATTTTAGAATCGGGTCCCCAAAAAAATGTCCATAATAAGGGGGTACCTGGCATCAAAAAGGTTAAAAACCCCTGTTCAAGGCCATAGTTTTTGATACTCTCAGCTTAAAACAGCAAAAAAAAAAAACATGTAAGTAAAATGTATCTTTAGCCAGGTCTAATATGTACAGGAGAAAATTTCCATCTCTATCTCTCGAAACCTTTGCCATCAGCTCCCTCTCATCACGCACACACTTTGAATGGTTGTGGGAGTCTGTTTTAGCTGTCCGGGTCAGGTAAGATTGCACACTTAACGCCTACGTACTTTGTAATGAAGTTGAGGATATGCACATTTCTAATGTTGCAAATAATACTGCGACTCCCACACTGTTATTCCTGCCTTTTTCTCCAAAGCTTCGAACCGTCCTGTATGATCAGCAAACAATGGCTGTCTTTCCATCTATCTCCACTGTCCCTTGTCATTTATATTTTTGCCACCTGACTCAAACACACACACACAGTGTAAGCGTGACTCACGGTGAATGTGCAGTTTCAGAAAACAACTCATGCTTTTGATGAGGTTGCTGAACTTTTGGCCTGTGACTGCACATCTTTGGTGGAGCAATGAAAAGCGGCTTGATTCACGAGAATCAACCGGAAAAGCAATTTAATGCAAAAAAATGGCTCTGAAATATGTTTCCCCGTTCTTTCTGGCATGAAACTCGAACACGGACGCTAGGAGACTGCATTTTTCTTTTGATGTACGGTAAGCCGGGGTTAATCCAAATCTGCCTGCCTGCGATTCTCACAATGTATTACTTGAGCTTTAAATGTAAGAAATGGCTTTTCTATTCCAGGAGACCTGGGAGAGAAGGAAGAGGTTGAGAGGACGAACCAGGACGGAATGAAAAGAAGAAGGTTAGGAGAAAGAATAAAAATAAATAATAAGAGAATTACTGTGATTGTTAAGAGGGCTTGTGCATAGTCTCAGCGGGTCTCATTTTACACAGACCTGTAATTATCTTACCCCGCTGTTCAATCCCGTGTCTTGTCTGTGTAAAAAGGGTTATCACCGTTGAACAGGACAGAACTGCTAATATAATACTGGAGAGCTGTCATTTATACTCTCTCTTACCCCTCTCAACACACATTGAGGGTAGAGTTGAATGTGAAAAGCAATTCTATGCACTAATTTCATATTGTACAAATATATATACATGATTTTGTTTTTGCTCCCAGAGGTCCACTTATAAGAGTTTTGCTTTGGGCTCATGAAATGAGTTTGCCTTTTTCAGTGTAACTAAATGATCTGTTTGGACTGTGGGGGCGTTTTTACTGACAACCATAGTAGGAAAATAATTATTTGGTTTCAAAATTCTTTGGTTTCAAGGCCTGTGAAATTTTGATTTCTCACAATGTGACCCCTTTAATGATAGACTTAAAATGAAATGTATCTGATATGGAAATAACAGTATTTGGTGATACGTGGCTTAGAGTTGTTTCGTTGAAATTCCCCATAATATGAAATTTTTCATTACTTGACACCCTTTGTTGAAAGCAGATCAATAACAACATTGATATCTAAACGGTTACGTTAAAAAATCAATTATTTAATGTAGAGTTGTATATATTTCTTTGTTCTGGTGAACACAAAATAAGATATTTTGATGAATGTATGACAGCAAAAAGTTCTAAGGTTATTTTTATTTTTCTCTTATGGTTGTCAGTTTGCTTGCAATCATTCATCTAAATATCTTCATCAGATCAGTGTTCATCAGAAAGTCTATTACACTAATTTAATGATGTATGTTTTTGGTTTTTAGAGCTTTATCATTTGATCCCCATTTATGTAATGTTGTGTTTGGTGGCCTGTTTTAAATTTAGTTTTAGTCTACTCTTTGTGTGAAGCTGTCATTTTAGTATAAATTAGTTTTAGTCATGCCATGCTCTTTTTTTTAGTCCCGTCCAGTTTTAGTCAACAAAAATCTGAGTATTAGACTTGTTTTGTTGTCAGCATTATCCATGAATACTTTCTTCTTATTTAGAAAATTGTATTTTAGTCTTAGTAAGTTATTCTATATAACCCAGTCAATTTTGCATTTACTTTTACAAAGTTTTTGTTTGCGTTTAGACAGGATAAAGGCAGTCATAAACTTAATATACATATACATTTACATATACAATAAAAACAAAAGCAGGTGCTTTTCTCAAAACCTCTCCTTCCATCAATATTTGAAAACATAGCTCGTCTCTAGAAAGTTCACACAGGTGGATCTTCAGGCAGTTACTTGTTTTATGCACCTCTGTGCTGCAGTTTTACCCTCCCGGCCCTCCACCGCTGGAGCGGTCGACCCTGTGCTCCGGCTCACCGCTGAATGCCAGGATGATTGTAGTGAGCGCAGGGTGTAATAGAGGAAAACCAGAAGCTCTCGCTGTGGGGAAGCTCGCACACGGAAACTCCAGAACTATAGGAGCTCTGCATCCGAAATCAGGATGTTTCATATCTCACAGCGAGAGGCAGGTTACCGTGCATGTGTGTGAACGTTTGTGTAATTGTAAATCTGACTTCGAGATGGTGTTATATGCATGAAAATACCAGCTGTTGTCCACATTAACTGGAGCTGGTGAAGCAATTTCTCTGTTCGGTTGTGTAGAATGGAAACAAGATGTGTCAGTCTGTGGTCGACTTTCTTCATTCCAAAAACTGGATCTGATGCTTTCTCTGCATTGTATTCGGTATGAATAGAAAAATATCGGACATTCAGTCGTGCTTTTCCTGGACTGAACAATTTAGGGCAATGAAGACAACCCAAAAAAACGGTGATAGTCTTTCTTTTTGTTTTTTTAATATCACCAAAAAAAGGTACCCAGATCACACATGCTGGTTTTGAGAGCTCGGTTATGGAGTCATACTGCACACGCTGTGTCATCATATACTTTCACATGATTCGGTACGATACGGTATCACTCTACTTGGATTGGCTCTTTAAAATAGTGAGTGCACTTGACTGCACAGTGCTCTGAAAATAGAGACTGTCTCATTGTAACGCCCCAAAGAGTGCCATCATCATTCCAATGAACCTCCACTTACCGCATGCTTTCGACAAATTGTAATAGTTTTATATTAATTGTGAATAAAGAACGTTTTATAATACAGCTTATTTGCATAAACACAGGGTGTTGAAGGTTTAACAATGCATTAATTTAAATATTCCTACATCTCAGTTTGGTGCGCAGTTGGACGCAGGGACTCCTGCGCTGAGATCCCACACGCTAAGACTGAATTCATGAATAGCTGAAAGCACTCAGTCTGAAAATTCAAAGGCTGAATGTCAGCGTAGCCAGCGTACAATGCCACAATTGGGGCTTTTATGTGTGACGCTGATGGCCAGGGCAAAACACTTGGGTTTGATGTTTGGTCTTGAGGTTTCAGAGACAAAAAATGCCAATTGTTGGTCCTCATCTATTCATCTGACATCCCAGCTGGCACCAGACAGTGTTATATGGAAAATGGAGCAGTCAACCGTGGCGGTGTCAAAGTGGGTCAGCGTGTGTACAGTTCCATTAAATCTTACATAATTGTATTGAAATTAGACTCACAGAGAGTCAGAGGCAGGGGGTGACGTGAAATACTGATTGAAAAATCACAGGATAATACAACTACCTATTGCTCAGACAATGCTGTACATTACTGTAATTGAACAAGATTTACTTAAAGACTAAACTAACACCATTTTATTATTTATGAATAATATATTAAAACGTTTGGCTTTTTTATTCTACAAATGAAGATATTGTGAAGAAAGTTGGTGACCAAACATCAGTGGCACCTATTGATTTCTATTGTATGGACACAAAACCAATCCAAGTGAATGGATGACAGTTCTCCACATTCTTCAAAATATATTATTTTGTGTTCTGCGAAAGATGTCATAAAGGTTTGAAAAGGCAAGTGGGTAAATGATGACAGAATTATCATTTTTAGGAGGACTTTGACTTTACGAGTGTTAAACTTAAAGGAAACGCTTTAATGTTACATATTTATAGACGGGCAATTCTGGAAAATGTCAACCTTACCATATGAATATAGCGTTTTTACCAAAGGTTTTTACTATACTTATATCGCACTTGTGAACATCTGGTTTTGAGTGACATCTCGCTTTAAGATTTTATAGAATTATTCTTATTTTAAGTGCATGCTTTTTCATAGTTAAGTAAGGGCTATTTTCAGGTTTGTCACATCCATAATGCTACATTTTGCTCATAAATGGAGAAATTGAAAAGAAAAATATAGTAATTATTTTATGTTTTATAAAGGGCTATTCCTTGGCCGATTGTTTAATATTTTTGTACATTTTAATTCACAGAAATCTTAAGAAGTTTGTTGTATAACATAACCAAATGTCTTTTTTTTGTCACGTCTATAACACAGGCTTATTTATCTTTTTTAAAAAGAAAACTTATGCATAGACTGATATTTTTCTGTATTATTTCAACCAAAAACACTTGAAAATGGAAGAACCTAGAGGGATCACCTACAACAGTAATCATAAACCATACCAGCAGGTCCCTTCTGATGTCATACAGTAGACTTACTTAATACAGGGGAATATAAGACACAGTTTAAACATCTTTATTTTATTCTATGTGTGTTGGTTTGTAATGAGAGCATTTAACTCTCTGAATGAGAGATCATAGAAAAACAGACCAGACCAATGTCTAAACTTATTAGAGCCACGAGGACACAATAGATCATCTGTCAGGGCTGGTGATTAAGTATGGCAAATAAAAAAGGCTGATGGAGCAGGCTGAGATTATTTGTGCCGTATTTGACGTTTGATAAGAGCAAAGTCTGAATTACATAGAGATGAATGATTATACACGTCCGCCTGTGATCGAATCCTCAATCACAGAGATGGGACTCTATACATACTGCTGAATGTCACTAGATACAGTACAGTCTTTATTTCATCAATGTCTGTTTCACACGTCTCAAGCATCTGATAATTCACTGTCAATGCACTCTTGATGCTCAGCCATAAATCATTCATTGGGAATTTGAAAGTATTTCCTTTTATTAAAAAGGCAGTGTTGCTGTGAGTCTCTTGTCCTTTGAGGAAAAAGAAAGAAGAAATGCAGTTCTGCTATCACAAGAAATTGAGTTTTATGTCAGAGGGTAAGAACAATCCAGTTAAATTTGACTGGAACTCTTGAGCATTCTTTCAAAGCAACAATAGACATTACAAGTCCAAGTATTGTAATAGTTTTGTGTTCAGAAAGGAAAGTCAATCAAGGACTGTTTTTTTGATTCCTCACATTGTTAAAAGGATCTCCTTTTTCTGTAGAAGAAAATAAGTAATAAATTAATCGAGACATATTATCTTGGAGGGAAGGAAAGTGACCCAAAATATTTTGTATGTTTAAAACAAGCTATGTAATCTGCCAATTGGGTGAGAAAAATATACTTTTTCTTGAGAACCTGATTTAAGTTTATTTAAATTTAAGATAATTTTCCCCACAAAATTGGCATATTATTCTGCATGTGTTAAACATATTTTTTTTACTTATTTTATACACTTTCTTTCTTAAAACAAGACAACATTTCTTAGGTCACTTTCCTTGGCAAGTAAATTTGCCGTGATTAAGGTTTAGTTATTTATCCTAAAACAAGACAAAATGCCCAACAAGAATTTTTTTTTTGCAATGAGGGGTTGGAAATTACATTAATAAAGGATTTTTCAGTTTTGGTGAACGCTCCCTTTAAATTAAAGGCATTGCTCAAAATGATTACAACCAAACCTCTTTTTGGTATATTTTGTATTTTCAAAGAAAAACATAGATTCAACCTAAGATTTAATTTTATGTTCAATAGAAGCAAGCAAGAAATTTGGGGGCTAAAAGGGAAGTGTGTGTAAATGACTGAATCAGCTAAAATCCTTTTAAAATCACTAACTTGATGAAAAATTGGATTTGGTTGTAGGGTGAATTCCTGCGCTAGGTGTTTTCTACTATCTGTTTGGTATTCTGTGCTAAAGACACTTGGAGAAAAGCCCTGACAAGAGCAGCTCCCCTTCCATTAGTGCAGTACAGCTGCTGATGCGGCTCGTGAAGGTACCATGCTCCGCTTGCTTCGTCCTCAATTACTCGAGCGTGGTAAAGAGTCTCAGACTGAGAGGACTGATCGATACCAAATCTAGCTTTTCCATACCACTCTTACTCGCTCTCTCTCTTTCTCGCTCTCCTCTTTTTACAATATCTGTCCAGGCGAAATGTAGCCGGTGGTCATTGCTTCCATTGCTGTGTGTATGTGTGTGTGTGGGTGCATGTGTTTGCGCTAGTGTGTGTGTGTGTGTGTATGTGTGTTTTTCGGAGCTGGGACTTCTGTTATGTTAACGGAGAAAAGGACTTTGTGAAAGGGCAGAGTGTTCTTTTTGGAGAACGTGCAGGCGGGTTTTCGGCCCTAAATCTGTCTGCTGGATGGATGTGAGCCTGAGATAGCCGAGGAGAGTGCCGTGCTGTCAGGCCTCCTCAGCCTTGGACAAGAGTCGCACATGACGGTTGAAAAACTGTTTCTTTAGGAGATCTGCCAGCCTACGCTGAGGTTGAAGAGGCGTGAGAGATTCTCAGATAGTTGAAATTCTTTTGAAAGGATATCTGAGTATTCACCACGCTTCATATTCTTATGATACATATGAAAATTCACTAATTTGTGAGGAATGTCTGAGGAATGTCTAAACATTTTAATTATTAAAACTTTTCATCTGACTTCAATATTTGCACCAGAACTCACTCATTTATGTAAAAACCAATGCAATTGGTGCTGTCTCTGTTCAGTTAGCAACATTCTTTGAAATATTTCTATTGTTTTCTGCATTAGATAGAAACTCCTACAGGTTTGATTCAATAATGACAACATTTTCCATTTTGGTTCAACTATCACGATTTAAACCGTTCCAGGTTGCACTTTACAGAAATCCCTGATGCAACTAGTTATTTCACCTCATATCTGTATCATTCAATTCCTCTGTGGTTTCTTCACAGGACATATATGACCCCACTGACAGGGATACAAAGGGCTTGTACCAAGTTAGACCACAGTGTGGACTCAGTCCAGAGCCCCTGAGGGTATAAATCTTTAATCACATCCCACCATGCCCCTCCATGAAAGACCAGAGGGCTCAGTCTGTCTCTGCATTATTCAGAGGGACCTGCCTCATCCTGCATAAAGCAAAGCAGCTTTACATAAAACGTCCCCTCTCCACTTCACCTCTGGACTCTGTATCCAGAACTTTCACACGCCTGAGTATGGACTCGGTGTGTTGCCTGACGTGGGCTGCATGAGAATGTCATCAGGCCTTTCTTTAAAAACGGTAACGTTATATTCCAGAAGTGCCTACTTCAGCTCTTTCCCAATCAGAGAAGCATTATTAAGCATTAAGGGGATAATCCACCCAGAAATGAAAATCTATAATCTGCAATCAGTTATTGGGTTATTGTGAATCTTTATTTGTATCTAAAATTTGGAAGAATGCTTTTAACCAAATAGCTCTTGGCCCCACCCTTTCACAGAATAAAGTATTTTGAAGAATGTAGGACAATAAAAACTTCTGGGGCAATTTTGACTACCATTATTGACTATGAGAGTCAATAGGATCAAAGAACTTGGTTGAAAGCATTGGTCTTAATATCTTTCTCTGTGTTCAACAAAGAGCTGACATTAGAAACATGCCAATGTCTAACCACAGATAAATAAATGTATGGCTTTGTCATTGAAGATCTCTAGGGTTGCTTTTATGGCTCTGTCTGGCTGTGAGGCAAACACGTCCCGTGAGATTTCGGCAAAACCACAATGTGCATGCTAGATTTGTTTGTGTTGGTTACTATTGAGAGCTCGGTTAGCACTTACCAGTGAAAGGTTTGGCCTCCGCATGTTTCTCAGGGTTTTAAAGCTATTATGCGTATTTTTTATTGTCAATCTTATATGCCTGTACAGTTTTTTTATAAATGCGTTGACCAGAGGATAATTCCTTATGTTTTTCTATGTGTAGGGTGATTAGTCTAAAAAAGCATATTGTTCTTGTTCTTGTTCACTACACATTTTTCTTCCTTTCCATTTCAGCTATTTATTAGTTTTATTGATTTTTGGAATGTATTTTCATGGTTTCTAGCTAGCTGAAGTTGGTTATTAGAAAAAATTGTATCCTGAATTACTCAACCTCACGTTTTTTCAAACCTGTATACATTGCTTGTTTTGTTGAAAACAAGGGGAGATATTTGTTATAATAAGCAAGATTTCTGGGGCACAGTTGAATACCAAGTAGAAGGTCTGTCTTTGAAATACCTTTGTGTTTAAAAGAACAAGATTTTTGAAACAATATGTTTTCAACTATGGTTGTCAATAACACACCTGAATAAAATAGCTAACATTATTTCAAATGAGAAATTTAGCAGAATGTTAGCTACTGACATCCATTTGTGTTCAATTGAACAAAGACATTTTTGACCAACTTAAGGGTGAGCAATTCAAGACAGAATCTTCATTTTTGTTGAACAATCCCTTTAGTATACTGATTTGTATATATATATAAATTTGTATAAACATATAAATGTTTGTTGAAGAAAGGTTTGCAGAATATGGTGTGTGTTTAAGCGTGTGTGTGTGTGTGTGTGTGTGTGTGTGTGTGCGTGCGTGCGTGCGTGCGTGCGTGCGTGCGTGTGTGTGTATGCCCACATAGCTTATGGACCACATGAAGTAAGGAAACAAGTACGGTCACGCTATTACAAGACACATTTAGCTTCTATTGATCAGACCGTTAACAAATGGACGACATGAGTTCCTGGAAGCATTATCTCTTCTGTCTATTGTCCAATCTTCTCTAACCACCTCTCATCACATTCTCCATTTTATCTTCCAGTGCCTTCATCCATGGAAAGTAATTAACTTCACTGTATTCTCATTGTGTTTCCAGTATTTGTGTTCCTCTCTGCTGACTTTCACTTAATCTTTAGATGGATTCTGTAAACCACAGCATTCATTGCCAGAAACACTCACGCAAACGATACAAAAATAATTATAGGATACAGTATAACAAAGGTTGAGCCATTAGACTTTTTCACATTATTTTGAAAATGTATGTGAAGGTTTGAAATTCTGTATGATATAAGAGTGCGGTCCCTGATGAATTTTAGTTGTGTTTTGTGATTGGTTGTGCACAGCTGTTGATATGAAACTCACCTCTCGCTCTCGACACACCAGCGTAAATGAAGAACCAAGCTGAGGCTCTATGGGAAATGATGGCCTCTTATTGTCACCGATACACAAACAAGTACGCAGATGTTTTCTGTGACACATGCAAGCATGCACATGCACACAAACACACACACACACACACACAATCTGCTGTCTCGTTGCTGTTTATAATTTCCTCAGGCTCTCTTTTCTTTCTTTTGAGGCCTTGTAATGCCTTCTTGCAGTCTTGCAGTGTTCTGGATCTTTAAAGAGAGAGTTCGCCACAAAATAAAAATTCTGTCATAATTAACATAATTTTACAAACACAGAGAGAGATTTTCGGAAGAATGCTTGTGAAGAAACGGTTCACTATAGTAGGTTTACTATTTGCGTGTGATTCATGACTAATTTTATTTTCTGTGAACTTTCCCTTTAAAAGACTATCCCTTGCTCAATTCTGTATAATACAAAATAATCAAAGAGCGGGTTAGTGCTGCTCAATGGAAAAGAATAACTGTTGGGCTGCCCGGGTGTTTCGATCCACACAGCTCTCAAGCTGACAAATGAGACGAAGAAAGACAAGTCTTAAATACCCATAACAATCCTTCAACTGGACGTCACATTACCAAAAATATTGATCCTGGCTCTTCTTCTCTATTTTAGTCTAATGAAGTCATACAGACTAAATGTATTTATTTATTTCATAAAGCTGTACATTGCACATTTTTAAAATACAGAGTTAGTCAGATTCTCACCATCTTAAACTAATTACTTTCCCAAATCTCTTCCGAAAAATACCTTTGGGAGATCTAAAAAGATACCGCCCGACACATAAATATGCGCTCATCTCTTAATCTCACAGACACACCTGATAATGTGCGGGGATTTGGCAACCCACAAGGCCATCTGTCTCCTTAGAGCTTGGTGAAAACTGAGCAAGCTGGCTCGCACCAGGCCCGTGAGACCCATCTGACTGCATCCAAATCACCTGTCCATAACCGTTTATAAATTATGCTATATATCTTGCTTAAGATCGCACAGAAATGTCACATGTGACATCTATTCTTTTTTCGATTGAAAAGTCCACACGTTATCAGGCGCCTCATCGGCTCAATATGAATGCTCTTTAAGAAAAGTGTCTCGGCAAATTCACCCGAACATCGATTTATTACCGAGGTGTGAATGACGCTTCACTGGACCTTTAGCTGTGTCATTATTACAATGAAAATGACATTTTTCATTGCAGAAACTTTGTTTAATGTTTGGGTTTTTGTGAGGTGCCTGCATAGGTCTATAAAAATTAACTTTGTGAGACATTCTGCTCTGTAATTTTTGTGGTTGTATATGAGTCGACATTTAGTTAACAACTATTTACTTTAACTACTAGCAGGCATATAGGTGTACTGACTGTTTACAATACTTGTAGCACAATTTGTACATTTGGAAGTATTTTTTGATAAACTTTTCTATATAAACCATTTTAGTTTACAAGGCAAATGTGAAAAACATACTATGCAACAATTAAGAGTAGAGCCCTACAGGCTAAGCATACTTTGTAAACTTCTTTATAATTGTATGTTTACGTAAGTACAGTCAAGTTATCTCTATCGTAGTAACATCCTTTCTGTTAGTATGACAAACCTACTTAAAGGGATAATTCATCCTAAAATAAAAATTCTGTCATTCACCTACCCTCTTGACATTACAAATATATATGACCCACTTCTTACATTTAACATTTACATTTAGTCATTTAGCAGAAGCTTTTATCCAAAGCGACTTACAATAGTCGAGGAGACAATGAAGCAAAAAGAAGATATTTAGAAAAATTTGGGTAAATGAAAACTGTTACCCATTAACTTAACATAAAGGTTTTGAGTCCATAACCTAGATATTAATACAGATAAAAATTATTGTGATATTAAATACAACAAAAAATTTGTACATTCTAAAGCTTTTAAATTATTAAATATACTATTTAAATGTTGTGTATATTCAAACACAAAAAGTAAATCTAATTAACTCAGATATTTATATTAGAATTCTTCAAAAATATTAGATGATAAATAACAAATATATATTTGTTAAATAAATAAATAATTTTTGTCATTACATTAATGAAAAAAATTAGATACTGATATTCTTCAAAATATCACATTTTGTGATCTAAGAAAGAAAGCCATACATGTTTAAAATGACAATATATTCAATTAATTATGACAGAATTCAAATATTTTACTAAAAACAAGCTGATTTGCCCGATAGCAAGCCCCATCTTATGTACATGAAATTATGATTTTCAAGTAATTAGGGGTTTCCTTTTCAATGTTTGATTATAACAGCTTTTTAATAAAACAAAGATGTGGAAGGAGTGTGCGGGGTTACTAATCTCTCAATAAGGTCTTGCTAATAAAATAATGCCTCACAATCGCTTCTAACCCTGAGATAAACCAATTATATAAGGAAACATAGCGAAAACAAATCAACCCAGTGCACGCTTCATAAATCCTGGAAAAAATATACCCCATCAGAATGATTCAAGACATCAGTCATTTTCAAAGGCTTTGAAAACCACAAATATATCTATTAAGGCGCTTTTATTCATTCAATCATTCATTAAAATAGATCCTAAAGAATTAATGTTATCCATTTAGCACTCCAGTCCATATCTATTTCAAGCCACATTCATGTATCATAGCCAGAAAGAAGTGCGTCACTGGTCAATCATCATCTCCGGAACATTTTTAATAATAAACAACTCCTGCCAAGACGAAACTGATTGTTGTTCATGCCAGAATTTGAGTTGGAGGAGAAACTTCCCGCTGACTGTGTTATCTTTTTTAATTTGAACATGATTTGGACAGAGGTTGCTGATATTAAAAGATCCGGTGGAATTTAAGAGCCCTCACTCCCCATCATTTGAGGTTTTGGTCTAAGAGTTTAATATCGGCAGCTTAGTCTTGATACGTTTGAAGTCAGTGACCTTGTTGAAGCACTGAATGACAGTATCAGGCTTACAAACACACAGAATATTGAAAGAAATCCCTGTAGTCCATAAGTACACAGCGTACAAATCTGCCATGAGCACACAACTGGACTTGAACTCTTGTTGTCTAACAAATGCCGTATTATCTGTCCTTAGAAGCTATCTAAAGCTTAATTCTTACTTATTTACACAAACCTATATAACACAAATCAACTTTAACCTGTGGAAGAATAGGTGATCTGTTTCAATCACATCTTGACTCACTGCTTGAGGCACATATGAATGTAAACCCTGTGCATACTCTGAGCTCCAGAGGCAGATGTAGTGTTAATGCAGTCCATTATATAAGCAACAGCGCTGATGCCAGTGGTGTGCTGCTTTATGTTGCTAAAACACTCACACACACACAGAAGTGCTGGAGTTACAGTTACGGGGGAGTATTTTCATGGGAGAGCTATCTTTAGTCTCATAAAACCGAATCTCCGGAGTTGAAGAAACATAAACCAACAAGCGTCCTGAAAGCTTTCGCTCACTGTTCTGTCATTGCTATTAGTTTCTTGCTATTGCTCGCTGGTTACGTGGGCAGAAAGGAAATTTCTTTATTGACATGTAGATTGTAGAAACAATTTGATAAAAGATTTTGAAAACAAATACTTCTCACAATCGGTCAAGAAGATGTTACTGTATGTAAAAACTAAGGCTGCAGGCTTTTACTGTATGGGCCTGTTACTGTATATCAAAATTAGGGCTGGGTATAAGGCTCGATTCTTTTTTGGCACCGACCAAAATGAAAAAATAAAATTGATCAAAAGTATAGTCCAGGAACCGGTATGGAATTCAAGGGGTAGGTGATGGTTTTGAAAAATGTCAATGATACCCGGACCTAGTCAAAACAAAATAAGATTTTTTTGTATTACATGGATGAAATGAAGTCTGTTTTCTATTATAATATTTTGATATTTTTTTCTTGAATATTTATATTATTTTTATGTTTATAATAGGACTGTACAAATTAATCATTATGGATTTTCAGTTTCAGCTTTCAAAAATTTTGAAAACAAAATAATTGATTTGAAACTATTCTTGTGCCGTATTCTGCTTCTCAATACTTGTCTCATTTCTTCTACGTATTTTTATATCCTTTTTGAATGTATGCATTTTAATCTCTAATTTATGCTTTTTTATCATTTATTTTTTTAATTACCTTGAATATTAATTTTAAAAAGTTTTTAAATGAATTTACTTATTTATCTGTTCAGACATTCTTTCAAAGTCAGTGTGTTTTGTGTTACATAATCATGCCAAAATTAGGAAAATAATTGCAATTATAATTTTTGTCATTATCAAGCAGCTCCAGTTATAATCTTAATCGTAACAAATTTTGTATTGTTTTTCCAATACATTATCAAATATATTATATTATAAAATTATGATATTTCTGTATTGTGTTCATTTCTAAATATGTAAAATATTTGTATTATAAGTCAACCTATGGTTGTTCCAAAATAACTTTGAAGAATCTTGGCCACTGAGAATTTTGGGGCACCAACTACCAAAGTAGAAGGAAATAACTACTATTTTTGTTCTCTTGAACAAAAAAAAGATACTTTGAAGAATCTATGAAAGAAAACAGTTTTTTTTTCTACTAGTGCTGCCTCAGAAATCTCAGTTGCTCACATTCTTCAAAATATCTTTTAGAAGACTTGAACATTGTCGTTTTTGTTTGAACTATCCCTGTAACCTTACATGTTTAATCAGTATTTTTATTACCACTGGTAATTGAACCCATGACCTTTAGTGCCATGCTTTACTAATTAAATTTTAAGTAATTGATTTGAATTACCATTAAACACATTCCATTTTACACAAGATCAAAAACAGAGAGGAAAAGGGTACAGCTGAAGGTAATGTGAATAAGAAAATGAGACTAGAAAGAGACAGAGGGAGCGGAAAGCTGTTAAAAGTTTCAGCCTTATATTTCCAATCATTCTGGCAATCAAAACATGCTTTAATAATTCACACGAACAGAGGGTGCGAGTGAAATTGAGAAACCAGGAGGGGGACCTTTGGATGTGAATATGACAAAATCGGAGGAAAGATGGGGGATGTAATGTAAATCGCTACAAACAAACCTAATCGATAACATTAATGTTTTAATCAATGAACAACTGCTCATTAAAATCCACTAAACGTCTCTGAAACAATATTAATGCTCACCTCACACATGCTAATTGAAAGTGGCATAGAAATGTTAGTGAATGGGTTAAAAGTGCCTGAAGGAGGGTCAATAATACCATTTAGATACACAAAAGTGTCAATCAATGCAGTGTTGTGTCATTCAAAGCTTGCTTTGAACAATGCTCAGTACATACACGCATTTCCAGCCTGAAAGTCAGTTTTTTATTGTAAATATTGAGCATACGCTGGGTTTCAGAAAGTAACCCACAACACAAATGTCGTGCCATTGTGTAGTGTATGAATACTGTCCAAAACGCACTCATATTTTGTGTTTGGGATGTAAGCTAACCGTGACCGATGGTGAAGCAGCCGTTAAAGGGCTATAAAGTTACGCTGACAGCTTAGGAGGGCAGGCGAAGCCACGGGAATCGATAGCCAAGGTCAGAGAGCGTTTGAGAGGACACCAGGTCTCCAGGGTCCGCCTTAACTGTGTCTCATTTCCACAGCAGAGCAGGAAGCGCTGGTCTTGTGTGCCCCTGGTGTAGGGTGTTTCTGCTCATAAATGTAATTAGTAAATAATTAAAATTTGATTTTATAAGTAGAGAACTTAACAAGAGCATGTTGTGTGGTGCTGTGTTTGAGCATTTCGTCACGGCCATTTGAGCATATCACATAGCAGAAGGTCACTTTTCTTTCTTTTTCTGCACTGGTTTTCATTAGCTTATAAATGTTTGCGATTTCAACAGAAATAAATTTTAGTATGATGCATCTGTGACAAAATGGTAAGCATTGCGACTGGTATCCGAGGTAATACAGTTTATCCCAAAAATGTCAGACCTCTGACTTTCTTTCTCATGCCAATCACAAAAGAAATTTTGAAGAATGTTGGTAAATACCACCCATTCACTTGCACTGGTTTTGAGTTCATGCAATAGAACTGTTTGCTTGCAAACATTCAGATGAAAGAAGCAAAAGTCATAAAGGTTTGAATTTAAGGTTCGGGGTCAGAGGATTAGACTTCTAAGCAGAAGGTTTTGGGTTTGTATCCCAGTTCCAACAGACAAGGACTGAAGTGTCCTTAAGCAAGACACCACTGTTTGCTCTACAGAGAAAATTGACTACTGCATAATACTTTTAAGTCGCTTTGGATAAAAGCGTCTGCCAAATGAAAAAATGTAAATAAAATAACAAAAGGGTGAGTAAATGGTGACAGAATTTTCACTTTTGCATGAACTTACATATCACAGTACCAACAGATCACACACTCCTTTCTCACTTTTACATTTATGTTCAAATATTATCAAGTATTAAGAATTTTTGTTCTGTACACAGAAATCTCTCCTCCTTGTGTTTGCTCTTAGTGTTGATTACTGGTGTTGCGCATGTTGCATCTGTCTGATGCAGAATTGCATGTTTCTGCTATGACATTTGGACCATCTATCCCCTAAGGCTTCTCCTGCAGCCTCTGCATCGCTGTCCCTTGAGGACTGGTGTAACACTGACACACAGTTATTCACACACGTGTAGATCACACACACAACCACAATATTGTTCTCGCTATCTAAGACAAAAGCCCTACATCTTCATCTGCAGAGAAGCCATGGAGACGATGGTTCTTTGGGATCCCATTTATAAACATCAGCGCTACAGATTCAATTTTTGTAATCAGACTGTGAGAACTCTTTTAGATCGGCTCATCTACAGTAGATATCGCAACATCAATCGCCAAAAACGCATTAACTCTCTCTGCTGACAAGCTGATTTGTTGTGGTCCAGTACTCCTGAGTCAGTGAGTCTGTGTAAAAGGAATGGTTCTTTCTCAAAAATGCCATAAAAAAGGGTTTAACAATCTTGCTTTCCAATGAGCTTTCAAGTGGACTTTGGCACGTTCAAAGTTAGTGCAAGTACAAGAACAATAGCATTTGGTCTCATTCATCATTTCAAGTAATAAGCAAGAAACTTAGATATGCAGAATGCATAAAAGGTAAATAATAATACACCTTCGGAACATGAATGAGTAAATGGTGAACTCAGAAGACTGATTTGTGTTTCGCTATATATATATATCTCTTTTTATTTCCTAGTCTAAATCTCTCCACAATCGAAATAACCTGTTTAAAATAAGCAGAGGGAAGCCAAAAAGGCTGAAATATCTTTATATATCAGAACGTACTTTTCCGTGCATCCGTTTGATAGACTCAACAGCAGGGAATAACACAAAAACTGTGTGAAGATTCAAACAAAATATTCATCCTAACCAGAACAAATAACTTTAGGGTTATTTCTTTAAAAATAAAGAAACCGTAAGGACAAAAGCACAGTAAATCCTTTTCAAAATCACATAATCAATGGAATGTTCATTTGCAAATCTGATTCAAAGTCTTAAATATGGGATGATTGTTTACTTGCTAAATATATAACAGTTGCTAGCCATACTTTTTTTTAATTAACAAAAACTATAAACCAGGTTTTGAAAAAGCACATCATCTACTAATCCACAATCCCAAAAGTAAACTTCTAAGAATGATATAGAATTTGAGCTGTCAAATACAATATCCATGACAATGTCATCATTTGCTATCATTTGACTTAGTTCACCCCAAACTAAAACAGCTCTGTCATCATTTACTCATTTTTGTTATTTCAAACCTGTATGACTTTCTTTGGCAGAACACAAAAAAAGTTAATTTGAAAAATGTTGGGAACTGGTACGCATTGGTTTTGTGTCCATACAATAGAAGTAAATGGGACCCATTGATATTCGGTTACCAACATACTTCAAAATATCTGACTTTGTGTTTTGCATCTGGAAGAAACTATTACAGGTTTGAAATGACAAGAGTGTAAGTAAGTTTCCCGTATGTAAAGATAAGCATCCCCATATCTGCAGCTTTATGTTTCAAACATAAATATATATATGTAAACATATATATGTCGATATAGAGGCAAGAGTTACAAACTTCAACATTTTTGAAAGATATAGACATATAGACATCATTTATAGACATAAAATAACAAACACTTGATACTTTGAATAATAAAAGTATAATGTTGACTCCAATTTGATGATTTTTTGTAACCAAAAAGCTTTTAGCTTCAGATTTAAATCATTAAAATAGTGATGAAACACCACTATCGGTAACACATCGGTTGAGGACTAGATGTTTTAAAATGATGCAAAAAAGCATATACATTGCTTTTCATCTTAAATACTGCACAAACATATTTTTTCCAAACTAATCCTTTTGACCGTTACGACAAAATGTTATACTTTAATGCAATGTAATTTACCTTCATCTGCTTAAAATCTGCTCTTCTGAAGTACTTCTGTATGTTTCAATGAAAATGTAGTTTATCGAAAATGCAGAACAGGGACATACAGACTTATGTAACAAGCTCTGTAACGTCACGGCAGCTTTATTAAACATTGCAATTTACGAATAAAGAAAGGATGTAAAAGTGCAATCAGGCATCCTTCACAACAAATCCTATTAGTGCATGCACGGCAGATCTGTGTGTGGCCCCTAAAAATAGTGTTTAAGAGAGATTTATTATCAGAATCGAGTTCAGTGTGTGCGTAAAATAAACCGATACTCATAACACGGCTCATGTATTGTGCTTGTCTCTGTATGTTTCTCACTCACAGGCTGTATGATGGATGAGATCTGTGAACAGATTTAGTACAACCGGACTATTTAAAGAAAGTGAGAGAGAGGGTGTAAATGTTGTGCATTTTTGTTCTTATTTTTTGTTCTTGTAGTCCTATATGAGATCAGGTACTTTGACCCTATTGAGATAAATTTCTATAAAAAGAAATGCATGCACTATCTAATTAAAGTCAATTGGGAAGTGTTGTCTGGTTACCGACATTCTTCAAAATATCTTCTTTTGTGTTCTTTGGAAGAAAGGTCAAACAGGCTTGAGACTGAGTATATAATGACAGAATAAAAAATGTTCGGTCACTTTTACTTTTTTTGTACATGTTTTTAACCGAGTATACACATAATCCTAGCATATGTTTCCATGTAAGCCATCTCTGAAAGCCAGTATTATCTCCATGCCTGGACAAATCAGCAAAGGTCTGACAAGACAAGTTCAACAGAGGTCAGGAGGAAATAGATGCTTTGAAAAGGGACAGTGGCTTCTTTATCCTGTCTCCCAAAATTACACATACCCAATTCTCAGAGCGACTCGTGACATGCTAGCCACCAAAGAACATCCTTTCACATTATATCCCGGCTTTGTGCTTTTGAGCTGATTTTGTCGAGAGCTCTGAGGACATCTTCACGCCACCTCTCAAAGAAAGCGAAGCTGCCATGTTGAATCAGAGATCGGAACGGCTCCCGTCAAAAGACCTTGATGTTTGAGGTGTGCAGTTTCACGTCTCCTGTCGCCGGTTGAGATCCAAATGTCTGGCGGGAAGGGAAAAATATGTCCTTGTTCTGGCTTTTAAAAGTGTGTAATAATGAGTGCTCAATTTTGAAGTGTCAGGATCAAGGCGAAGCTCTCATCTTTTCTTAATGCTGTGAATCATTTAAAAGCCTTTGGACCAAGTATTCACTTTGGATGGTGCATTTCATACGTGCACTTTCTGTATTTTACCTTTATTAAAAGAAATGGAAAAGACTTCAGAGGGACCAAAATGGTCCAGTAGAGTTGGATATTTAAATCTGTGACCATTATGAAGCAGAGTTGGTAGGTGCTGTATTCCTGCATCCTTTCTAAAGAGCTACCAATCAAAATCCCATTGGTCAATTGTTACAAATTGAATTGAGGAAGTCAATTAAAGTAAAGCCACACAACACAAAAGAAGAAATTTTGAAGAATGCCTGTTACCGAAATGCAATGGCTCCCATTCACTTCTATTGTGTGATAGTTCCCAACATTCTTCATAATATCTCATGTGTTCTTCAGAAAAATAAACCAACACAAGTTTTAAATAACAAGAGGGTGAGATAACGTTGACACAGTTTTATTTTTGTGGTGAACAATCACTTAAAAGGCTAAACACTAAAAGAAAAGCCCTTCCAACAATGAAAGCACAAAATGAAACAAAACATTCAACATTATATGTGATGACAAAAGTAACATGTCACATGACAATATGATTGCCATAGCTTTGTATACATTATATATGGAAACATGAACAGGTGTCAGAATCACGTACTTCCAGGAGCTTTCCACCAGACATCCCACCAAGTTAACTTAATAGAAGTCCTCTTCCCTGTACAAACAGCAGTCAGCGGGCAGGTAGATGACTGGCTGACATGCACAAACAGAGCCCTGTGTCGCCTTCACTTATCCAAAGGGAGTGCACGTCACAGATGACCTTTGCCTGCACGATTCGCCCTCTCTTCCCGTTAATACATCATTAATCTCTCAATAGGCTGTGACACGACAGACCTCCGCCGTAACATTATTGTTTGCTTTTTCTCTCGTTGACTCCTAATTATCATGAGCTAATGACCGCCCCTTCCTACAGTACCCTTCCAATTTAATTAACACTCCAAAGTGGAAAGAGAGCCAAATGTTTGCTTACAGTTTGGGTTAATCACGTGTATGACAAGAGCAAAGGGGCAACATTTGAAGGGATCTATTTTTATGTGCAAATGCAAAATCTTGAGGTAATAACCTACCGGGGAAGTGAATGAATTTTGGATTAAACCAGATTAAAAGAATGGTGTGACACACACTATATTGCCAAAAGTATTTGCTCACCCCGTCCAAATTATCAAAATCAGATCAAATGATCAAAATCAGAATCAGTCACTCCCACTCTGAATGCTTTGGCATACCAAGACATTTTCGACAATTCCAGACTACTAACTTTGTGGGAACAGTTTGAACCCTATAGATAAGGAAAAGGATGTCACCTAATATGCGAGTCAATGCAGGTGAGCGAATACTTTTGGCAATGTAGTGTATATACAAATATAGATATTTGGAAGAATGTTGGCGCCAATTTTTAGCACCATTGACTACCATAATAGAAAAAAATCAGTAAGAGGTGCCACAGAATGCTTTGTTTTCATACATTCTTCAAAATATCTTACTTTTAATTATGCCCCAATTCAACTTGCAAGCCACACAGTTGGTAAATGTTGTTTCAAATCATGACCTTGGCATTTCGGCACTCACAGTTGATCTACAGGAGCGCTCTGTCTTATATAATGACAATTCTGATCCTGCATCGGCCCATTGGCTGGCAGACACATATAAAGACAGTCAGCCATAAATAATCTTTATAAGCCCTGTTAAAGCGTCCCTAACAGCCTTTTCATCACCTGTGGGTTGAAGAGTCACTTATAGCTTATCTTAGTAAACACGTTGCTCATTCCACACATGCTAATGGTTCGCCGCAGACAGCATGCGCGCCTTTAACCACAGACACCTACAAACATATAAACGCTTTTGAATTATAGAGTGAGAATGGCAATATTCACACAGACGTACACTGAATCATCATTAGGAGTAGGTTTGCAAGCTGGCAAGGACGATTCTCTCCGCCACAGGTGGGGGTGTACGGTGCTCTATTTCTTTCTCTGTGTGTCTGGCTGCCTATATGCGTCTGTGTGTGAGATCTTGGACTAAATGAGCTTTCAACAGAACAAGCTTTTAAAACGGGCCAAAGAGCCGCACCATCTCGCTGCCCAGCCAGTGGCACTTTCAATGGTAAACAACCTTCTGTTTCCTGTCTACGCTTCAGCCAATCGCTGCATGTGGGTTTTAAATCTTTATATACTATATTCCACCTTTACTCTCTCCTCTTTTTACACAGGTGAACTGATAATAACAAGAGTAAAGGCTTTATGGGAAAGCACCTGCAGCGATTTTGGGTTAAGAGATGATATCACAGTGGTGGCCAAAATAGAAACCAAGCAGCTATAGTGGGGCTTTGAATTCAGACCCAGACAAACCAGACCAAAGTCTTGTTATCAAATCAACTCATCTATTAGGATATTAAGTTATTATTAAGAATAAACCCATAGACTTCAGTGGAAACAAAGCCAATACAAGTGTCATTTTTTTAGTAAGCTTTTTCACTTTATTGTCCTGTCACATCAAGCATATGTGTTTCGCCTAAATTTCATCTGAGACTAAAATGAACCATTCAAACTGGCACGTTTCCATGGACTCATTCCAAACACCATCCCATATTTTGGTGACCTACTGTACAGTACAGTACACTACCACCAGTCAAAAAGCCACACACACATCCTATGTGCAGTAAAACCAAATGCTGTTCGACAAAAGACACGCAGCTTTCCTGTAAACAGATTCAAGCTGCACAATTATTATGCGCTGCCTACCCCGTTCTGTACCCCCGGGCTGTAAGCATAGACTCCTACTGCTAGGAAAGTCAACAATAAACAGTCATAACTCCTTATCGTGGTGCTGTCTGTATTGTCTGTTAGCTTCGAGGAGGGCTCAGTGGCAAAGCTTGCATAAAAATAAATCCCCCCCTTCTCTTTTTTATTTCTCTCCCGGTCTCCGTCCCATCTCTTTTCACAAGTCGAACCCACACATTCTGTTGTAATGAAGAGAAAATGAAGCAGTTCTCTGGGTAGGATGCTGAGCATTAGAATATGTGTTGTAGCACCATTCAGAGGCGCAAATTAAGAGAAACGTTTTTTATAAATGTATGAAAACAGCATGTTTCATGTTAAAGCCAAAATTAGAAAATAATCAAATATTAAAATCTAAAGTAGTTCTTGCTGATATAAAATATTCCGTATTATTCATCAGTGTGTATAAGAGGGGCACTCCAAAAGCACACAAATAAATAAAAGAACAAAAAGCATCCATAATATTACATTTAATTGTTAATTTAATGTTTAAAATGAGCATTTTTTCAAAAATAATACATGGGGATGGGTGATATATAAGCATTATAATAAAATTAGACCGATATGTTTAGGCCGAAAAATTCTGTATTATTTCTGCTGGTTGAATTACTTCTCATGCTTGCTATGGGCCACCATAATTTAATTTAATTTAATATAATTTTCGCTTGCTTTATTTATGTTTTATTTTTGGTCAAGCCATAGATTTTTTGTTTAAAAAAAAGTCGGACATAGAAATGCATAGTAACTTTAGTTCAGAGATCAGTTCAAACTTTTCTGAAGTTTTAAAATAAGATTAGTTGTTCACTTTGTGTTTGCCTTTTCATGCTTAGAAAAAATACTTATCGGCCTTCATCTATCGGCCTCCAAATATAAAAGAGTTATCGGTTATCGGCCAACATTTCCATATCGGTGCATCCCTAATGATTGAACACTTGAAGGTGAAACAGTGCCCCCCCGCGTGCACACTCATCCACACTCACATCCATCAATCTCCATGACCTCGATGCTTCTTCATTGTTTTTTCCAGGTTTATTTTAAAGCAAGACACTTGTTTGCCACCCAATCCCACAGATACAATGCAACACTTACAGCTTAACATCCACACATCCACCACATGATCTGGGCAGTACGAATGAAACCAAAATAAGATGAAAAAGCATGTATGCAGTCACACACAACCTGATGAAGAGTTCACAAACACAGTTGACATGACTCTGTCATCATTTCAACCATAAATGATCATGATGATCAAATAGTTTTAATTGCGCTAGTTCCAGCTCTGGTTGTCAGCTGCAGTGCGGCATCACTTGTGTGTTTTTAAGAATAATCTTGTGAATATTTCATAGGCACACAGCCATAAATCTCAGCATCACAAAGAGTTTTGGGGATGAGAAGGGATGCTCCTGAAACAGTCACGCGCGCACGCACGCACGTGCAACCTCAGCATCAGCATCATTTCTGCTCAACAAACATGATATAAATCCATTTATAATCATACCTCGCTTGAACATCCTGATGGTTTGGTGTTGATGCTCCGTGGTTGTCAAAACAAGCGTGGCATCTTCTTTAATCCGAGTCATACGTGATAAAAGTTTGATGTGTTTGAGTTACCTTCGATCCACATCAAACCGAATCCCGCATCTTCAGACCTGGTCGATGGAAAACAGCATCTCAGGCTTCCAATGAGAACAGATTTTAAGGATGACTCCGAACAAGAACACAACGCATTAAAGTTGGATCATGTCTCTCTGTCTGATGCGCGCTTTTGCGCAAACGTGCGCTCGGCTGTCGGAGATGCGGAGACGCTCGGGCTCGTTACCCGACCACAGTCGCCCGGTTCTGTCTCTTCATGGGTCGGGATGATGGAGAAGTACTGGAGGGAGGTGTCGGGAAAGACAACACACAGAGAGGGCTGTTCACCCTCTCCCGCCTCTCTTTAATCCCAAATATGTCCGGGAGACGTCCGCATGGATGCAACTGATGCAGATGAAAGTGATGTTGCGCTCCCTGGTCCTCTGATGATGGAAGGGAGGAGGGGCGGTGCATCCTTATCATGGGGATCTTGTTCTCCAAAGTCTTGATGAAAATTGTCCACTTTATTTCGACAGCATAATGGCTGCTATGTTGTGAAATTGCATGTTTTATGAAACACGTTTAATTGTGCCTAATGGCACTAAAAGCTATCCATTTCATGCCATGCATCCCAATGGATTTCAAGCCTTGACACATGGTTTGGGTTAAGACACATTCATGGTTCCAGCTCTCCTCTGTGGTGCTCTGCTGAGGCAAGTGGCTTCAGGATAAAGCCGTAAATCTCTGTGTCTGGGTAAGGTGAGAGTGTTAATGTCCCTGTGTCCTATATGTCTCTGAGTAGGGTGAAGCGGGTTAATGTCCTTTTCAGCATCGTGTGACTCGAGCACCTGCCACATCACAATCACACAATCCAGACAGTAGCGAGGTCAAATACAAGGCCGTTGTAATCCGGTGTTAGGAGGATAATGCTCTCTCTTCCTCACTTTCTCTCCCTGAGGGGGCAGGTAAGGTTGGTCAATAATAGATATAAATCGTACTTCGTCCCCAGTGGTTTCGGCCTCGGTATGGTTCACTTCCAATGAGGATGCGGGTGATTAGGTTTGTACTTCCCATTTAATTGCAAAGTTGCATATTAAAGTGATGGTTAAAGTTGATATTGTGCCGTCATCTTCTAGTCATTTTGAACCCGTGTGACTTTCTTGTACCGAACACAGAACTATTTCGAAGAATGTTGACGTGACTCACCTTCATGGCTAGGGGTCAAATGCATCCGGAGGTAAATAACGGCCTATATCACATATAGATATGCTGTCTTTATAATGCTTTTATAGCTCACGTGGAGTTTTTTATGATGTTGTTATTGTCATGTTGAAAGCACCCTTGATAGAAAGAAGAAAGTCTTAAAAGCGAAAGGAGAGAAACCTTTGACAGTTCAGTTTTGGTGTGAACTGTTCCTTTAAGATGAATTCCCAGTCTAACTCACTAAACGTTTCACATCATTTAATAATTGTCCTAAAACGACAACATTTAATCAATGTCATTTATCATAAATAGACAGGTACTTTCCATTAATTACGCAGATAAATTGCCGAAAAGATAGTGGAGCAGAAAACAAGCCGAAAGCATGAGACACACATGAGCTGTGCATGAGAGGAACTACAAAACAACATTGCGTGAGTGGAGAGTCGTGCCGCCTCTGCTTGTTCTCCCACAGGGACCCGATCAACTGACTCACAATATTGTTTGTCTCTCCGAGGTGCTTTAATTAGTGTTTTAATGTGTTGATGAAGATATTTTGAAACAGGTCACACTGGAGCACTAAGAACCATGAACACGGTGGACATTTCATGTTGAGTATTAGTTCAGTCTGTACAGTTTGCTGGTCGGGTTTATTTTCCAAACCTAAAAGTATGGCTGGTGAACAAACCTGTTATTTTGTATAACTGTTATTAGGATTTGTGATTGGAACAAATCTGTAAGCGTTAGATTTCGGCACTCCTGTATCATTGACGTAAATTATACCTTAGATGTAGTTATACCTCAGATTGTGCTGCTTTAATATTTCCGCAACTTTTTCATACCTTAAAGGGATACTTAAGGTTATACACAAAAGGGTTTTGAAAAATCTCAGCAACAGATATGGTGCTTTATTGATACCGTAGTACAAAAAATGTGCCCCATAACTGACTGCTTTCCTACATTTTTCAAAATATCTTCTGTTGTTTTCAACAAAACAATTGAAACTATAATTGTTCTATTATATGTAAGTCAACGGTGTATCAGAATTGTCAGTTGCAAACTTTCTTCCAAATATCTCTATCTGTGTTCAACAGAATAAAAACATTTATATGAGTTTGAGGGTGAGAAATGCATGACAATTTTAATTTTTTTAAATTCCTTTTGAGACATTCAGTTTTTGAATACTGTATAGCATTAGATAGCATGTAGCAAATAAATCTAGTTTCTTGTCAGTTTTTCATTAAAAAAAATGTTTAGAGAGAAAGGGGGGGGGGTTTGAGTTATTAAAAAAGCGTGTTCTTTCTGTATAATATGAAAGACTATGCAAAAAAGCAATAAACGTCAAGTTACGTAAAACCCCGCTCCTCGTATCCAACAGAGAGACTTTATCACTCTTTTGTCTCTCTTTTCTACCATCAGATTTGTTTTAACTTTGTTTTTTAACTTTATGTTAGCACCCTGAACAATCTGTCAGTGTGAAATCAGTTCAGTTTTATCACAATCTGTCCAATGTATTGGGAACCAGTCATATTATTTACTCCTAAAAAATACGTCTCATGAGCTCCTATTATGAATGTAGTAAAAATCATTACATTTGGACTCTAGAGACATCTTAAAGTGTTCCCGCTTTCATGTTCAATGTATTAATGGGTTAGTGGGTTATTAATTTTGAAGTATTGTTAGATATTTTCTCAATTTTATTATTTATTAATATTCTCAGAATAAACATATGTGGACAAATTTAAAGGGAAATCATTTATTTACCTTTTTGTCATTGTAAAGCCTTCTCTGCAAGAAAATAATATATTTTGAAAAATGTTGGTAAAAGAAAATCTTAGTAAGGCCTGTGTTACTGTATTGAGACATAACTTTTGTCAATGGGGATTCCTTTAAATATATTCTTTTTGTTCTACAAAGAGAGGAAAGTTATAAAGTTTTGAAATGTCAAGAAGGGGAGCAAATAAGGACAGAATTTTCATTTCGGGGTGAACTATCCCTTTAATGACATGGATTTGTAGTTATCCACCCCGACCTTGAAATAACATTTCAACATTGCACCGGGTACTCAGTGGATTTGGCTTACAGTCCTGGCAGATAAGTCATCAGCTTGATGGGTTGTTGACCTTTTGCTGACCTTTCATTGACCATTCCTCAAACTTTCGCCTTGTAATGAACGCTTTTGTAGATCTGCTTTCCTAACTTCCAAATCGGAAGCTCGGATCTCGACCTTTTCAACAGATGGGCTCTTGTCTTCACTTTCGCTGCCAAATGATACAATCCCTCCTTTCTGTTGCAAACTATGAGTCATTCGGTGAACTTCAACGACTGCTGCACTTTTAGCTGCAGTACATGTGTTGTGCGGTCTGTGGGAGTGCCGTTCAGCCCTGCCAGGGTTACACACATCCGCCCAACATATATGCCAAATATATGAGTGCTCTGTATATAGTGTTTTACTGCTAGATGGATAAATGGAGATGCATCCAAAAGAAGTATTGAACTTGTTATCTGCCTAGGAGATCAGGAGTCGCTTAGATTTAAATTAAATCTTGTCGGTGGTCAGCTCAGCTTCGTTTTTCTCGTTTTATCACACCATCTCTCGCTTCTCACCCATTTATCCAGACCTATCTTGTTTACATGGCCATCGTATCTGATATTTTGGGAAATGCACTTAACTGCATTGCTTAAGCAGTTGAGTTAAGTGTAGGAAATGACAAATGTTTTTTCAAGTAGAAAGTATAAAGGCCTATTTATTTTATATATTTATTTTATTAGCATATGTAGGGCATAACACCATCATTATTTTAGATCTTTTACATATATGTGACCTTGCTTGAAAAAAGCAGTTCTTACCCTAGCCCAAAAACTAAAGTTTTAAATTAAATTACTATGCTTCTAATCTTTGACCTGGTATTTCTAAATATATCAATGTTATTTACATGTAATGAATGGTTGTATGGCTCATTTTATATGAATTATCTCATATCATTCTGCAGCCATATTTCTCCAATCTTAAATGTAAAAATGTACTAAAATAATATAAACATATAAATATATACACTGTATGTTTGTTTGTGTGTGTGTGTGTGTGTGTGTGTGTGTGTGTGTGTGTGTGTGTGTGTGTGTGTGTGTGTGTGTGTGTGTGTGTGTGTGTGTGTGTGTGTGTGTGTGTGTGTGTGTATAAGTGTATAAGTGTATATATATATATATATATATATATATATATATATATATATATATATATATTTCATGCGAAGTCATGGCCTAGTGGTTAGAAAGTTTGCCAATATCTTGACTTTGGTACCCTTGAGAAAGGCACCGAACCCTCAACTGCTCACCGGGTGCCGCAGTATAAACGTCTGCCTACTGCTACGGGTGTGTGTTCGCGGTTGGTGTGTGTGTTCACTGATGAATGTGTGTGTTTCACTTTGGATGGGTTTAATGCAGAGCACAAATTTTCGGCTGTCATATATATACTGTACATATATATACAGTGTATATATTTATATGTATAATTATTTTAGTACATTTTTACATTTAAGTTTGGAAAAACTCTACTCTTTGCGCAATACTGCCAAATTTATAAAAGTATCAGATTGGCCCAGCCCTCGTACTGCTGCCACGCAAAAAGCCCTGACACACAGGACTTTCTCCCTGGCTCTTCTGTCACAGTTCAGAGCAAAGGATGGTGTGTAAGCCATAGAGGTGAGAGATCAGACCTAATTGCCAGGAAAAGGGGGATAATGAATATAGAGGAGTGAAGGAGCAGACTGCTGAGGAAGCTACTTTCCAGGACTCTCGGGATGTGAGTTTCTCTCTGGTGCCAGTGAACTCTGAATGCTACCAGAGAGACGCGATACAGCATTCAACTAAAAACCCTTGAGTCATGAGCACTGCATAACCAAACTGCCAAGCGGCTTGTTGTTTTGGCGCCTTGATCACGAGAAAAAGGTCAATGTGATTTCAGCTGCAAAATTTGCAAATGTTTTTCTGTATGACAAATATGTGATAGCTTTGCAATATTTTTTAAGAAGGATGTGTGATATAATAGCTACAACATAGTTGTGTAGCTTGTAAAACAACGCTAGATATTGTTGGTACCCTACAACATTGTTTCACATTGACTTCCATTGCATGGACAAAATCACTGTACATTTGTTAAAATATTTTCTTATAAATAAATAAACGTTAATGAGAGGGAGAGAGAGAGAGAGAGAGAGATAGACAGAGAGAGATAGATAGATAGAGAGATAGAGAGAGGGAGATAGAGAGAGGGGCCTTGTACTAATAAAGCGGAGGGGGGAAACACGATTATACTTTCTAGAGGACAACTCATTTGCAGGTGTCACCTCACAGCAGTTTAGATTGTTTACACATTCACAAAAACACCGGCTATATAACCTCTGCTAGATATTCACATACTGTATGTGCTTGCAAACAAACAGCAGTATTACAAAAAAGAAATGCATTTGACGGTCATGCTATGATACACAGCTTTTTAACCCATAAAAGATTTAATCATAGCATTTGTGACTGCTGCCATGGTAACTGTGTTTGAACTGGTAACTGTGACATTGTTGGCCTGGGTATCCGAAAAAATTATATGAATTTAATCGTTTATTTTTCTACAAAAGTCCAACGCGTATCCAACTTTAAGCGTTCTCCGCATGCAGTCAGGCGGTCAAGCATCACTTTAAACACTGGATGTCGTGCACATCAAATTTTCTGACATGTAACTCAGCACGAAAGCAAACTTTGGCCTTTCATGGTGTAAAAATATTTCCCACTATATTACTTTTCTGTCATGTTTCAGTCTTGACCTGCCGGTTACTTCCCCATCATCACAAGAAATGGTACACCTGAATTATGCATTCAGCTTGACATTCGGTAGCCCTTGCACGCATACTTTTCTTGGTTGGACTTGGCTCTTTCCTCTTGGTATCTGAAAGATAACCGTGGTCATAGTTAGACATTGTAAATCTAGTTACTTCAATCACTGTACCACTTCTCTCACTGGTTTAAAATATAGGGGGTTGCTTATTTCTATTATGTACATCAGTTCTACATGGTTAAATCAAGTTTTAATATGACTTTTTTATAAAATGATAAAATGTCAAAACAACAATGGTCTATGGGAAACTAATGTACATAATAAAATAAAGTTATTCCTACAGCCCATTTTTTCAGTGTATGCAGCCTATCCAGAGTTGGGTATAGTGCTTACAACATTGTTATTACTCTATATATTATTTTCACGTTTTAGACGTTAAACCAAAAAGAGACAAAATTAATCTCATCCTATTTTAGACACAGTTAAATTGATTGCTTTAGTGCAATACATCACAAGATGCAACATCATATGCATAATGCTTATTTTGTGCATTTTGGAAAATATGGTATTGTTGTCACCCCACACATATATTACATTAACATTCTGCATACTGCAAAAATAGCATGACTAGGAAAGTTATAAGCATTCCAAACAAAACTTCAGAAGGTCTTGCATGCCCTCAGTCACTCTTGTATAAGATGCCAGAATTCTCTCCTGTTGTGTGACCCTGCCATACCTTTCTTTCCAACCCTCAGGCAGTTGCAGTGATACTGGGCTTGAGTATGTGTGTGTGTGTGTGTGTTCAGTCAGCTTGGTTGTTTGCTAGAAGATCTGTGACTGTGAATTTCTGATTCATTCTGCAGCCCACCATGTGTGTGCAGGGACAGGGGCCAGCTCACGACCCAAAGCCTAAAAGCAGTCACTGAGGACTGGGTGGTGAGGGTTTGCATGTCCCGTTTCTCTGCCTCCGTTTTTACCGGCACAAGTCCAGTTCTGACAGTGCAATTTGTGACCCATATGGTGCGCTTTCCAAACAGAGCAGCGGTGCAAAGCTGCATTTGAACTGAACAAGACTTGATAAAATATGATGTGAAATGTGAAGTGTGATGTATGATATGTGATATGTAATGTGCGATGTGTGATTTGTGAAATGTGATGTCAAATGTGATGTCAAATGTGAGGTGATAAAGAATGAATTACAATTTACATAAAAATTATAAAAACAATGAAACAAAACTTCCGATCAGCATCTCTAAAGTATACTTTGTATACGCAAAACACATTTTTCATAAAATAAGTACTACATATTTTGTAATTTATAATTCAACTTTTTTAAATCCTTCCTTTTTTCCAATGAAAATAATGGCTTGTCAACATCAACGAGCTCTTTCTAATATGTTCCACTGGTTATATTTGTAAAACCCACACAAACACAAAACATGACTAATCCCACATCCAATAGTGATTCTATAAATGTAGATCATGTCTTAAGTCAAACATTAAAACTTTAATTCAGAACACAAAACATAAAATGTCCATAAAATGAAACGTATATATCATATAAGGATGACAAATTCTTAAATGAAAGACAGAGAGGGAACATCTGTTCTGATGTGTGTTTATCCTCCAGTATGCTAAAGAGGAAAGATATCGAGGGTCGTGCACTAACTGAGCGTCTCTGGCACTGTAAATGCTTTCTGATCGATGTGCTCTGTATTATTCAGTGTAATTACACTTACTGTCACTTGAGACGGCTGTGTCTCTGTGTTTATGTATTTCAAAAATGTAAATGGCCATACATACATCCCTCCTCAAGGCCTTTGCTTTCCTTCATCTCTGGTTTTAATGCAAAACTTATTTAATGATACAAATATACTGTGAAGTAGCCTACAGCTGGTCATTGAACGGATGCGGTTCTTGGCTTTGGAAATTGCAAATAAGAAACAAAGATTCAACTTGTCACCACATTTCAAAGAACTACAGGCTAATGAGACAAAGCCGCAAGCACTCACAGGGAAATAGACTCAAAACAGAATTACAAAACAAACGTTGGTGGCGAATAGAAAAGTAGATTACTGGTCCGTAAGCTTGCAAACTCTAAAATCAGATATTTAAAGGGAAATTTGTGCTTTTAAAATCATAATAAATTGTATTGTGATGTAGAAAAACTATGTACTTCTCCTATACAGTAAAAACAATGTACAAAACAGTTTTGGGTTTTCAGATGCTCCATACTTATGTGACAGTTTTCAACACTCAGTTTACATAATGCATGTTCTAAAGTCCACGGCCAGTGGCTGCTTTGCCACCGCATAAGGCCTTCGAGACGAGGAGGTGTCAAATTTGAGAATTAAATTAGAAAAGGCGTCGAACCGTAAGCCAGCTCTTTAAAATTAAAAGCACTATTGGTAGTCAAACAGTTACCGATAAATTGTGCTTGCATAACAACACCAGAGTTAATTGTTACCGCAGAGGTCAAAAACTTAACCAGTATGTGCAGTTCACCAGGGAATAAAAGTTTGATTAATGTTAGTAGTTTTTTAAAGAAGGTTGCCAGAGAACCATGCAAAGGCCTCTCTCTTGGCACAAGTGGTACTCTTTCTGTAAATGTTAATTATATAGGTAATTGTATATTTAGGATATTGCATGTTCATAGTGAGTATACCTTAAAAACAATAAATTTTTGGGTATTTTTGTTGTTACTTTTTTTTGTTTGTTCTGTTGTGTCACGTTGTATCACATCTGTTCTATTAAATCTTTAGTTTCTCACCTCACACGTAAACATAAAGCAGAGCAGATGGTACAGTATGTCACATTATCTCCCTCCGTTGTTTAACTCAAAACGTCAATGTTCTGAGTAAAAAGTTTAAGAGCTGAGGGAGAAATGAAGAGATTTGATATTCTGCTATGAGATTTTGTGGAAGAGAGCATGGCTTGACTTAATGATATCATCAACAACAAAGGAAATGGAATTTAATTTTTTTCAACCAAATCCAGAACTTGTACATATTAACTTTAGGGGATGGCTAATGGCTCTGCTTCAGGTTCCTCAAGAATGAGAAAGATATTTTGTTTCATTTTCCTATCATTAAGTTGCATTTGCACTTTTTTAAATTTGTTTTGCATTGTGTGACGTGACTGTGAACTCATCCATCTCCAGCCGCCGGAGAGTGAGAGATTGGGTGAATTGGAACAAGTGTTAGGAACTCTAAAGAGGCCTTTGAATGTTTGGGAGATTTTTTGTGATCTGTGGTCCCTTTTTTGACCCTCTGTATTTTTTTGGTTCATTTAGTCTGTAATTTATAGGTTAGTGCGGAATGATGTAGTTATGTTATTCTTTCTTATTGTTGTTATATATTCTGTCTTTCTCAGTTATTTTAGTAATATTTTAAGTTTTTTGTTTTTAAGCTGGCCTTGATAATCGCTCAACACATACTTAAAAAATGTTCATGGCCTACTTCAATGAAATAATACATTTAGGCCAGTCGTGGCCTGGTGGTTCGAGTGTTGGACTTATGATTCCAACATTGCTGGTTCATTACTCGGTACCAGCGGGAATACCACGACTGATGGGAGTCCCCTGAGCAAGGCACCATCTCCACACTGCTTCCTGGGCGCCGCACCGTGGCTGCCCACTTTTCCAGGGTTTGTGTTCACACAGTGTGTGTGTGTGTGTGTGTGTGTGTGTGTGTGAGTGCGTGCGTGCGTGCGTGCGTGTGTGTGTGTGTGTATTCACTTACAGTGTGTGTGTGTGTGTGTGTTCACTTTCTGTGTGTGTACACTGGGATGGGTTACATGCAGAGCAAAAATTCTAAGTATTGGACAACATACTTGGCCACATGTCACTACACTACAGTGTGTGCCATGACCTTCACTGAATTTCTTTTCACATTTATATTGTATACTGGTACATTTCCAAACAAAGGTTTTGGACACTTACTTACTTATGCATTCATGTTTGTTTCCACATGTTATAATAATTATTAACACAGCAAAATAATAAAATAAAACAAAGGGAACTATCAGAATAATATTTTTGAAAAATAAGTCTTTCATTTGATCACCTTCAGTGTATTCAACCTTTTTTACTAGAATTTACAGAAATGTTTTTTTCATTTTAATGGGAAGCTTCTTTTTTTACCCTGACATGATTTTTTATATTTAAATGGGTTTCCCATCTATTCTGTCTTTTATCGGCTGTTCTTTACAGCGGATAAAGATTTTCTTAAATAAAATGTATGTTTTGTCAAACATAATTTGAATAACAATGAATACTCCTTAGCTAAACTGACCATATTTTCAGTAAAAATGGAAGGAAGTAGTTTGAACTTTGTCCTTAACATAAATGTGAGATCAATAATACAAGCGTATTGATTACAAGCCAGCAGGGATTATTAACCATCTCGCCTTTTATAGGCCACAGTACTGATTACATAATACAGAACACTTGCATCACATAAAGTGCACTCTTAAATAAAAGGTGCTTTATGATATCATTGAAGAATAACTTTGGTTCGATAAAGAATCCTTAACATCTTTTGATGTAAACAGTTCTTCATATTTTGAAAATGTACGAAAGTTCTTTAAAGGACCTTTGACTGAATGATTCTTTGTGAAACGGAATATGTTTTTTATGGCCTCACATTCAGGAGAAACAGCGGCATAGGGATGTTATCAATATGGCCGTTGAACGCACAGACTTTAAAAGAGCATTTTATTTTCCTTCTGTTTATCTCTCTCTCTCTCTCTCTCTCTCTCTCTCTCTCTCTCTCTCTCTCTCTCTCTCTCTCTCTCCTCTCTCTCTCTCTCTCTCTCTCTCTCTCTCTCTCTCTCTCTCTCTCTATCTCTCTCTCTCTCTCTCTCTCTCTCTCTCTCTCTCTCTCTCTCTCTCTCTCTCTCTCTCTCTCCTCTCTCTCTCTCTCTCTCCTCTCTCTCTTTCTGTTGTACAGCAAGAGATGAATGCAGTCTCTGATGTGGAAGAGTCAAGTAAGGATAGGTTTATACTTCATGTGTCTCGTGACAAAAATACACAGTGGAAAAGAAACAAGGATTACTGGCCCTCAGATTATTCTCTCTTCTCGTTCTGTTTCCTTGTATATTTACAGCTGTATATTCAGTCCTCTCTCTCTCTTTTAGCTAGTCGAAGGCATGTACAATAATATATTAATGAATATTCCTCTTACTTAAATAATTCAAATATTTGGAGCAGTAAAGACCAGCTGTAATCCTTCTTGTGATTCAAATTCTGCGTGTGAATTAGTCACCCACTTAACATCCATTTTTATAAACTCTATGGTCCCATGACCCATGTCGGACATATCTCCTTTTTTTTTAGGACATAGCATCTGAGCATAATTGCATCCTGAAAGCGATTCTTAAAGGAGGGGTATCACAGGCAGTCTTGAGTACCCATACTGTAGAATCCCATTGTTCATATATTCGAAAAGCATTTGGTTTACTCAGATTTACCGAAGACCGATACAGCTTTAAGACTGTTTCGTATACCTGCGGATGCAGCGCACGTGACCAATCTCCTCAAGAAGGGTTCTCCTAGAATGTAAACGCTCTTGCTCGTCTTTTTAAGGGCGAATGGCCAATCAATATCTCTTAATCAAATGGCCGGGATGGGGTTAATATGCGAAAGAACCTTTCCGAGGCCTGTGTCTGTACAAGGGGAATATATTGAGCACCAAATACACCATCATGCGTCAAACTTGGATTTAAACAAATAGATCACGTTGAACATGAGAACAAAACATGTTTTTTACCATGTATAATGCATGGAACAATGTGATACCCGTCCTTAAAAAAATATAGAACCATGTATTGCGTGCACATGTACAATACACAAGTGTGGGCTACATGGGCTAACAATAGTGCCCACGGCCACTAAGTGTGTCTGTTGTATCTATGTTGTGTAATGTAAAGGCTCACAAACTAAATCAGGCACAATGGTAATGAGGTTGTTCCAGTCTGTTTTGATAAAGCGAGATATTAATATCAAAAACCCCAGCTGCCTTAATGGGTTACTCTCTAACAACCCATAACTACAGTAGCCTGAGTTTTCAAACAGAGCAGTGAGCTGTTATCATGGCCAGGTGTGAACGCAAATAAAGGCCAGAGGGGAGGAAAGACTGAGTCTAATGGGAAGTGACAGTCAGCCTGAGCTGTCTGTATACATGTATGCAAATGAAACTGATGAGAGGGAGAATTTGTCAGCGTGTGTGTGTGCTTGTGTGTGTGCTTGTGTGTGTGCATGCGTGTGTGTGTGTGTGTGTGTGTGTGTGTGTGTGTGCGTGCGTGCGTGTGTGTGTGTGTGTGTGTGTGTGTGTGTGTGTGTGTGTGTGTGTGTGTGTGTGTGTGTGTGTGTGTGTGTGTGTGTGTATGTTTGTATGTGTGTTTGCGTGCGTGCGTTCGTTCGTGCGTGTATGTGTGGGGCTTGGTTACATGGCAGCAGTGAAAGAGAATGTAATGTAAGTTTAATATCTCTTTCGGGAGCATAAGCATCTCTTCCCCTCCTGATATTACACCTGCTCAACTTTAACAGAAAACACATCTTTTCTTCTGACATCTGACCTCACTTCCTTTATAAACAAACACAAAACAACAGAATGTTATACATTAGTTTTACGGTTTTAACTGTTATCTCTAAAACAAAATCCAAAGCAAAATCCCAATACAGAAAATCAAATCATATTAATGTAGTACATTTAAAAATAAGACTTATTAGACTTACTATTGCTTAAAAGGTTCATCACAAAAGAAACTATTCAAGTCTTAAGAACCATCTCTTTTTATTATTTGAAGACCCTTTTGTTTAACAGAAGGTTTGTCTTATGTTAAAGGTTCTTTATGAAAACATTTCTGCAATGACATTGTGATGCACTTTCGGAAGCACATTGAGTACTTTTAAGAGTACAATGTAAAAACTTATTAATGTTGCCTATTAAATATCAAAGTTATATTGACTATTAATCTTTTTAAAAATTAAAAGAACTGATTAAAAACCCAACAGTTAATTTCTCTAATATTAATATATTATATTGTATACTTTTAAGTGGATGTAATGAAAAAAGAAATAATTATTTTTCTAATAGAATGTATAATAGAAATCGAAAATCTAATAGAAACAATTGAGCTGATCAGATTGACATGTTTTTTAATTAGATTACACAAAATTGAAAAGGTATTAAAATTTAAAAAAGCATTAACATTTACTCTTTTTTAAGAGTGTAAATTGTTTCATGAAGTTCACAGTAAAATTTGTTTGTATTATGCCCTATTTTCCTTCACATCAGTAGTATGCCCAAGATGCTTTAAAATGCTTATTCCGTAGACAGCTCACTGGGTTTGGAACAGAGCAAAATGTTTTTTTGTAATCTTTCATCAAAATGTAATAACGTGCTCCAACAGCCGATATTACCAGTCCCTCTTATTTTTCAGCCCCTTCCGTCCAACCACCTGTCACATCGAGATGTTATACATCCCAATGGACAAAATCAAGTCCTCCCTACATTTTTCTCTTTGAATTCCTGTTTCACAAATGCCGTTTCAACTGAACTTAAAAGCGTCTCGCATTTGGTGTTCCAGGATTAGTCTTGGCCTAGCATCAGGCGGGCAAGATCGGCGCATAAACTAAATTTGAGACTGGGACCAGAGTCTGAGATGAAAGTCTAAATCTTCGCCGGTGAATCAATTTCTTGTTAGTCGACCTAATTGACCAAATTGATCTTGGATCAGGCCTGACACATTTTCATTCCTGATCTCTGAACATTCAATCGGCTCAATTCTGCTATTTTATCATCTCTCACGTCACAAGTTCTCAAGAATATTCTTAAAAACTATACCTGGCAAAAAGAAACTTTAGATGAAGTTACTTGTAAAATAGATCATATCTATTCCAACCCATCTTTGCCCTCGATGGATTGCATTATTTTTAAAGCAAGGATGTTTCATTTTTTAACCTTTAAACCTATCTCTTTACTTAAAGTTTTCCTTCCATTCTTCTTTCAACACAGACACAATTTGTCGCTATAAAAAGCTGCAGTTAGCACTAATTACTGTGTCCTCCGGGGAGACTTTAAGACGGTTCTCATTATCAGTCTAACACACATAGTTCACGCTTAAAATAAGACTCTTTACCTCAAAGTTACAGAGTATATGCATCTTTTAAAGCAACATTAATGTATGTGGACATTTGTGACATGTCGATTACACGTCAATCATTTAAAACGCCAAATGCATTAAAAAATGCATGCAGTAATGAACACCATGATGCAATTTGACGATTGATGCCTATCAGCAGGATTGTGAAATATTGCTGATTCCAAACTGCTCTCACATAAACCAAACAGAGAGGTCACCCAGCAGAGGCATGAGTATTTCGTCACAATAGCTGCAGGGATGAGAATAGGTGTATCCCACCCACAATGAGAGCAGCACGGTACAATACAAACAAGCAATACGCAGCAACAAATCCCTGGTCTTTGTGAACAGAGCATTACAGGAAGCATGCTGTGACGTCTTTCTCACTGTGTTAAATCTGAATCTGGTGTGTGTGCATGTGTAAAAAAAGATTACAACCATATGGTTTATATTGGAGATGTGACTTTCGATTAAGATACAGAAGCATGGTGATTGAAATGTGCTCATGCAGTTACAAGAACATTCTGCACAAATAGTTATGATGATGGTATGTCTAAATGATGTAATAACAAACCCACCGCTTCTGTCGTCCTGCATCTGCACGTACACACTTCTATACTTTCTGTATTTATATACCTGACCTGTTATGTGATACCCATACACTTCTCATAAAACACTGTAATTACATTAATGTGGTATTATTGTAAAGGAAACAGATTGCTACATTTGAAACTTGATATCTGTAAAGTGTCGTATGATCTGGTCATAGTTGGGTACAAATGATGTAATGGTTGTAAAATCTTTCTAATATGTTTCATACTTTTCTATGTAAAAAATAGGTAGAATATATCCATAAAAAACTGCTAGGGGAACAGGAATAAACATAAAATGCTATTTACCTTAAAAATATTTTTTGTAATATTTATAATTTTGTACAAAGTGATATTACATGTTTTTTACGATTATTTTAAAGCTAACAAATTCACTGGGTATTTCCAGCATTACATATTACCACATTAATAAAATTCTGAGAAAAATAGTAACATTACCTAAATTTATGTTATAACTATTATAACTTATATGTCAGTTAAGTAACTTTACATGTTTTTTTTTAAATATGTTAAGATATGATTAGAAAAATTTTAACAATTTAAAATATAATTATTTTTGTATAATAACAATTCCAAGGTTAATCATAACTTAAATTTTTTTAACAATTTAAAATTAATTATATTTGCTGTTTAAATTGTACGTACATATGAGAAAAAAAGAAAATCTAATTTACTAAAATAACGTTTTTTACCCAAATTTTTAGGGCTGCCTTAACATGTCACTTGTCCCAATCCTGATGCAATCCTGTCATTCTTCCCCAGTAGTCAACTTGTTAAGTGACAACACATGTTAGCACTTCTTCGCAAATCACGTGTGCTGGCACAACCCCGCGTTCCTGTTTCCGTGGAAATCTATTCTCTCATCTGTATTCTGTACCGCCAGTCCTGCAGGGTAACTTCTCACTGCAAAGAGCGCGAATAGAGCACCGTCACCTGCCGCTAACAAGCCATATTTGTGAATAAATCACTTAAACAGCACTAGAAGGAGGGCTGGCCTTAGGGCCTGTTTTATTTATTTGCTCTCATTTGTGACACATCTCTGTGGTTGATCATGGTGAATATTAAAGAGAGATGCAGTTCAGACCGAGGACAAAAACTCAGAGCCAATGAAGGGATACAAGCAACCGGTTGGTTGATGGAGGAAGACCCTCAAAGCTTAATTTTTTGGGAATTAAATGTGTGATTCATTATTTTATGTGTTAGGCCATTCATGTAAGAAGTGCTGTTTATACGGAACGTCTGTGTGTGTTTAATATGCACAGTCAAGACAATAAATGTGAGACAGGCTGTATCCATAATTAAACTTCTTCTTTTATAGCTGATAATTTAAGTTAACATGCCGCATCACCACGAAACCCCCACATAATTATAGCTCAAAGCAGATGCTAAGTGTTAGTTTATGCTTCCTTGCTCTCTCTCTGTTTCTCCCATCAAATGACAGAAACATTAATTCATATTATGGATGAAATGCTATAGATGCATACAAGTAACAAGCCTCTGTATGTCTATCTATCTGTCCGTCACAGCAGCGAGAATAAAACTGGCTCAGATAAGAATAGATATAGTCAAAGATAAACTGTCTGTTGTATATGAGTGTTAGGATTAGTAAATCCCCCAGGGACACCGCTACACATTTCAGATTAATTGTCAAGTGCACAGGAGGCACAATCATCTAGAAAACGCTGTTACATCAACGGTGAATAATCATCTAACCAAATTAAGAACCTTTCCCTGTAGGAAAGCATATTGAACGCATACAGATTCTCATCAAACTTTTTTAATCAGTCTTTGCATTCTTTGAAAGCTCAGAGGCATGGTGTGTGTCTTGCTGTGCCAACATTTGGAAATGTGAGTGGATTTCCTACATTCTTGTATATTGAAATGCAAGACATGTTAATATCTGTTACATCTTTATATATTTTCTCTCAATACAAAAGTATATTGATACTTAAGTGATCATTTTTAAATTACTTTAGTCAACAACTGTAAAATTATTAACAGTACATGTTGACCTCCTCTTGACTTTACCACATCTTGTTTAGCTTTGAAGCAGGGTGTGCATTAAAGCAATAATATCATAGTAAGCAAGGTACTAAAGGAAAGATTGTAACACAATTTAAAAGATTCCCACAGGAAAAGATTGCCATCTGGCGTTTTGTTTTGGAAGCGCACTTAAAAACAGAATAGAATAGAATAGAAAATAATAATTAGAATGTAATATAATAAAATATAAAAGAATAGAATAGAATAATTAAAATATATATAATATAATATAATATAATAATAACACATTAAAATATAATAATTCTAATAGAATAGAATGGATCTGAATAAAACAGAATTCAATTCAATACAATACAATAATTAGAATAGAAGCGAAAAGATCTGAATAGTATAGAACAGAATACAATTCAATAATAAGAATAGAAGAGAAAAGATATGAATAGAATACAATAGTATAGAATACAATACAATACAATACAATAAAATAAAATAAAATAATTAGAATAGAAGAGAAAAGAAAAGATCTGAATAAAATATAACATAATATAATATAATATAATATAATATAATATAATAACAATAGAATCCAATAACAATAGAATACAATACAATAATTAGAAGAGAAAAGATCTGAATAGAATAGAATAGAATCATTACAATAAAACATAATATAATATAATATACTATTATATAATATAATATAATATAATAGAATATAATAACAATAGAATACAATACAATAATTAGAATAGTAGAGAAAAAATCTGAATAGAATAGAATAGAATGATTAAAATATAACACAATATAATATAATATAATATAATATACTATTATATAATATAATATAATAACAATAGAATAAAATACAATAATTAGAAAAGAAGAGAAGAGATCTGAATAGAATAAAATAGAATAGAATAATTAAAATAAAACATAATATAATATATAATAGTCTATTATATAATATACTATAATATAATATAATATAACATAATATAATAGAATAGAATTGAATAACAATAGAATACAATACAATAATTAGAATAGTAGAGAAAAGATCTGAATAGAATAATTAAAATATAACAATATAATATAATATAATATACTATAATATAATATAATATAATAAATAAAATAAAATAAAATAAAATAAAATAAAATATAATATAATATAATATGATATAGTATAATATGATATAATAACAATAGAATTCAATACAATAATTAGAATAGTAGAGAAAAGATCTGAATAGAGTAGAATAGAATAATTAAAATATAACATAATATAATATAATATAATATAATATAATATAATTTAATATAATATAATATAACATAATATAACATAATATAATATAATAGAATATGATATAATAACAATAGAATACAATACAATAATTAGAATAGTAGAGAAAAGATCTGAATAGAATAGAATAGAATAGAATAATTAAAATATAACATAATATAATATAATATAATATAATATAATATAATTTAATATAATATAATATAACATAATATAACATAATATAATATAATAGAATATGATATAATAACAATAGAATACAATACAATAATTAGAATAGTAGAGAAAAGATCTGAATAGAATAGAATAGAATAGAATAATTAAAATATAACATAATATAATATAATATAATATAATATAATATAATATAACATAACATAACATAACATAATAGAATATAATAGAATAGAATATGATATAATAACAATAGAATACAATACAATAATTAGAATAGTAGAGAAAAGATCTGAATAGAATAGAATAGAATGGAATGTTTAATATTCTGGTGTTTGACATGCTTTTTTAAGTATTACATAAAGTATTATATAAAGCATATACAAATAATCACTTTTTCTTGATATTACCTTATTTATTTTATATATTTGTTCAAATTAAAAGAAATGTTAGAAATATGTAGAAAAAATAAATGCACCCTTGTTATTATAATCCATAAAAATCGTCTTTAATAAAGAGTTCTCAGAACTATACTTTTTTATGTAATAGCCATGTCTTAAAATAAACCACCTTCAGTTGGACTTCTATGTAATAAATACATTTAATAATAATAATGCAGATTTGTGGTTATGGGATTAATAATCATATTTAAAAACGGGCGGAACTCTTAATTCCTCGCGCGTGTTTCCACGTCCATAAATCAGTCGCACAAACCGGAAGTACGTCCGTTTTACTTTCACTTTGCGCAGTTCTAAATGTTATGTATCATTAATTAAACCAGATAACATCACCATCGGTTCATACACATACTTATAATATCAAAACCCGTCGATAATGTCTCAATCTGTGGTCCGTGTTCTCTGTATTCACGGTTATCGACAGAATGGAAGCACATTCAGAGAGAAGACAGGAGCTTTACGCAAACTACTGAAAAAACACGTGGACCTGGTGTACATAAGTGCACCACATCCGGTTCCGGCCTTTCAAAATGAACGTGAGGTCATGTCCTAAACATTGCTTACGTCATATAAACGTCTTCTTTGATGTTGTTACAATTGTATCATTGTACTGTTTCATTAGCCAATCAGGAGCCAGAGCAGACTTGTGGTGCTGATGATGAGGAGCAGAGGGGCTGGTGGTTCTCTAATGTCAAGACACACAGTTTTAACGCGCAGGAGGAATGTGAGAGCTCCTTGGGTCTGGAAGAAAGTGTTGAGATTGTAAGAACAGCGGTGAAGGAACTTGGACCTTTTGATGGCCTTCTGGGGTTTAGTCAGGGCGCCGCTCTGGTGGCCATGCTGTGTGCCCTGCAGGAGCGAAAACAAGAGCCTGACTTTAATTTCCGCTTCGCAGTAATGGTTGCAGGATTCCGCAGCGCCTGTTCCCAGCATCAGAGGTTCTACGATGGACCTGCACTAACTATCCCCTCCCTGCATGTGATTGGACAGGATGACCGAGTAATTCCTCAGAAGATGAGTCAAGATCTGCTGCCCGTGTTTGATGGAGCTCAAATCCTCGTTCATCCGGGAGGACACTTTATTCCCGCTGCTTCCTCACATAGGCAGACTTATCAGGACTTCTTCAAAAAGTTTCAATGAGAGCAATGTTGTGAAAGTGTGCCGAGTGAATTGTGCAAAATGTTAGAATTTTATGGGAATAAATATAGAAATATTCTTCACAAGTGTTCTTTTATTTGTGTTAAACAGTCTAGTGCTTCATGAACGCTACCGGTTAATGGTTTCGGAACTATGGTAAGGCGAATTAGCTTTTGATTCTCACGAAATTACTTTTTGATATCAATGATTCTATTTTTATGTGTAAAATAATCATTCTTGATATGAAAAAAAGAATTCAGACTTGTAACAATGGCAACAATAACCTCGTCGTATTTTAAATAAAAAATAAATGTTTTACTAGTAAAAAATATTATTCTTAAAAAATGTAATAAGAATTTTACTAGTTTTGTAATATGTGAAAAACACTTGCAACCAGATTTGATATTTATTCAATATCAGTTAAATTCTTGATATCAGTAATAGAATTTCTACTAGTAACAATTTATATTTTTAGATCAGTTGGGAATATCAAAAGGTTTTACTATTAGGAATTTCATTTTTGATGTCTGGATATCTGACATGTTATAAATTCATTATTGACATCTTAATTTAAAATTCAATGGCAGTCTATTGTGCTATTTAACTCGTAAAAATTGTTAATATCAACCATTTAATTGACAGTGAAAATATAATCACGGATAGATTAAAAAAAATGTCTGGTAAAAACTGAATTGTTAATATCAAAAATTCATATCCTTAGAATGATTAAAAGCTAAATGGGCTTGCCATATCTACACTTGAGGAAAATGTTTCTCTTTATTTAAAAAACAAAATATTACAGGGTGTACACTTGAATGGACTGAATGTTGAGCTAAAGATCAAATGCATATTTCATTGTATTCATTTATTTTTCTCATTTATTTTGGGGTTTAGAGTTTGACTCCTAACCATAGGGTTTTGGGTTCAAGTCTCTGACCGGTAATATCATGACTTAGGTGCCCTTGAGCAAGGCACTGAACCCCCAACTGCTCCCTGGGCCCTGCAGCATAAATGGCTGCCCAATACTCCAGGTGTGTGTTCACAGTTTATGCGTGTGTTCACTGCTGTGTGTGTGTTCACTGCTGTGTGTGTGTTTACTGCTGTGAGTGCACTTTGGATGGGTTAAAAACAGACCATGAATTCTTAGTATGGGTCATCGTACTTGGCTGTATGTAATTTCTTAATTAATGTCCCAAAACCTTTGACCAGTAGCATATCAACAGTGTCTGGTTTGCTGTTTGCCATCACAGGAAACAAACCCTCTCTTTAAAAAATAGATATTTGAGAAAACATTGAAATGTATATTTTTGGGGATTTTGGCAGCATTCATAGCTGTACACAATTGTTCCGAATGCAACAACATTTGATGTGTGGCTGTCAAATGCAGTACCACCGCACTGCTTCCATCGGAGCAGTAGTGAGCACACTTTTTTATAACTGGCAGCTTTTCATCATTTTGATATCTGGTTTGTTGTGTGAACATACAGCAGAGTAGGAACTCTGTGTTCTCTCATAGTTTAAAGGGAGTTTGCCGTCCAAGGCTGCATGCGTGATGATTTCCAGATGTTTGTTGAAAGCACGCCTCTCTTCTTCCTCACTCTTTCCATGTAGCCAAGGCCTCCCAACACCTTCTCTTTCTGTTTCATAACCTGATCTATCGCTGGTTATCTAAATCCCTTTCACTCCCATTTGCTCGGTCCTCCTCTTATTGTTGTGAGTGCTAATAAAACAATTTAGTGCAAAGCCTCGGTTGAGCAGTTTTATTTTGTTAAAAGTGAAAATAAAATCAATTTTGACAAAGACAAAAATTTGACAATGACAATCTTGACAAAGAGAAAAAAAAAAGAAGCTTTCCCTTTCATAATCCAGTATTCAGGTAAAATTTAGCACCCTCAAGCGTGCGTTTCATTTAAAAATGTCTTAAAATGTTATGTAAGGGAAGTCAAATGGATTACAAATGTGATTTTATGTGTATATTCTTGTTTGTTTGCATGTTTTGTTTGTCTGTTTGAGTGTTGTTGTTGTGCATGTTTACAGCCTTTCTGAGGAAGAGATCAATCTGTCTTGGTAATGTGGTTGACGACTATTTTATTTTGCCACGAGATATCAGATTGTCTATTGAATATAAAACACTGTACTACCTTTGTACATTATGAAATTTTAAATAACATTTTACAACAATGTTTTCTATATAATTATTTTAGAATTGTTTCATGGAGCTTAAAAGACCCTAAATCCCCTGTTTGATTCCCTTTCTACAAACCCAATGATATCAATTATTATACATATTTTATAATTTATTTTCATAGATTCTAGAAAAACATCCTTGCACTCCTCAGAGAGGATGTTCTTGACCACAGGCCATGTTCTTCTGTTTGTGCATGATTCATTTCATCCCTTGAAATGTTTATGCCGTGTTTAATTATAACCAAAAATATGGTTGTGACTATGTGAAACATTTAAAATAACATTTTAAAATAACATTTTTAAATTCATGAATATGAATTAGAGGCACATTTTCAGTAATTTACAAAAATATAAACAGTCAGAGTATACTAAAATAAAAATATGCATTAAGTGGGAACATTTGTCCAGTAAAAAGTAGCCAAAAAAACAAAAAAATGTATACAAAAACAATTTCTTAAAGTGTTTTCATCCTACATCTTATGAATCAAAAACCTTTATATTTGTTTTCCTTTCTTGACGTAAGTCCCTCCCATGTCTATTTCTCTTTTTGTTATTCCATTCTTTCCATCCCCATGCCACGTGTCTCTTTCCGTGGTCAAACACATGGTTTTGATAAATGAAAGACAAGCGAAGAGGAGAAACACAGAAACTCCCTCTTGCCAGTAAGTTTTACAACAGCCCTGTGACTCCAGCCTTTGGAATTCCATCTTACACAACACTAGTGTCCAAGGGTGAGTGAGATAGTTGTGTAAGTTCCGGAAATGTCTGGGGAAAAGAGGTGGGTCGGGGCGGATTGTGTGCCTCACGCTGTATTTTGACTCTGGTGGGCCATAGTAGATGGCAGTGAGATGCCAACAACCTGCGTTAAACTGTGTTCAATTTTTCTGATCTGAGGAATTAGGAAGGTGTGGTTTTGAGAATGGGGAGGAGCTACAAATTGTTATTTATAAAAGTTCTTTCATCCTGCTGTTATTTCAAGTGACATCTTCTCATTCAAGGAATGTATCAAGGATGTGACAGCAGATGCGTTTGTCTGGTATTTTCTAATACCTTCTTATTTGATTTATTGCTCCTGGACTTCTGTATTTCTTCTGTTGCTGCCTTGTGGATGTTTGTTGAGGAAAGATGTTGTGAAGTTTAGGCTGTCATGTCTTCTGAAAGGTGGTAATGTGAAGATTTACAATGTGTTAGTATGTTTTATTGATTCTTATGAAGAGTGGTTTCTCATTCAGAATATTCAGAACAATTCCTTTGAATTTTATATAAATGTCATAGAATAATGTTTGCATTAGGACTGAAAAGAGTCACTTGGGATTCTACTTAAGATTTTAAATTCTTTTCATCACTATAAAATAGTTCTGGTAAAGTGCATTTGGTCTTGTTGTTAACAATCATCAATTTAAAATTTAAGGGTTAGATTATTCATTTAGATTTATTAAGAGGACTTGAGCAGAAGGGAAAGGGTAGAAACCTATTAAGGAAATTAAAGCTTTTGAAATGTTGACTTCTATAGAAATTACAGACCTTTGAAATATAAGGAAGAGTGACAAATTAAATGAAGGTTATTAACTATACAGTTTCCCATAATTATGTCAAACTTAATTATAAGATATCTTTAAAAGTGAGGAGGGTTTTGTGAGAGCTTCGATTTACTGATGTGGTTGAACTTACCAAAAAAATAACAGGAAATAAAATTAAACTAGATATCAACTTGTAGGGGAATTATAAGGTCATGAACCACATGGACCATATTAACAAAGAATAAAGAGGTAGTATGCCATATTTATTTAGAATGCTGTTCACCTATAAGTGATATTCGGTATATTTGCTATGTTACTTTATGCTTCTAACTTTATAAACATGCATTCTGCATAAATTTGCAGCTTTGTTTACTATTTAAAAAAATATAGAACAACATGTCGCTTTTATTGTCTACTTATTTTTATATTTTGTAGTACTGTGATACATAAAACAATATAGAATATAAAAGTTAAATTGTTTTAATCACAAGTGTTCGAAGAGGAGATTGTTATATGAAATAATTTGTTTGTTTGTGTTTTGCATCAGATCAAGACAAGCATCCATGTGAACCACATTAGGCATATTGTGGGATTGTCATGTGTTTTACGAAAGAGAATGTCCTCATTTTGCCTTCTAGGGGTCAACCGACACTGGTTGGTGGAGATACAAACAAGCAACTTTTAGGAATTTAAAAATTCATCCAGCAAAAGTGTGGTTTGAGTAACTTATTATTTATTTCCAGTCTTATCCAAACACACACTTCTGTCACTTTGTGGTTTTCCTGTTTACGCAGACAGTACTGTCTACCGTGATGAGAGCCAACATTTCCAAATGTCACATTTTCTTTTTTGAGTAAGTGATCTCTATAATATCTTTAGATTTAGATGAAAAGATTTCATGTGGTTTGGCTGTTCAACTTGTACTTTTGTTTGCAGGGGAAGAATAAGGGTCACATGAAGATGAAGCTGAGAAACCATGATAAATATCAATCATTTATGTGCTTGGTTGTATGTTTAATTTTAATATTATTATGAGTGAAATGTGTTATATTTTGTGTTTAAAGCTCCGAGCCCTAAACAGTAAGAGTTTATGTGCTGAGGTTCAAATATTAGCACATGGTCTCTTACTTGTAGGGAACAGAGGCTCTACCATCAATTCTTTAGGCCAATATTTTTATATTATGGAACCTTTGACTAGATGCATAAATGGGTAAAACAGATCATACAAAATTGTAATTCATCCACATTAAAAACAAAGCCTTTTATATAATGCTGGCATAAATTAAAAATAATGAAACCAAATATGTTATTTTTAGATGCAAAAATTTATTAGCATAATTTACAAGATTACAGAGACAAAAGCCAGTTATGAGTGACATTTATAATAATTTATTCTCTCAACAAAGCACAGCTGGTACATACAGTGCATCTGCGATTATAGCTTTTGACCTCCAGAGGGCAATATGGGACTGGTAAATTTAGACTTTGAAAGTTTTGGTTCTGTTCCACCATTCCAAAAATCCCAGCATTGCCAAATAAGATTATAGACCCCAACCCTGAAAATACACAGAGACACCTGCCCCAACATCACAGATGGCACTGTACCCCCTTAAAAATGGTCATTAATCACATAACATATTCTGTAACTCAATAACATCTGTTTCAGTAAAATCAGTTTTTCCTGATCTACAGGAAATCCTCTAGAACGAAGACTCATATTCAACTGAATCTATTCATTATCCCTAAACCTATTGTATATCAATGTACAGGACAAGAAATTCATTTATTACAGCAAAGAGACTTTGCGAATCTGAACATGTTAAATGTTAAAGAATGAGTTTATTACAAGATCAGTCAGTTCAATTCAATTCAATTCTTGCTTTTATAACTCATGGGATAGTTCACCCAAAAAAATGTTTTCTGTCATGAATACTTACTCTGTTGTTGTTCCAAACACGTATCATTATAAGATATTCAGAAGAATGCTTGCAAACAGTTCTTGGACCCTTTTGAGAACAATGGTAGAGCAATTGTAGTCAAAATTTGTCGTTTTGTGTTTAAAAGTAATTTGAGTATGATGTATTCTTTCCTACTGTGATGGATTCCAAGAACCGTTTGGTCTTATCATTCTTCCAAATATCTTTCTCAGTGTTAATCAAAAAAAGAAATTCATAAACTTCAAACAACTTAAAGGTGAGTTAATGACATTTTTAGCTGAACTATCCCTGTCATGTCACTTTCAGGATACACCACATTCATTTTGTTTTCCAGAGAGCTTTTTCACAGGCCTTAAATGGAGACTTTGACCTACTTTTCGGGAATCAAATCAGCTGCATCTGCTTTTTGGTAAATCCCCTCCAAATTATAGAGATCTGCTCACAATCATAAAACATAATTTAGCCTGCGTGCCACAATTATATTTGGTGTTCTCTGTTGTCGCTATAACACCTGCCCCTTGGCGACCATGGCTGTAGACTGTTACCACGTGCTGTTGCTAAAGTAACAATCTAAAGCCACGGTCACCATGGAGACAGCAGATGTAGGGATGAGGGGTGTTGGCATGGTAACTGGAAATAGTGCAGTCCTATTGGCTTGTTCGATGAAACGCCAAGCCTCCATAGCACAGGGCTCCCCCAATACAGGCTCAGTTTCACACAACTGTTTGGCGTCACAGACAGCACTTTTGATGTGTGTATGTGTGAGCGTGAACATAGTGTTCCCTGCTTCACTTTTGCCCAACCGTGTTACAATCTGTCAGTAATGTAATATTCGGGATGCTGAGACAAACCCCAGTTTGTATAGTAAGTCAGTAGCTGGATCCAGACTTCAGTAGCCATGACTGTAGACTGTTACTGTACTGTTGGACTCCATAAGCAGTAAGCAGTCTAGAGCCAAGGTCATGAAGCACTGGCATAGTCTGATAAGACTCTCCTTGAAGGAATGCCGGTGGAAAGGAGGAAATTCAGCAGGAGATAAAACCGATACTGCAATTGAAAAGAAGCATTTTTAAATGTAACATACACACAAAATCTGTTTGATCAAAGCATCAGAAAGGAGTAATGGCAGACAGACTGATACAAAAATAACAAGATACTAAAACTCATGACCAATGATCGATTATTTGTTGTGAATTAAATTGTAAGTGCATTAGAAGAGTCTAAGGAGAGTGTTCTCGGAACATTGCTTCCCATGGGCACAGCTGCTGGGTCAGTGACGTAGATGGCATGCACGTCTTCAAAACTATAGCCATTTACGTCATTTACATCTACCCTTTTTTTTATTTTATACATTTGTATAAAAACGTGTCGTGTGTTAGATTTACACAGAATTTTATAAATCTAAAAGCTGATATAACATCCCTTGTCAAAAATCCTTCTGATTCTTAAAAGAAACTTGTTTCAGATTCAAATAAGTATTTCTATCATATTTTAGTACTATTTCTGTAGGATTTTTATAAGGAATTTGTACTGGATTCTAATAAAAAAAAATTATTTAAGTGTATTCTTGTTAGAAATATGATACATTCTTATAAGAATTTCATTCTTTTTTATTTAAAGAGAATTGCCATGAGACAAATGATGAATTCTAATAAGAATTACTTTCATATTTTGAAATCATATGTGAACTGAATCCTAATAAGAATTTATATTATACTTTTATAGTTTACTATTTTTACAGTATTCCTATAAAAATTCTCTATATATATACATATATATTCAAAAGTTATGCTTGATTCCAATTAGAATTTATAAATATATATATATATATAACATAAATTTTCCACAGAATTTTATCCACTATCCAATAGGATTTAAAGAATCAAATAGTATCATAAACTGAATTTCTAAAAGGATTTTTGATTCTCTGTCCATGGTGCTGAAACACAATCTCGTTGTTCCTGTGCTTTAAGATAAATGTAACAATCCTTCCATGAACTTGATATTAACATCATATTGTAATTATATTCTGCATGCACAACCAGCTGTTTTAGCTTTATGACGCACATTGGTGACTCCAAGAATCTGTGTCTGGGATTTCTTCTAAATATTTCTTTCTGAGGATTCACTTTTAATGCCCACCGCATAAATGAATGACATTGATTCCATATAAAAGCTCATGCCCACTCCGTTTCACCCCCGCATGAGAAGAAAGGTCCGTGCTGCAGTGCGTGCGTGCGTGCGTGCGTGCGTGCGCGTGTATGTGTGTGCGCCTGTAAAGGGTTACAGTAGGCGACTACGCATCATCTGCAAAGTGCGCAAGTGTGACGCAGAGCTGACATCAGCGACTGAGGACACGTCACAGAGTCTGTGTTAAAAAAGGGCAGAACGGAAACGTCGGGTAGGAAGGAAAACTCTGCATTCAACAGAAGAGGGAGGGAACGACGAACAAACCAGCGAAAATCAAATGATGCTGGGTATGGATAAGAGGGCATGGACCGGAAGAGTGCAGAAGGGGGGGGGGTCAAAGGTGTGATGAGAAAGACCAGTGGGGTCAATCAGATTTTTGCATATGAATATTAATTCCCCACCAATAATCATTCAATATATACATTGGTGCATCTAAATTACAATGTTACATCTTAATATCAATTCATAAAAATACAACTTTTCATCCCTCATTATTAAACCTTCATGCCACCCACGTGTGTAGAAAGTGAGTCACACTGCAGTAAGTGTCAAGATGCCCAACATCTTATAAGAACGCACACACACACACACACACACACACACACACACACACACACACACACACACACACACACACACACACACACACACACACACATAAGTTCGTATAGAATGATCACACTCATCCCACTTACCTTCGTGAAGATTCCTCAATTTGGGATGTCCGGTGATGTTGCGGATGCTCCATTACACCCAACTGCGTCCGGACAAGTTGGTGTTCCGAACCTCTCCGAATGGGCCACACTCGTCCCGTCCTGTCTTCTTTTCCCGGTAGAAACAAGCAGCTCTCCCGTTTTCCCATCTACCGTGCGCTTTTTATAGAGATGTGATAGTACTAGTAAGAAGGAGAGGGAGGGGGGACTCATTCACTAAAAAGCATCACCTACTCAACTACGTGCGCACACTACGTCATTGACGGAATTTTGTCAACGGGGCTGCTATTTATAAAGACCAGGCGGAGGGTTTGGATGTTCACAATGCTCCCGGAGAACATAAACCGAGCACGGAATGGGTGTTTTTGCACACCCCTTGTGTTCCCCATTCTGATTTAAACCCAAATCACACATAATAATCACATGGAGATATGAGAATAGTGTTCCGACATTTCTCAGATTGCTCCCTTCTGCATCATTGTTATCGGTGCGGAACTGGTTTCACTCCGAATCCAGACCGTTCACACCGGCGTCCATGCGGAGCACAGGATTGATGTGCCCTTACTTTGACGCAGGTGTCCAAAAATGCACCGGTAGTGTGCGTCCCCATGCCCTATTCTGGATTTGGGGAACCCGGAGACGTAACATGCGTGTCAGAAGGGAACGTGGGATGATGAAGACACGGAATACACCGCATGCCCCCGCACAGGGTACATCCCTGAGGAACTTTGCACAGTTTCTAACTCTTTTCTCCCACCTGTATCACTCACTTATTTAATTACTTCATTTTTTTATATATAAAAAACGACTTTTACTTATTTTCTGTAAGCATTTCAAGATTACATGAAGTGAATTCAAGTTTTCTTCTGGTTTCTTGAACTGCACATATACTTAAACTTTGAAATCAGTGTTTTAAAAAGAGACACAACTTGAATTCATTTTACAGATATACAGAATATAGGGTGTATTATATGATTGGAAATAACAAGTGTACATAATCATATACAGTCAAGGCATTACAAGCCATTTTAATTAAGCAAAGTGCTGCACATTTGTTTATGCGTATTAGAAATAATTGCATATTACTGATATGATACTGTGTAATTGTAGCAGTCTGATCCAAAGTTTTTTTTGTTCTCCCACTGTGTGACTAATAGCTTTACTATTACAGTAATACAATAACCCTTTTCAAAGACTAGGCTTGAACACAATATTGAATGCATTTTTGTATTGTGTTTAATATTGTGAATTATTTTTGTGAGGTGGTAATGACACAGGTTAATCCAGTGAGTCCTGAAGAATCTGAAAACCATCCAATAGGCCGTTAAGAATATCAGATCGATTAAAATCTTTAAAGGGAAATCTGAAAATCTGTCATGAACACTCAACCTCAAGTTCTTCCAAGCCTACAACATTTCTGTGATCTGGTGAATACAAAAGGAGATATTTAGAAAAATGTTTGCGACATGGGCCATGGTAGACCCAGTCAAAGGTGCCCAGCATTGTTTGTTTTCCCAAATTCCTCAAAACATCTTATCTAGGTACATCTACTAAGTGGTTACTTACATTCTTCTGAATATCTTTCTTTGTGTTTGACCTAAAGACTTTCATTTTTGGAGAATTATTCCTTTTATTTGAGAAAGAATTGCACATCACAGATCATGGGAAGCTCAATGACAGATTTTTACATTTTCAGATCCAAAGAGAGAAAATAACCGAGGGAGACACTGAGTGGGTCGAGCCTTTGGGAGGTTACTTCCGTTACTATTTTCAGAGGCCAATGTATCTCCTTATGAGGGGTTCCTTTTTGTCATCAAGCATCCTCGTTGCATCTTTTGCCTATTTGAGTCATTTGTTTCCTCCAGTTATGATAATGTATTCTGTATTCTTTAGTTATTAATCTGAGAATATATTCCTCTTCAAATCTCAACACTTTAAACACACAATTTCCTAGATATTTGCATAATTTTAAAGACATGGGTTGTTGGTGGTCACATATGTGGGCATAACTTGCGCTGTGTCTGTTATGCTTTCGTAAAACAAATAACTTGACTCTAAATTTTGTCATCAACCCTACCTCTCCTTGTTCCCTCTTACCCCCTCCCCTCTCTAACGTTGTCACTTCCGCCCACCCTTCTCATCCTGCTTTCTTCCTCCCTCTCCCAATACATTCGCCCCCACAGAAACTGTCACCTCCCTCTCTCTCTCTTTCTCTCGCCCTCCTTCTCTCGTGTCTCTCCTCGTTGTCACTGTATTGTTTTCTCCTCCCACTTGTGCAGATGCTCTTCAAATTGCTACCAACACTGATAACGATATCCCAATTTTTGAAAATCGATTCCAAAAGGAGAGACTCCTCTGTCGGGAGTCAATGACAGGAGCTCAATATGCCCTGTTTGCCGTCTGCCTGAATCTGGCTTTTCTTTTACGTGTCTTGCTTTGTATTCACCGCACAGAATGCATTCAGATCAATATGAAAAACCCACAACCCTCCCTTTCTTCTGCTTCCCTTCTGTTCACCTCCACCCACCCACCCACCACGTCTCTCTCTCTCTCTGTGACTCATGCAGAAATCCCTGCATGCCTGAGCCTAGTTTGTGTTTTCTCTCTCTGATTGCAAGGCTGACTTGCATATAATGAGGTTTGCTGGAGAGAAATAGAGAGGGAAAAAGGACGGGCAGAGGCAAGTGGGTCGTGATTGGTAAAACCCCCTCCACCCCCGTGTATTCGTTTACACAGGCACCTTCAGCCTCCCATTGCACACACACAGATTCCACCTGCCACACCTACCTGTATAACCCAAGACATGAAGACTAATAGATCCAAGCAAAAAGTTGATTTATTTGACATCAACAGAAGAAACAACTGTAGAGAACACTCAAAAGCAATGGCACCCACTGGCAGCTATTGGGCACAAAACCACTGCAAGTACATGAGTGCTAGTTGCCAACATTCTTCAAAATATCTTCTTTTCTGAAGAAGTAATAATGAAATCACAAGGGTGTGAGTGAATGATGACGCAATTTGTATTTTTGGGTAAACTATCACTTATATGAACAATACGCATATAAATTAAACATTAATCATAGATCATAAATATTACACTTCACTGAAATGAAAAAATAAGGAAATATGTTGCATTAAAAACATTGAATGCATGAAGTTTATGATTAGTAAGTAAAAGATTCCACCAAGTAAGATACGTTTGCTGGTTATCGTTATTGCTATATACATTTTTTTAAATTATGTCCAATAATTTAAAAGTTCACATTTTAAAGTTCTAAACTCATCTTAGTTCTAAAGATGTTAATAACACGTCAAGAGAGGGTTTGCTTCATTTAAAGTCATTGACTTTCTCTTTTTTCTCTCTCTGTTTTGTACTTCCTTCTCCCTAGAGTTTCCATTTGAATTAACTATGTAAAAGCTTTCAGAGGGTTGAGGTTATTGGGATGCATATGTCACAGGCTCTTTACCTTCACTATCTCTCTGTTTTCTAACATTTCGCCTCACTTCTCTGCATTATCTCTGCATTGCTCATTGTTCTTACTGCACTTTCCACCTCTTCTTTAAATCCTCACATATTAATCACTCTCTTTTTTCCCATGTGTCACCTGGATCACTTCATCCCTCCGTTTGCTATCATCCACCTCTTCTCTCATTACTTTTAAAAGTTGGCTCAGGCGATCATCGCCCACCTCCCAAGGGGGAGCGGGGGAGAGAAAAGAAGGGATGGATAAATGAGGGGGCAGGAAAACCCCCCTGGTCTTCTGAATTCACCTGCAGAAAACTCCCTGCCTTTCCCACCTCCGCTCTGCTCATCTGTATTCCAAGCCTTTCTCTGCCTTCCCTCCCTCATCCCGCCTCTATATCCCACTACCCCCTCCTCTGTATTATTTTACCTGCAACATAGTGCAGCATTTGAGCATCAATGGCAAACTTGACAATGTAGTTAGATCAGAAAAGTGTGCACTTGTAATGTTAAAGCAGACTTATTATCTTATACTTCAGTGATATGTACTTCATTATAAATTACTACTCAATGTAAATGTTTAATAAGCATTCCGGCATTCTTTGTATTCTGTAAAGTATATGAAATTCTTTTGGTGTTGCCACCTCATGCCTTTACTTTACATCAGCACAATATGGAAATTGTCAAAAATCATTAATACCATCTCCTCCACGGGATCCCTCTGCAACGTATTTGTAACACAAAATATGGCAAATAAAAAGGCTTTGTACATGAAGCACGTGATGCCTGTACAGTTGAGAGGAAGATCTTCCATAAATAACAAATTCAGACAAAAAAAAGGAAGGAATTAGGCTCGTGTCTCTTTAAATGCCTTGCTGATGCCATGTTGCTAGGGAAATGAAGCTGTTCACCCCAACAGCAGTACAGGCTGGCAGAGTCTCCTGTGTCCTTCCACGTTTTCTCACTTTTTTTCTCTCTCTCTCTATAGCTTTTACCATACCTACTTTTCAGTCCTTTAGTGATGCTTTGTCCCCCTTTTTACATGACAATATCATTTAAAAGAATATGTTATCAGTGATCTATTCGTGGGATTGGCAAAAATGACAAACTGGTGTCATGAACCATTTTCATAAGGGTGCTCTGATTCTTATTAGCATTAGAATTGTATGTTTTTTTAGACAAGAATACATTTTTATTTTACGGTTGTAACCCTCCATTAAAGCAAATCAACATAACAGTCAAGGAGAATCAAGAATTTGAAGATAAAACAATGCAGAGAAATTTTTGACAAGTGTCCTTGAGGATGCTCTGCAATATGTGACAACACTGACATCTCTGGACATGTGCTGGAGCTACACCAAATAGAATGAATCATTATGTTTTTTATTGAATTAAACTAAATATTTTATAGGACAATTTGTTTTTTTCATTAAGTTTTATAATATATATGTTAAAGTATTGTTTTTAGTTTTATTCTTGTTTTGATCCTTGTTTGTCATGAATTTTTACCCATCTCTCACATTTACACACAGCCACAAAGCACATGACTCACAAGAATGACTCATACTATCCACCTCTCTGTTCTCACTGAACCCAGCCATCGAGAGAGAGAGAGAGAGAGAGAGAGAGAGAGAGAGAGAGAGAGATGTGCCATCAGGACTTGATACCTGAATAATGCAAAAGCTAGTTGTGATGTTGTAATAACAGAAGACGGTATAATTTATCTGCGTATTGAGCTTTTATTGTGTATTTTGAATAAAACAAAAATTACGAGATTAAATAGAAAAAGAAGTGAATATTTCATGATGACATAAGTGGAAATAGCATATGTTGTTCAATCTGCAAACTGATATCAAAAAAGTGATGCACGGTTAATTAATGTCAAACAGAGAGCAGTTTAGCTGTCTAATTCAATTAATATTTTATTTATAGAGTTCACAAACCATAAGTTCAAACACACAGGGCAGTGTTTTCTGGGCATGGCACAATGTTAATTCAATGTAATTCCTTGTGTCTGGTATTTCAACAACTTGGGAAATGAATTAAAGGCCTAGATTCCCACAGCATAATGGTATTTTTTTTACTTTTCTTTTGTAGTTTAAATAATATAAGTGTTAATAATTGAATAATATGGTTTGGTTATAAATACAAATAGATCATTTTTTTAATTTTAATCTTTTGTTTATTCTGAACTACTGTTGGTCATTCAGACGATCCCTTGTCAAAAATCCTTCCGGATTTTTAAAAGAAGCTTGTTTTGGATTCATATTTTGGAGCATATTTTGGTACCATTCATATAGGAGTTTTATTAGAAATTTGTGCTTGATTCTAATAGTAATGTTAATGTTTTTATTTAATTTTATTAGTATTCCTTTAATACCTTTAATATGATAAATTCGGCTATGAATGCAGTATTACTTTTGAAACCATATCTATAGGATTCACATACGAAATTACACACACACAGTTCACACACACACACAATTCACACACACACACAATTCACACAGTACACACACACACACACACACACACACACACACACACACACACACACACACACACACACACACACACACACACACACACACACACACACACACACACACACACACACACACACACACACACACACACACACACACACACAGACACACACACACACACACAGACACACACACACACAGACACACACACACACAGACACACACACACAGACACACACACACAGACACAGACACAGACAATCACACAGACACAGACACACACACACACACACACACACAGACACAGACACACACAGACACACACAGACACAGACACACACACACACACACACACACAGACACAGACACACACAGACACACACACACACACACACACACAGACACAGACACACACAGACACACACACACACACACACACACACACACACACAGACACACACACACACAGACACACAGACACACAGACACACACACACACAATCATATAGAATACACTGATTATTATATATAGGGAATGCATGTTAAACGTGTTATGCACCAAAAATTGGATTATGCTAATAAATAAGAAAAAAAGGGAAGAAACCAGTATTTGTTTTAAATAAATATGATATTACACAATAAGAACAATCACATAACATCAGAAAAATAACAACACATAGAGACTTGTTAATTGATAACAGCAAAAACAACAACAAAAATAAGTGTATTTCTTGCTTTTTATAATTTTTCAAAATGTTATAACTGTTTATTAAGTTTATTCATACATCCAATTCATTCAGCATTAAATCAAAGTTAGATTTCTTCACAGGAACCCTTCCCGTCCATCCATGCAGAAGCCACTCCGCTTGTTTAATTTCTAAACGCGTTTTGAACACACTGAGGATTTTTGGCCCCTGCGAGCCGCCGTGTGTTTGTGTTTGGTTCTGACGAAAATGGCGGACGAGCTGGAGAGAGTACGAATCTCAGCCGCGGAGCTGCGAGCAGAAGCGTCGAAATTCATCCCACACGGCGATAATGATACAGGTTTGATATCTCCTAAACATTATTAAACAAGACAAGCAAACGACAGTCAGCCTAAAGCTTGATTCGGAAGCGCAGTTTAAAACTTACGATTCACTTTGCTAACGGCTAACGTTAGCTTGCATACGAGTTAACTCGCTCATGTGGGCCGAATGGCGCCTGTTTTAAAAACATAATGTTTTGAGTGCTTTTAAATATAACGTTGTAGAAAAGTCACGTATATTAAATGTTCATTCTTGTCTTGAAATTTTTTTTTTCGTGTTAAAAACAATTGTTATGCTAAGTGTGTCATCAACACAGGCATCAAACTTTTGTCTAGTAATTCAGGGGGATTGAGATTAAAGACTATATAATACCAACTGTCAAACTTGTTATTTTGTTGTTAGGTTGTTGTTTATTTTATCTAAGGAATGATAATTCTCTAAAGTGCAACAGGTTAGTTCCTCTGTTGCCATAGCAACAGCATCTTCCATCATTGTTACCATAAGTCTGACATCTTGGGATTTATGCACAGTAGTTGCAAAAGTAAATGTTTCATATTTTGTCATTTTCCTTGTTTTTCAGAGTTTGAAGAAGGGAAAAAACATCATCAACGTGAGGCTAAACGGCCGGACCTGCAGTTATACAAACCTGGTTCTGGTCCGTCACGTAAACCCAAGGATGACATTCAAGGAGATGGACTTGAAGGTGGCAGTTCTGATATCGACATCAAAAGACCTGACAGCTCACCGAAGATTATAGAATCTCCTATCATCCCAAGCGTAGACACTGAAAGCCTGCCATGTGAAACTCAGCCTGAAGCAGATAATCCTAAAGGATGTGGTAGTAGTAAAAGTCGCCAGCTTGTAGATGGAAGTGCTGTCAAAAGCGCAGACACACCCCGGTCACCCAAGCAAGCAAGGAAGATGCGCAAACCTGACCGGGAGATATATCAACCAGGGGGCAGAAGATCTCAAGGTATAAGAGAAGTTGGGACAGGCAAAGAGCCAGAAGGGGTTATCAAAGAGGAAATGAAAGAGGAAGCTGTTGGTAAAAAATCTTTAGAAAAAGTTGACGATAAAAATATGGAGAAAGAGGACAAGCGTAGAAACAGGCGAGGAAAAGATGGAAGAAAGAAGCAAGATCAAGGAAAAGGAAGTTTCGACTCTCCTTCTGCTAAGAAAAATGAGGCTGATGTTGAGAACATCACAGGGAAGATCAGTAATCTTGTCGTCGGTCAGGAAAAAGTTGAAACAGAGTCGATTAAAGATGGACGGGAAGGTGAGAACAGGCGCAGAGGAGAGGGACGAAGAGGACAGGGAGGTGATGGGGGAATTGGGGATGATAAAAGAAGGGAGAGAGGAAATGGAAAATCCAGAGCGGGGAAGGAGAAAGGTAACAACGAGAGTTTTGTAAAGAAAGATGAAGGTGAGAGAAGAGGCTCAGAGACAGCTCAACCTGACCAAGGAAACTTTAAAAGAGCAGACGGAAGACCACAGAAGAACACGGGAGGGAAAGAGGGCAGCCATGACCAGAACATGAATCACGATAAACGAAGAAGAAACAGATCAAAAGAGAATCGAGGAGAGAAAGGGAAAAGTCTCTCTGAAAGTACTGACACCAACAAAGCGAACTCTGCCTCAAAGCGATATTCTCAATCCGACATCAGACGGCCACGGAATCGCACCTACAGCACCAGTTCAGCCAGCAGTGGGACCAGTATGGATGGATATGTCGAAGCTGAGAGACTGCGAGGAGAGGGCACACTGCAAACTACACGGAAGGTGGAGAGGATAGTCACACCGAGAGAGTTTGTCAGAGGAAATCAAGTCCGACCCAGAAGACGGACAGCTCGGACTCTGTCCTCCACAGACTCGCTAGAGGAGAACGAAGCAGGGGAGAGAGAAGATAGAAAAGATAGACCGGTTCAAAGATCAGTTGCATGTGGTCGAGGAGGAATCCTGAGGGTTTCTTTAGACAAGCCTTTAAACGCATTAGCAGAACAGCAAGCTGGGAGAAAAACCCTAAATCCAAGAGGTCGTGGGAGGGGCATCCTGGTACTTCCTGCACACACCGATCTAACAAAGGCTCCTGAACCTGGCCCACAGCTAAGAGGTGCAATGAATTTTAGCAGAGGACGTGGGGGCCGGGGTGGAGGTTCTAGGCGACTTTGGGACCCTAATAACCCAGATAAGAAACCTGCTTTGGTGTCAAGCCAGCAATCCCAGCATACATCTCTCCAGCAGGCTTCGTACTTACAGCAGGGTGGATGTGGGCCGTTGCATTTCCTAGACACGGATGATGAAACTGCCGGAAGTCCTCCAGTCCGCCAGGGGGAGTACTTTCAAAATCAGCAAGCTGCTGCAATGGCTTACTACAAATTTCAGAATTCTGATAACCCATACTGCTACCCACTATCTCCAAACACCCCACCACGCTATCCGTACCCGTATCATGTTCCCTATCAAATACCCGGCACTAATGGGATGTACCCAGCAGGTTCAATGACACCCTTCTATGGACCCTATGGGCAAAGTGGGCAAGGTTATTCTCCTACAGGGGGGACTTCGCTCACTCCAGAGGAGGCAGAGGTGCACACTAGAGGAGAAATGGGAAAGTTGTTGCGGTTGGCTGACAGTCAGGAGCTACAACTCAGTAACCTGTTGTCCAGGGAGCGGCTGAGCCCGGAGGGGCTGGAAAGGATGGCTGTGTTTAGGTGAGTGATTTTTATTGAACAGAACGCACATAATGTATTGTTATTTTCTAACATATGTGTTGTTTCCTAGGGCCGAGCTCCTGACGTTATATGAGCGGGTGATTTTAACCGACATAGAGTTCTCAGACTCACAGAACCTAGATCAAGCACTGTGGAAAAATGTGTTCTACCAGGTGATAGAGAGGTTCCGGCAGTTACTGAAGGACCAGGCATCAGAAACTGCCCCGCAGATCAAAACCATGTTAATGAGTATATTGGAAGAGGTACACATGTTTAATTTGTGTCCGTGAAGGTATCACATTTTTAGTTTCGTATTTGTAATGTTTGTTGTAGATACTCTTTCCACATGAGAGAGTTTAGATTAAGAGATGAGCACTTTTGATGTTTTCTTCTCATGTGATTTGGACTTAGCATATCACACTCCCACTGGTGTATAAAAGTAAATGAAGAATTGTGATATGATGACTGCACATGAAAAGTGCATCTCTTAATCTAAACTCTCTCATTTTTTATTTTTTTCTCCAGGGGGCGGTGTTCTTTGATTCACTCCTGCAGAAGTTGCAGACTGTGTTTCAGTTCAAGCTGGAGGACTACATGGACTGCATGGCTATACGAGCAAGACCCTTACGCAAGACGGTACACACCTTGTTTCTCTGACAGTTTCATGTGATCAAAACACCTATCTGCTGATGTATGTCAGCCATGTCCATAATAAACGTTAAACCCAAAAGAAAAATTGTTGCCATTTACTCCATTATAAACCTGTTCGACTTTTTTTCTTCTGCACAACATAAAAGAGGACAGTCTTAAAAATGTTGGTAAAAGAAAACTGTCAATCCCCTTTGACATGCTTTGGTTTCGTGTCCATACAATAAATGCCAATGGGGACCAACAATTTTTGTCATCAACATTCTTCAAAATATATTCACTTGTGTTTTGCAGAAGAAAGTCTTAAAGGTTAAAAATGTAAAGAGGGTGAGTAACTGTTGACAGAATTTTTGTTTCGGGGTGAACTATCCCTATAAGTTGAGTTAATTTAAGCAAATACTAAAGTTGAAGGTCACACAAACATTTGCTTACTGTAATTTGTCTTTATCTTGTTTCAGGTGAAGTATGCTCTGATAAGTGCCCAGCGCTGTATGATCTGTCAGGGTGATATTGCGAGATACCGTGAACAGGCCAGTGACTCGGCTAACTATGGGAAGGCACGCAGGTATGTTCGTCATGACCAGAACATACTATTTAAAAGCTCTTTTCTTAAAATGTTGTAAAATCCAAATAAATTTTTTTTCCATTTTGCTGTTTCCTGAACCCAATCATTATATTCTTGTTTGAAATGCACTACAAGATGCAGTTTCTTTCCAACTGGTACAAATAAGAACCTGCCTAGATGCGATAGTCCTCTCGACCAATCTTAATTTGTTCGATGAAATCTAGCATGGCAATGCTTTAAAGCATTTGTTTGTGCTCAGCCTTCAAAATGAGTGCTTTTAACTCTGTTGATACTTCGGATGGCCTAAACTAGCCAGTGAGATCTACACATCGAAGTAGAAAACGCCCGACTGGACACATGTATTTATTTAATTTATATTAATTTTTAGTACAATTCCCTGATGTCAGATGTTGACATATCTCTTGTTATATTTTCTCTTATTTTTTAAGACATAAACAAAAAAAATTTTGCAAGGATTTTCCAGCGTTTTGATTAAAAATTAATAAGCATTGAAATTATAATAAACAATATTATTGTTTTATTTAACAATGTTTTGTTGCATGTTCTGATTGGGCCAACAGACCATTTTAACAGGATTAATGGAGCTCTTTAATTGCAGTTTTATGCGATATATGAGTTGTATTTAAAAGTGATTGTATTATGTTTGTTCGGTGTTAAATGAGTCTTTCTTTTCTGCAGTTGGTATCTAAAAGCTCAGCAGATTGCCCCTAAAAATGGTCGACCTTACAACCAGCTGGCCCTACTAGCAGTTTACACGGTGAGCACACCAGTATACTACAGAGTTTGAACAGCTGTCTATTCTCAAAAACACATTGTATAATTGACTTAAACAAGGACTTGTTTTTTCATTTCTCCTTTAGAAGCGAAAGCTGGATGCTGTATACTATTACATGCGAAGTCTAGCTGCAAGTAATCCCATCCTGACAGCCAAGGAAAGTCTAATGAGTCTGTTTGAGGAAGCTAAACGCAAGGTACAGGAGAGAATGATTCTCTGTTAACACATTTATGCATTACAGCAACCTTTAAATTCAAAGTTGATCTCAAGTTTTCCAGTTGGTCTCTTAAGGCCAGAATAATTTTTTTTTGTATGTTTCTCATCTCAGGCTGATCAGATTGAACGTAGACAGAAGCAGGATACAGATGGGGATACCCGCGGTCCCAGAAGTAATGCAGGCGGGCGTAGGGGGGAGGATGCTGCACGTGTAGAGATCTGGATACGCCCGAGGGGGCATTCAGCTGGGTCTCGTACAACAGGAAGTGAATCGGGTAAAGACTCTGAGCAAGATGGAGAACTGGGCACTTTGAGTGCAAGTGATGTGAGTACTCAGAAAACATTTGTTTTCAATATATACTTGACTTCGTGTTTTCATTATTTATTAATTTTTTTAGATTATACTCTTAGATTCATTTTCTTACACCAGCTCTGATTCTGGGTCACATTATATAACTTTGCAAATAAAAATCCTGAGTGTCTTGTTTAATAATAAATATTACCCCATTTTTTGGTCGTCTTGTATTTCTAGGGCCAATCTGAGAAAACTTGAGGAAAAATAATTCACATCAACCTAATTATATTCTTTAGGGATCTCCAAGAAATATAAACAAATTTATCAACACAATTAAAATTTTTTTCTTTTTAACTAAAAGTTAAAGCATGCAAAGCGGTACACAGATGCACACATCAGGAGAGCTAGAGAGGTCATCCGGAGTTGTTTATGAGTCTCCCACAGATTGAGTCTATGAGTCAGCTATCAATGGCAGAAAAGGGCGTCAGTGGGCCGTGATGCAGCGTCATCTCTGTAACCTTGGATATTTGCCCACGTCACTGTTAAATTCACATTTAGGCTTAAAGAAAGTTCACCCTTAGTTTAAAAATGTTTTGGATTATTTGGAGTGCCCTGATCCTGAATAAGCAATAGAAAGTTTTTATAAAATAAGAGCATTTTTGGTTTATCAGATAAACTAGGTTGGCATTTTTTTGCTCATTGCGTATGGAGCTATTAGTTTGAAGAGGGTGAACACAACCAGTTTTTCTCTGTAAACAAAACAATTAAATCCTCCTTTACAAAGATAAATTGTAGTAATCATTTCTTGTCCTTCTGCTTGCAGCTCAATAAGAGGTTCATTCTGAGTTTCTTGCATGCTCATGGAAAGCTCTTCACTAAAGTTGGGTAAGTCCCTAAGTTTGTCTATGGAGCAGCCTGCATCAGCCTTTTGTGAAATTTGTAATCAAACTCATTTGCTCAATGTATTGTGATTGGTCTTCAGAATGGAGAATTTTCCTGCTGTAGCCAGTAGAGTGTTGCAGGAGTTTAGGGCCCTACTCCAGCATAGTCCTTCCCCTCTCGGAAGCACACGCATGCTGCAGATCATCACCATCAACATGTTCACCATCCATAATGCCCAGATCAGAGGTACCAATACAAAGACAGACAAAACAAAACACAACTACAGATTATAGATTATTATTTTTATAATAAAACGTATTCTCTTTTATTCTGGTTTAGCTGAAGGTCAGGGGGAAGCTCGCTCCGTCTTGGAAGAACAGGCCACATCTTTAGGGTTAGCAATGTTTGGTCTCCTTGTCCAACGGTGCACTGATCTCCTTAAAGAAACACCTGCTGGTAAGTAGATTGTGGATATAGGGAGTTGTCAGGTGTATTGTCAGGGTTATAATGATTTATTGTCTTTTCCCAGAACCTATTCCAGCTGAAGAACTAGGTGAATTTGACGAGATGGATGATGAAGGGATGGTTCGTGTCTCTGCCTTCCCATCCGATGTCAGAGAGCTGCTTCCCACCATTAAAGTTTGGTCTGACTGGATGCTCGGTCACCCGGATCAGTGGAACCCTCCTCCCGGCTGCATGCAGTAAGTCCCTCGTGAATAGTGCTCTCTGGATTTTAAACTTCATTAGGTGTAACTGTGTGTGTTTGAAGGGGGAGTCCAGACGTCTGGCAGTGCCTTGCAGACCTGTGCAACTCTCTGGCACGTGTATACGATGGCGAGGCTCCGCTGTACAAAGCAGACGCAGATGGAGAAGGAGACGAGGAGCTCAGAGTCCTACAGCTGGAGGAGGACAAAATGCTGGCCGGGTTTGTCCCGCTGCTTGCTGCCCCACAGGACCCCTGCTATATAGACAAAGGAGCAGATACGGTAATACACAGAATCCTCAGAACATTCTTTGATCTGCATTTACAGATCGCATGGAGTGCTTATGTGCATAATATCATTCTGTGTTGCAGGCCATAGCTGCAGACTGTAAGAGGGTCACCGTTCTTAAGTACTTCCTCGAGGCTTTGTGTGGGCAGGAAGAGCCGCTGCTGGCGTTCAAGGGCGGAAAGTATATTTCCATGGCAACACCCCCCTTACCCAGGGAAAGCTCAGAGAACAAGATGCAGACACAAGAATTGGTAAAGCAGAATTATTATTTCTGAATGTATGAAAGAATTGCATTTGTTTATTTGTCCTGGTGTTGTATAATAAACTTTCAGAGCAGGGCAATGCTAATTCTGTTGTTTTCTAAGGAGGATGATGTCATCGTGGAGGAGTCGTCTCTCTCAGCATCAGAGGGAGAGATTGACGGAGAGATGGAGAAAGATGGAAGTGAAGATGATATCAGAGAGCTGAGGGCAAGGCGCCACGCTCTCACTCACAAGCTGGCACAGCAGCAGAAACGCAGAGACAAGATACAGGTTAGTTTATCATATAAATTTACATGGCTACATTCTATTAAAAAATAAGTAGCGTTTACATTCCCACAAATGTTTTGCATGCTTAGCATCACAGATCCTTAAACAAATATCTGTTTTTGGTCTTCCAGGCGGTTTTGCAGACAGGTGGGCAACTGGAGATAAAGATCAAACCATTTTATTTGGTGCCTGACACAAATGGCTTCATAGATCACTTGGACGGCCTGAGAAAGCTTCTGGCGTGTGGGATATACATCCTGGTTGTGCCTCTAATTGGTGAGGCCATTTCTGATAATAAAACTATTTATGTTCTTTTTTTCAGTGTCTTAGAATCTTTATTTTTGACACAGTGATCACAGAGTTGGATGGCTTGGCAAAAGGGCAGGACAGTCGTGAGGGACACAGTAATGATGCACATATCAAGCAGGTGCAGGAGAGATCCAAAGCGGCAGTGATGTTTCTGGAAAAGTCGTTTGAGTCGAGAAATCCCTGCATCAGAGCCCTCACAAGCAGAGGAAACAGACTGGAGTCCATTGCTTTCCGCAGCGAGGACACCTCTGGACAGAAGGTTTGAGTATAGTTTTGAGTAAAGGGTTGATTTTGGGCATCAATAATGTGCATGGTTATTTAAACCTACCCATTCTTTGTACATCTGTCTCCTCAGGGCAACAATGATGATGTCATCTTATCCTGCTGCCTTCACTACTGTCAGGACAAAGCCAAAGACTTCATGCCTGCTGATAGAGGTCTTTTATCTCTCTTGTCGCTGTAATTTATCTTTAATTTTTTTTCTATAATTGTCCTTCATGACCGACATACCTCTGTGTATTTTCAGATGGGCCTGTGCGGTTACACAGGGAGGTGGTCCTGCTCACAGACGATCGCAACCTGCGAGTCAAAGCTCTTACACGCAACGTTCCGGTACGAGACATCCCCGCGTTCTTGAACTGGGCTAAAGTGGGCTGAACCGCGGATTGGATTTACAGCTGTACACACCAGTCCTCTCCACAACAACAGTTTGGGTGGAGGAAGTGATGTAAGATGGATAAATATAAAGGGGAAACACAACAAGCCTTTTGTCATGACGACAGAAAGAGCAAGCGTGAGACACCAAGCCACTTTATAAAACGAGGATTTCTTTCCCCTTAAATGCAGCGTGCTAGACGTCGACTTGCTTTTGAGAGAGATGGAAAAGAACGGAGAGGTTGGGTTAGGTGGTTTGGGGGGTTTGGTTTAAGTGCAGACGGCTTTGATGATGACATGCTAGTGAATGCACGCATATCATGGGGTTTATGTGAGAGAAACCAGCGTCCGCTGTTTAGTGTGTCAGCTTGTAGTGTTTGCGTGCAGTCGCACAGCAAGAGTGGCCAGTTGTGCTGCGGATGAATTCATTCCAGTTCTAGGAAGATCTCTCTATGCAAATAGGGAACTTCAGCTGTGAGTAAGTGATGGAGCTCCGGTAGGGGGCATTGTAAAGTGGTCAGGATGATGAGGGATTAAATGTCTCTTGCTCTGTGGCCTGGATGGCATGTGTGCAAAATTCTGTGTTTCATCGCCTCAGTGCATGCTTGGTTTGTTCTATGGATGACTGTTTTAATGTTTCTTTGATTTTTGTTTTTTCAGTTGCGTAATGCATATTTTAGTTAACATGGCCTTTTTTGACTTGTGAGTTTTGTTTCAAATAATTTCTTGTTTCTCATTTGTTTTTCTCATTAAATGTTTTAATTTTCATAACCATCTGATTTTTTAAACAACTATTAAATTCACAAGACCATAAGGTTTATCACTAATTATATAATATACTTATGGGAAGACAATACTGATGGAATTGTTTTAGCTTCGATCAAATTGTTTTAATGCTTTCAATGCAAAAATCTGAGCAATTTGCCAGTAGCTTTAGCTGGCATTCTTCAAGATTTTCAAGAGACAATTATAATTTGTTTAGACTTCTACATTTCAACAGTTAAAGCACTTTTTTTAATTATTTGAGTGATATACATTTTGTTTCACTGCTATTAAAACATTGCATTGCATGGTCACAAACGTGTGTGTGTGTGCGCGTGTGCGCGCGCATGCAGTTTTTTCTTAGATTGTTTAGCTTTTCAAATCATTATTCGCTGACTTATGAATACAGGTTTGTCTTGTCTTAGCTTTGCATAAGAAAATAGATGGTTTTTCCATGATTAAATATTACCATGCTAGTCTTGTATTAATGGTAAATGTATCATCTTTACATTTGTCCCAAATGGTAAACCATTGTTATGTGGTAAGAATTAGTTTTAAGCAGCATCTTAACCAAACACTGATGTCTTCCTTATTTCAAGAAGGTCTTTTTGTTTGCCGTGAATGTCCGGGTGAAGTTGTTCCTGTTTCGTTGAGTGCAGATTTCATTGTCTTAAAATGTTAACCTCAGCTACAGATAAGAAGTAAATACATGTGGGTGTAGACATTGCTTTGTTTTTTTGTGATTGCGAGCTCACGCATGCAAAAACTGACATGTTCCAAAATTTATTGTTCACAATGCATACGTTGAATACTTGTTTAATCTGCAAAATACAAACATTAGTTTAATTAGACTTGGAAAATCTGTGCAAACTGTTCAGACTTCATCTTAAAATAGATCATCAGAAACATAACATGAACCGAACTGGCCTGCAGGGTAAGTTTAAAAAGCAATAACTTCTGTACAAGCAAGTTTTGTTGTAATAAAACAAGTGTCAAAATAGGAACTGGTTCTTTATATGGTTGATATTTGTTTCCAATAATATTAAATATTCATGTAAGATTAAGCGATTAGTGAGTTCTTTGAATTTCTGTTTTTGGCATAATGTTAAAGACACGCACGATATCACCCCATAAGACCTCCATTAGATGTAGCAGCCAAACAGTATTTTTACACCGCAGATTAAGGAGTAAAATATTGCTATGGTAACATCAGCATTCTGCATAACTGCTAATGTTAGATTTTGAATTACTTATCTATTATCTATTTCAATGTTTTCCACATGCAATAAATAAAATTTCAATGCTTACAAATAAAATCATTAAAGAGATAACTACTCAAGTACACATTACACAACATAAAAAGTCTTCGTGAACATAAAATTGAAATGAGACAGAAAAATCGGAGATGTGCATTTTTCTGATGAGGAAAGATTTTTGCCAACAGATGGAAGGTCAAAATCCTCCAGAAATAAACCAGCAGAATGGAGCTGTAAACAGACCTCTATAGAACCGCCCACATACATGAGAACAAACAAAAATAGACAATCATGTGGAATAAAAGTCATCACATTTTAAAAACCTCCAATGAAACTTGCTGCATAGCCAAAGCAAAAACAGATTTCAGCTGCTTCTAGTTTTTCAGCCTGAGTGTCTTCTGTAGGTGTGCTACACAATCTAGAAATCTGTAATCTGCTTCAGCATCACATTTCCAAAAACACAGAGTAAAATGTTGGACGACGTAAAGAGTAAAGTTGATCATAAAAAAAAATGTTTAGTGTTGATTTAAGAGGTATTAAGCATATATTAAACTCTTTCATAAAATAAAAATGTTGAACATCACCTCATACTATATAGAAACTACATTTAAGGCCTAATAAATGGATTTGATTTGCAAAATGCCCTTTTTATACATTATCTTGCGAAATAAATTTACAGAGACTCCTATTTAGAATTCATCGTGAACATGGGTTATGTTGACAATGCTGTGTGGTGAATTAATACTGAGAAATACTGCTTTCAGTTCTCACATCTGTAAACAATTCCAAAATAGTTCCATAAAATCCAAAAGTGCAAAAACACCTGCAATAACTTTACCCATTCAAACATATTTGGCCTGGAAAAACAAAGTTAACCAACAATAAAACAATGATCTATATTACAGTTGAAATCTAGGGTATTTGGTCATATAACTTGTAAGTTTTGGGAAAGAAAACATCAAGGGTTGTTATTCACCATGTAATAAAAAAGAGCAAAGAGTTCAAGTTCAGTCAATGTTTGGTGCAAACAACCTGAAAGTTTGTGCTGATATTCATGCAGTTGAAATACATCCACCACAGCGGCCAAGCTGCGGGGTCAATACCATACAGATGAGATAATGCTGCAAACCGTAAGGCCATGTGGTCTCTCACATGAGGTCTTTAAACAAGCGTACCCTTCAGAAGAAAAGCAAATACGCATCACTGCTAGACCCTCTAGGGCGACAAAAGGAAAACATTAACATCTTGTGATGTCCACGGGGGCCAACTTGGTAATAGTTAGGTGATGGTGTAGCATAGTGGTTAAAAAGCACCTAACTCACCTGACTAGGACTCGCTCTCCAGGGTAACAGATACAGGCTGACACACCTCTGAAACACACACCCAGACAAATCACTGAATATTTTTCACACATTTCTGATCATAATATGTGGTGCATGTTTCTAAACAAAGCTCAAGAATTCTGGGAATCCTTCAGATTACCCAAAATCCCATTTCACAATGTTCTCTGAAAATATCAGCCCTATAAAAACTTCAGTTGTGACGTACCGATGTTTGCATGGCTTCCGTCTTTCTGCTCTTTGGAGTGCATATCGTTTCCTAGGAGATGATTCTGTGACTCACTCAGAGGTCTGGGGTTTGTCTGTCCATCAACAGTGCTGTAACCATAACAACCATTATGCCATCAGTCACAAACACTTATGGATGTTTTCACTGCCCCAAAAATAAACCTCAACCTGTATGACACTGAACAATTTACTGTGATGCAGCGAATAACATTTCAAGGAAAAAAAGTTCTAAAATTGGTTTCTAGACTACACTGAATTACCAAAGAACCAAATTTAGTCTGTAATAAAGCATACGTTTTATTGTCATTAAATTGTAGTTACCATTTAATAGATTGATGTTCAACATTGCCTTGCTCCGAGTCAGCGTTGACCAGGCGAGTGGGGAACGTGTAGCCATCTCCCAAACTGAAGAAAGAAACACCAACAAAGTTTTTCATAAGAAGTCTTTCATTCTACAAATAAAACAATACGTTTGTAGTTAGATTTACATTTACATTTAGCAATTTATCAAAAAGCGACTTGCAAATGAGATTTACAAAAGAAGCATTTCGAACAAGAGAGTTGTAAGTGAAATAATGCCAGTCTTAGTTAGAAAAACACAACATTAGTACCAAATGGCAAATATTTTTAGATTTTTTTTTTAGAAAGAGTGAGGATGTCAAAAAAGGATTATGAGTGGGTTAGGTACAAGTTAGAAGGATTCATGTTTATAGTCAAATAGATATGTTAGTATTATTTCACATATAATGAAGCCAATTAACTTTTGTTTAAGCTTACAAAAAGTTGTTGTGAAAACTATAATCCACAATAAAGTTAAAGCACATAGTTTTACCTGCTGTAAATGGGCAAGCACCAGTACTTCTTTTGGTCTCCAAACACCTGGGTCATGTTTTTACGAAAGCCCACAGTAAAGCCATTTTTATCTGGGCCATTTCGGAACACTGGTGCCCTAAAAGCCTCTAAACAAAAGAAAGGAAAATTCGATCTATACACACGCACAAGACATAATTGTAACATTCAGCACTGTTTTCTGCATTTGAAAAAAACTCTACAAACTCACTGTAGGTAGGGCACACAATGTTTTTTGGTCCTTTGTAAACTGTGACCTAAATATTGTCCAGAACCGTACACATTTACAACTACAATTATACTTCTGAGGTTTTTTGAGTCTCATGTGGCCACACTTAACCCAGTTGACAAATGTGTGGCCCAGACATAAACACTAATCTTCAAGACATGCTTCGAACATAACAAGGTGAGAATTCTTGATTTTTATAACACTTGAAATGTTATAGAGCACTTTTATATATCTTGTGTTTATGGATACATTACTCGAGTGTTTATCATCCTTTTTGGTTCAGGACACTGTACAGATTAACAGTTTGACCTCATAAAAGTGTAAGAAACACTTGCCTATAGTGGTTCTGTTTTTTCCCACGAGCCAAAGGTGATAGCTGAAGAGTGACAGGATGCTGATGAAGAACATTGCCGCCACAAAGAAGAGGAACAACACGTGAAACTTTGCCTGAGTGTATGGCAGCTGATTCTGTTGAGTAAGAGAACAAAATGTTTTAAGACAAGAATTTAATATCACTTTAGTTTCTAGAACAGCTTGTATTAAGCTACAAATGAATACGGCAACAATACTTAACGATATCTTTGGATAAATATTTTCTTTGCAGACCTTTTTCTATGACTCTTTTGACAAATACATCTTATATACACTTGTCAATAGTTGAAGTGGATGAAAACCTATCAAAACTATATACACACACTTTGAGTAGGGATACTCAGATCAGGATTTTTGCCACTGATACAAAGTAAAAAAATGTTGTCATGGTTATCGGCCGATACCGATTCTGATGTGTCAAGATTATTTAACTGATATGTAAGCTTTTTGATTACCATTAACATTTTTCTGATAAAGTCAATAGATGTTACCTTTGTTTTATTTTGGTTAAAGTACTATGTTGTGTATGTAATGCAATAATTTTCTTAACAGAGTACTAACTAATTCATAATACAATATGTAATTGTAATATGCCTTTAAAACAGGTTTATGCCTTAATCCCCATATTGGTTATGACATGAGTGCAGCAAAAAAAATAACATCAATTGTGATCGATTCGTAAGATCGGCCAAGTAAACTGAGTCCTGATCGAGTCATCCCGATTGGAGCATCGCCACTTTTGAAAAATACCAGTTCTAGTTTGGGCCAACTTCGATGAAAGGTTTATAAAAATAAAGTTCTTTATAAAGTTTATAATTTCTGCTCCTACAAAAAACGATTCATATGACTTTTACTGTTCTTAACAGTCTGCTGTAGTATTAGCTTTCTTGTAACTTGCACCTTAGAAAAAAAACATCAATATCTATACTTAAGACAAACTGTAGTTCACCTAAAATAAATCCACCCATTCTTCAAAATATCTTCTTTTGTGTTCTGCAGAAAAAAATTATCCAATATCAAAAGGTTGACAAAAATATAAAAGAAAGGTCCTTTTTGGGTAAACTATCACTTTGAAAAATCACAAAAATTGAACACACCACCAACAAAATCTAACAGTGTGACATCACAGCAAACCATCACCCGCACTGACAACAATTCAAATCAAGCAGGAGTGTTTTACCTCTGGGCATTGCTCTAAAGCCCTCCGTCTGCAAAGCTTGTGGCAAAGTGTTAAACATACACAGAGTGTTAGAAGCAGAGACATGCCTTTCGTAATTTTTAAACTAGAATTACTGCATTAAAAAAACATGAGAATATGGTTAGTGAATAAACATGTCAAATATTTTGCAATAAAACACGTTTTTTATAACTGATAAAGGGAATATATCTGGGTTTTTGGTCATTCAAATCCCAATATTTTCTCTTTCATAAAATAAAAACATGTCAATAATTTATTTAAGTGGGTGTGGAATAAGCAGGCTCATTCACACGATCACTATATAAACTACTGAAGGATGGTTTTCTTATTATTTCTCGTGTGGTGTTACATTATCTTTTCCTTAATAGTTTAGAATAGATCTGTAATTCAGCCCACAGGAATATCAACAGATTGAGAGACGAGCTGCAGTTAACACTTTTAAACATCAAAGTGTGAAGGATGAGATAAATATGATTTCTTAACTTACTGTCCAGAACTTGATGAAGTACTGCAGAACCGTGGCAGAGATGTAGATGCAGTACAACATGGAGTATGCCAGAAAGAGGACAAAAAACTTATAGTTGGAGAATCCAACACAGTTATTAACCCTGAAGAAGATAAAAGACTAAATATTAATGTATAGTGCATTTCATCTGGCAACCTACCAGCCACTTAAAAGCACTTCAGCTTTAAATCCAGGCAAAACAAATCACTTAGAAAAATCAATCAAATTAGAAGAGAACTTGACTTAAATCAATAACCCCTATTAGAAGTCCTTAACATACATATTGACAGTTTAAAGAGGACATACAAAATAAATGTTCTGTCAAGGTAGCAAAATGAAGTGAAGACACATACCACGGACAATGATGATCCATTTTTAGGACACATCTGCAAAAACAAAGTGATATGAAACACAGCGCAGATTATGACAAACATCTTGTCTCTGGATTTGGTGGATCTTACTTGTCGCAGGTGGAGCAGTGATGGCATCTGTCTGGTTTAATAAGCTGGCAGTGGTCACAGTAACGAATAGCTGGAAAGTCAAAATACTTATAAGAGGAAAAAACAATAACTTTAAAGCAGCAAGTTAAACTAGAGTGCAACTTTAATGATGTCAGTATTTGAAAATATCTGACATGTGAAAAATATCTGCCCACCCCCAGAGCCGGTGCGTGTAAATACGGGTAATTCTCGAGCCACTCTCTTAAGGATTTCCTGTTGGGCTTCTGGTCTCTCCTCCTTCTCATAGAGCTCTTTCTCAGCCTTTGGGAGACAAAACTGAGACGACAAGATGTTACATAATTATTTGTAAAAGCAATAAATGTTTCTTAGTTCAGAGCAAACCAAGTTCAATACAACACAACTGAAACATTAAAACACAACCATATGTTCACTTTATTTTTGGCATTTTGTCCAACCCCCAAACCCACATAAACTCTGTCAACGTGTGTGTGTGGTGACTTCAAAGCTACATTTGTGCTCCAAGGGTGCTTTAAATACTCAAACAGACCAGTTTATAAGCCCTCTTTCTCCTCTATTATTACCTTATGCGGTACAGAACAATTTAGAGAGAGAGAGAGAGAGAGAGAGAGAGAGAGAGAGAGAGAGAGAGAGAGAGAGCGAGAGAAAGAGAGAGAAAGAGAGAGAAAGAGAAAGAGAAAGAGAAAGAGAGAGAGAGAGAGAGAGAGAGAGAGAGAGAGAGAGAGAGAATACCTCTTTGGAGGGGTTGGTTGGCCTGGATAAGATAGTCTTCCAGTAGGACCACATGAACATGGAGAAGCAGATGTGAAATACTATCAGATAAATAACTGCAACAGGAAAAAATATATTTTAAATTATTTTATATTTAAAATAAAACAATTAAAATAAATATTAAATGACTATGTGTAATATGTGTGTATAACTATTTCTTCATAATATATAACCCATAGTAAAAGTTAATTTTATAAATGTAAAAAGCACATTTGTTCTGGTGTGACAGAGCATGTGACCAAGAGCCGGATGGATTGGTAAATAATTTGTTAACTTCTTTTGCATAACTTTGTGTTTCGTAAATCCCAAATTGCCTGACAAGAAATATATATCACTTCAAACTTAAGAAATATAATACAACTACATTTTCTTTCTTCTAAGACTAAATTTACAACCAAAATTAAAATTATTATAATGTCTTTTTTTGTGGATCATAATCTCGAAATGAATTTTTTATTTAATAAAACACAATTTTAGAATTATATATAACAGTAATTAAATTAGATTTACACTACCAGTCAGATTTACACTACCAAGTTTTGGGACACACTTATACAGTGGGGATAATAGAAATATATCATATTCTGTGTTGTCACCTTTTGACTTGAATTTTTATAATTGTCTTTTGTTATTTTTATCTAGCAGCTTCTCAAGAGCTTCTTTCCAAGAATGTTAAGACAGGAGTCCCCATCTATTTTGCACTCTTATTGGCTATTTTTGTCATCCAAATCCTCAAAAAAATTATTAAATAAAATGTAGATTTCATCATTAAAAAACATGCATGTTTACGAAATAATATTGTTAGATTAAACTTATTTTCAGATACTTATTTTTTTAAATGAAAAACATTTCACTCAAATGTCCCAAAACGTTTATCTGGTAGTTTAGAAAGTACAATTTCCTCATTTTAATATGACATTCTGTTTCAAACTACTGATATTGACCGGCTGTTTCTGCAGGTTTATCTCTCACCTTGCTCCTCTGTGTTGGGGATTGTATCTGTGGAGAGAAAACAGCCAAAGGTTAATCAGCAATCCCATCAAGAACAACAGTGCGCCATTCACAAATGCATCTGCTGAGTGCTGGGATACCAGTCATGTTCTCTGAGGCTTCCCAGTATTCACCAGCTCAGCCGGATCGGCCCAGTGAGACCCGGGCACTGGGTGACTGGCACTGCCATCTGGCAGCATTCTTTGTATCCATACAATACCAAGGTTGCCATACAACTGAATGAATGACTGACAGATCCATGTCATGATATGTTCGGTGCAATTTTTGTATCAGTCCTGAAACCTTTGATTTTTTCTTCTTTTGGTTTTAAAGGAAATAAATAAACTGTATTTAATAGGGCAGACACACAATGAAGAGATTGTATATTGAGATTGTTGGGTGGAATGTGCAAACAAAAAAAGTTACAAATTAAACACTCAAATACATGAGCATCATAAAATCATAAAGAATAATATAATTTTTTTTAAGAGATAAAAGATGAAACATGGAATGCCAGTGATGTATATTTCTTAACCCCAAACCACGTGACACAGAGACAAACAAAATGTTTATTGTAGTCCACTGTAAAAAAAAATTAAAAAGTAACATTTTAATAAAGTTGGCCTATTTAGAGATATTTAAAATAATAAATAAATATATAATATATAAACATTTCTCAAAATGATTATCTGTGTATTAACTAAACTCTCAATGGGCACATTATAAAGCTTAATCTCTGACTTTCTAATGTAATGTTTTCATTAATAACAATAATTAAATCCACGTGTGTTTTATAAATGATGCACATGACATTTCAGAGGAATAACATCTGACTTTTATCTGTACCAGTCACTTCCTGCTCACTCACATCACCACTGCAACAACTAACCAGCAACTTTTAACCACCACAACACAGTTAACTAACCGTCCGGGATCAACACTCACATATACACAGCTCCACCACATACGCGTAGTACGACCAGCACACAACCAGGTTGATAAAGAAGACAGGTATCCAGCATAAAGCCCGCTGACAGCATCTCACTGCATGCGAGGGCGCCATCTTTAATCCGGCCCTTGGGAAGGGTGTCGGTGACGTCACGGCAAGAGCCTCGTCCGATCATCTCTTGTCAAAAAATTCTACTGGATTCTAATAAGAATTTTGTTGTAAAAAAGAATTTTGTTTTGGATTCTAATAAGAATTTTGTTGTAAAAAAGAATTTTGTTTTGGATTCTAATAAGAATTTTGTTGTAAAAAAGAATTTTGTTGTTGATTCTAATAAGAATTTTGTTGTAAAAAAAGAATTTTGTTTTGGATTCTAATAAGAATTTTGTTTAGGATTCTAATAAGAATTTTGTTGTTGATTCTAATAAGAATTTTGTTGTAAAAAAAGAATTTTGTTGTTGATTCTAATAAGAATTTTGTTGTAAAAAAAGAATTTTGTTTTGGATTCTAATAAGAATTTTGTTTAGGATTCTAATAAGAATTTTGTTATAAAAAATAATTTTGTTTTGAGTTTTAATAAGAATTTTGTTTTGGATTCTAATAAGAATTTTGTTTTGGATTCTAATAAGATTTTTTTGGAACTATTTCTAAAGGATTTTTATAAGAAATTTTTACTGGACTCTAATAAGAATTTAATTTTTTTATTTCAAAAATAAAAAATGAAAAATTGTATTAAAAATTATAAGAAATATTATTAATTCTGATAAGAATCTAGAACAACTTTTTAAACCATTTCCATTGAATTTCCATTAGAAATGACACACACACACACACACACACACACACACACACACACACACACACACACACACACACACACACACACACACACACACACACACACACACACACACACACACATATATGAATAAACATACATTTTCCATAGAATTTAAGAATCAAATAGAATCCTTAAGGATAAACTGAATTTCTAAAAGGATTTTTTGTCAAGGGATATTATATTGAATATATACATATATATATGTATATTAAATTTAAATTTTTTAAAATTAAATTTAATTAAACTAAACCAAATTAAATTAAATTAAACTAAATTAAATAACATTAGATTACATAAAATTAAATTAAATTAAATTAAATTAAATTAAATTAAATTAAATTAAATTAAATTAAATTAAATTAAATTAAATTAAATTAAATTAAATTGAACAAAACATAAAATAGTAAAATAAAATGTATTTACACCGGGTTTATTGAAAAATACCTAGATATTTTATAAATGTAAAAACGTAATGTTAAAATAAAAAGGATTGAAGGGCTTCTGAAAGTTGTTCACATTTTGAAACTGATAAATGATCTGCACCAAAAACATTATTCTATTCTTTCTTTTTGCATATATTTTGTTAGTTGTTTTCTTATGTATGTATTATTCCAAATACCATAATTCTCTTTTGTTGTTATGTGTTGACAAAGCAATAAAAAAATCACATGTAAAAACATTACTTGCAGTATTACATCACACCAGCAGAGAGAGTCACATCACAGTGTTTTGTGTTTGACTTTATGAGGGACTCTGTGGCCTCACAAGCTACACTATTTTATACACTTTGACCTTTACAGACTGTACATTTTTACAAGGCAACAAAGAATCACTTTCTTAAACACCTCTAAACCGTTTTTCTTTGCATGTTTATAAGACAAACTTCGATATGTTTAAAAAAATCGTAATCAACCTTAGATCGACGAAAATACGAAATAAAATAATGCAAATTAAAGCAGTGCAAATAATTGACAACAGTAAATAGACATTTACATTTTCTTGTTCTATCCAACGATGAAATGCAAAATAACATGTGAAGCATCTAAAGTTCATGAATATTTAATAAGTTTAATTCACGGACAAATATGATTGGTTAATTAACAGTATTTAGGGTATGATGTAAGACAGCAACAAATCTAAATATGAATTTATACTACCCAGCTATATTAAATCTTGTAAATTAACAAATTCTGGTTTGTAATCTGTAGAGGTGGATTAGAGGGTTTTATGTGTGAGGTTATTTGCTTCTTTTCCATTTTGCGCCTGGGTCCAGATGTGAATTATTTCTAAGTTCTGTAGAAGATATTATGTAGTTCTTTTTTACTTTTCTCTTTAATAAGTTAAGAAAAGTGAGTTTGTCAGAGCAATAATGTTCAAACAAAGAACAAAATGTCTATTCATACTCTGGGTATAAGAAGATCTTGTGCTGGGCCCGAATTAGAACGCTAGCTTGTGATAAAATACTGTGTCATGTACGCGCACACAGACACACACACACACACAGACACACACACACAGACACACAGACACACAGACACACAGACACACACACACACACACACACACACACACACACACACACACACACACACACACACACACACACACACACACACACACACACACACACACACACACACACACACACACACACACACACACACACACACACACACACACACACACACACACACACACACACACACACACACACACACACACACACACACACACACACACACACACACACACACAGAAATGCACAAGCACACATACATACACAAAGTTTTTGGCAAAAATATTTGTACAGATTTTTTTAAATGACATATTAAAATAAGCCTTTATTTTAAAAATATTTCATGTGATTTAGACTTTTTTTCAATTGAAAACATTAAAAAATTGATTCAAAATTCAAGTACATTTTTAAGATTTTTAAGGTGTATGAAAAGGAGATAAGTATTTAATTAACACACACATGCACATGCTCCTACATACATACACGCCCACACACACACATGCACACAGACATGGACATACCCATACCCATACCCACACACACACACATATTATATATATATGTGTGTGTGTGTGTGTGTGTGTGTGTGTGTGTGTGTGTGTGTGTGTGTGTGTGTGTGTGTGTGTGTGTGTGTGTGTGTGTGTGTGTGTGTGTGTGTGTGTGTGTGTGTGTGTGTGTGTGTAAAACATAGACTTACTTAATTTTTTTAATTACATACACAAAATATAAGTACATTTACTCAATTGCACATCTTTAAAATTGACTCTTTTCTACTTTGATTAGATTAGATTAGATTCAACTTTCCACATGTAAGGCAAAGAAATGCAGAAAGCATCCAACAAGAAATGCAATGAGAATAAGTACATAACATATATGTAATAGGTACAATAATTTTAAATCTGCTTATTGCACTTCTGGTTAAATGCTAACTGTATTTTGTTGCCTTGTACCTTAAATAACAGAGTAAAACTTTTTGGAGTGATGAGAAACAAAATTAGAGACTATAAATAATGCAACAAATGTTTTGTCTCAACAAATGTTTTGTCACATGAGGCATCATGTTTGTTTATATTTGTTTTTGTGTTTTTGTATCCCAGCACAGTATAATGTGTTGTTCTGTCTTCAGTGTCCTGCTGCTTACTGAGCCCATATAAAGCACCTCTTGAAAGATAAAAGAATTCATTGTGTTGATCCAATGGGGTATGGAAAGAGGTATGGAAACAGAGAATATCTAACAATAGGGCGATATAGAGACAATAAGACAGAGTGATGTACAAACACAAGGTGAGGATCTCGTCATGACAAGTGGACTCCTGATTCTAAAATGAGATGACTGAAGTCGTCATGTCGATAAGACTCTGGAGAATTAGGTGCGAAACAACTTAGTAAAGGGCAGGGCTTAAAACAGATAATGTAGACATGTAATGATCTCTTAGGGGAATTCTGTGTGTTTGTGTGAGAGGGAGATTGTGGGTGGTTGTGTGGCACATGCGAAAATAAGAGACGTTGTTAAAGGTTGTTAAAGAAGAGAAGGTTGTTAAAGAAGAAGTGTATGGAAGATGACAGTGTAAGCAGGGAATGTACCTTAGGGAGAACATTTTAAGATGAGCTGTATTGTTTCTCTCTCCCTTTTCCAATGGATCCTTTCCTTAGTGTACATAAATTCAATGCATTGACTAATTGACTTAAATTCAATGCATTGACTAATTGACTAATATCATCAGTCCATCTCACAGTCAATCTGATGCTGTAAGCTGAACGAACTGTATTGTCCCCTCTATCATATGCAGGAGTGATGCTGATAAAAAAAGAATGGAGTCACCAACACAAAGGATCAATCTGGATGAGTAACTGCATGGAGAAATGGATAACCCGTGAGTTGGATGAAAAGAGGGAGTGGATGGAGAGAGGAAAGAGAGAGAGAGAGAGAGAGAGAGAGAGAGAGAGAGAGAGAGAGAGAGAGAGAGAGAGAGAGAGAGAGAGAGAGAGAGAGAGAGAGAGAGAGAGAGAGAGAGAGTACCATGATGACAGCCCCTGGCTCCGCTCCATTGCTGACGAAAGCTGCTTAGACCCTCAGTTGCCATGACGACCGGCGAGAGCAGCCAGAGGAGAGGAGCAAAGAGAAAGAGAGGGAGGGCGGAGGCTGGGGAGGGAGGAACACATAGAGAGAGTGAGAGAGAAAGGGAGCGCTTAAAAAAAGAGCAATAGAATGAAGGAGGGAATGAAAGCATAGACGGAGATAAATGCATATTGCTAGCAAAAATATTCTGCAGAAATACAACGGAAAAAGGTAATTGTTTATTTTTTTACATTAAAGCTCTTTGAGTGTGAGGTTACAAAGAAGAAAGAGCGTGAGGGTAAACGGAGAGATCGAGACGAAGGCAGAGATAAACTGCAGTGGAGCTGGAATATGGATGCACAGTCTGAGAGCTGTGAACCGCCACCATGTGACCCGCAGCCTCCAGGTAAAATCAGGAAAGCCTTGAAGCTGTTCGGCAAGCGGAGACCAGGCAGCAGTGTCGCTAGCATCTTCTCCATACGGGGAAAAGGCGATGGAGGCCCTAAATCACCACCGTCGAGGAGCAAAACTCTAGATGGATTAAATGAGCCCACCGCCCCAGAAGCACAAGCCGAGCAAGTGGACCTTGACCAGGAAGAGGAGAGTCAACTGGAGGATGCTCCGATGGAGGAGTTCACAAGAGGGAACCTGAAATCGGAAACCACCCCTACAAGGCAGTCCATCTCTTCTCTCACCTCAGCCAAGTCCCTGAGCTTCCTTAACATGCTTCGCAAAGGTCGACGAGGGGTAGCGGGAGAGCGACAGGCTCAGACAGAGTCTCAGAGGCCTGGACGGCAACGGAAGGGCCTGAAGGGATTGTTTGGTAATGTACGCTGGCCTGGAAAAGAGAAGGAGGCTGAAGAAGAAGCTGAACCCGGCCCTCCCCTTCTTGCTTCCCGCTCCAACAGTGTCGAGATAATAAAGGAAAGCCTCACGTTGACACCTGGTCCAACACCTCGCTCTGTGGAAGAGCAGCAACAAGAGGAAAAGCAACTACAAGAGGGCCCTACATCATCGAAGGACACTTTACAGGTAAGCGAGGCTACAAACTCACAAAAAACGGAACGCTTGAGTGGGCTACTTGGGGACATTTCATCAATTTTAAGCTTTGATACACTGATGCCATGTGGAGATATTGTGGCGGACGTTGAGGCAGAATGGGTCAAAGCCAGCTGTCGGATGGAGGTGGATACACTGAAGGTGGACGATTCTGAGAAAACTTCATCTGCTTCGATATCCACCAGATCAAAGCCCAGCCCCTCACCTACATCAACTCTGAGCCCCACTTCCTCCAAGCCTTCTCCTACTTTAGCTACCAAACCCACCCCTTCCCCTGTCACCACAAAACCCATCACCAGCCCTTTTACAAAACCAACCTCCTCTCCAACATCTTCTCCAACATCCTCTCCATTGACCAGAATACCTCCATCTATGCCATCTCCATTCAACAAACCAACTCTAGCCTCATCAGTTACTTCCATAACCCAGCCTACCCCAACGCCAACTCCTACCCCAATAGCTCAATCCACCTCGATTGTCCAACCTACTCCAACACCTTATATATCAAGCCCAACAGCTGAATCTTCCACTCCCCCTGATATACCTGCACCATCTCCTATATCCAGCCCTGAACTCAAACCCACAGCAATAAAACCATCCATCTCAACAGTGGCCTCCATGACCTTACCTATCCCAACTTCCACACCTACTTCTCCTCCCATCACTACCCCCACTTCAGAAACCTCCCTTTCACCCACACCAAGTACCACCCCGAATTCTGCTCCTTTTACAAAAACAAAACCTGTGGCGAGACTTATACAAACTTCAACCTCATCAGCCAAACCAACCCATGCCACCTACGCAGCGAAACATCTGCAACCATTTGATGTATTTGGTAAACCTGCAAAACCCATTGCGCCAACACCGAGACCAAAACTTATAACCACATTCGGATTATCAACGAGCCGTAACACAGCTCCCATTTCCAAGCCGGAAGCAGAGCAGCCAACAGGCCAAATTACAAAATCCACCTCCCAAAGTGACAAAACTGTCTCAGATGTAAGAAAAACATCTGTTTCTGAGACATCTACTAAACCACTTACATCAAGCTCCACTCAAAGAGCAGAAGAGGATGGTAGGGTGCATTTAAGGAAGGACCACAGACAAGAAGGAATTGACTTTGTGGCTACTCCAAGCATCACCAAAACAGTAAAGAAGGGCACGGCAGCGAAGCCAACAACTCTGAGTAAAATCCCTGTAAGTGGCGGAGGCAGGCCTGCAAAACAGCATCAGAAAGAGGCCCAGCCCAATGGAGACGAGAACCACTCCAATCCCCCAACACCAGTAAATGAAGAGCAGGGCCAATTCTCACTCTCACGTGAAAGCAGCAGCAAAGAGGCCCTCAGCGACATCTCTACAGAATCAGGGGCCGTCACCCCAACACTCGCTCAAGAGGACTCTCTTGAAACCAAACGCCACGCGGCCGGTGCCGTAAGCTCATCCCGAGAATCCAAGATTCCGGTCAAACACGGATCCAATGCAGTCTACCATTCTTTGCAGGGCAGGACGGAGGCTACGCGTTCTAAGATACCAGTGTCCAAAATGCCCGTCCGCCGGACCAGCAATAAGCCTGCACCAGCAGCTTCAGCTTCTTCTGCTCCCCGCAAATAACTCTTTGCAACAAAATATAAAACATTCCACTGGCAGGATCTCTCTGATATTCAGTCAGGTATCAATATGCCTGGTTTCAGCTTTGTGCAGCTACTATCCTCCCGTAAACAACTGGATTATGTTTTTTGACCAATTTGCATACCGGTGTGAATAACTTTGTATCAACTGTGCGTTTTCATTCATGTAACTATTGCACCGAGTGATTCTGTGGATTTTATCCTGTGGAACAAACAGCACCCACACACATGTCAAAAAGAATCCACACCTTACATGCAAATTAAAAGCTTGCACTAAAGCACAAGAGCCCTCACCTGGAAACAAAAACCTTCTCTGCAAAAACAAGGAATGGATCCATCCATTATCTTTGGATGAGATTGGCAGCAAAGTGGTCCATGATGGTCTTCGTGGTCATTAAAAGCCTCAGTGAATAAACAATCCAATAAGGAGTCTTGTGGTTTTCCTCCAGGTCTACAACACCAGGGTTCGGTATCATCAGAACGGTGCTTTTTCTTCCTGGCCTGCCACACAGGAAAACATTTTGTTACAGATCAACGGAGGATCTTTGTAGCCTTTGTTACTGGCCTTCTTTTTTAGATTTTCTTGTCTTGTGTCTTCTTTTTTTTAAGTGAATTTTGTGGATCAATGTTAGTCTCTGAGCCTCCAAGTATTGTATGCAAATAATCAGAATTTGTACAGTTGACGCCAAGACGGGATATCTTCTGAATGTATGTAGCAGAACGCATGCCCTACTTTCTCAAGCAGATGTGCCATCTCAGTTTCTCTTCTCACCGATGTCCTTTCTCACTGTTTTTGAAACACTGTGATAGGTCACACAGTGACAGAGCTGTAATGTCCGTGTATGTGACATTTCATCAAAGACCTTGGATCTAGATCTGTGAACACAGTGGATGGTTTTTCATTGTGAGACTTCTATAACCGAGTCAAAAGAGGACAATAGAGGTGATGTTTCACTGGCAGTTGATGCTATAGGTAAGCTGAAACATTCATGGATGACAGTGGTGTCCAGGATTTGATCTGCTTTTAAGTTGCCATCACATGGACATGATTAATAGAGGTTTATTTTTGTGTGTCTGAGTGTGTGTATGTCAGTGGATGGATGTGTTTATCTCAATGTTACATTGTTTCCTATTTAATCAATAAAATGTGATTATACTTGGCTTTGGGCACTGTTCTATAGTGGACTAACTTACAATAAAACCAGGATGAATTATGTAAGCGTGTTAGACAGACATTCGTAGTTGAACCCTTTTACTAGAACCCCCCCCCTTTCCTCTGCAGTGCCATGCTGTGGTGTGGAAAAGCCCACTGACCTGAATAGAAAACCACACGTGTGTCAGTGTTCATCGGTCAATGAGCTGTATGTTAGGATTCTACTGGAGACCGCCACGCAACCCCGAGTCCAACGAATGTGAATGAGGCCCTGTCGTTTATGGTACTTTATCTTGTCTTTGGGTTTGGATTCTGTGTGCCGGTATTATTCTTCGAGTTGGACTCACGTCCACCATTATAAAACGGTATAGAGGGAATGAATGAGGGCTGGTGAGGGATTTAAATGACAGTGGGCGCACAGAGAGAACGGAATAAAGACAGAGAGAGATTGTGGAAGAGATGGAGGGAGAAGGGGTGGGGAAAAAAGCAGTCGGGTTTCATCACAGCTGTGTTCTTGATGGACATGACAAAGCAAGGAATGGAAAGTGAGATTGTTATATCTGTAGTTTTCACAAAAGCATTTTTATATGTGACCATGTTCGTGTGCATCATCATTGCTTGTGTTTATTGCTGAAAATGACTGATTTAATTATAAATTTTGATGTAGGCATATTTTTTATTGTCATATGATAAATGCTGAAATTATTTAGTTTGTTTTATAATTTTGCATAAACCAAATAGAGATCACCTATAATGTTAATATTTGTCAATGTTAAATATAACATTTTTACATTACATTATTTACATTATTTTAAATGATTGTGCTTTTCAAGTAAATCTTTTTTAAAAAGAGTAAACATTTTATTTCTTTACTGAAGGGTAAAGGGGGCCAGAATTTTAGGACAATATAAAAAATATGGACATTTACACGGAAAAAACCCCAGCAATAAACAAGCCTCTGTTATTTAATTCAGACCCTCCGGCTGTCAGAACACGAGGACTTCAATGGATGATTAACCCCAAAAAAAGAGCCCACTGTTAATAGAAACCCTTGCTTGTGAATCTGCCACCCCTGGCATTAAAAACAGATAAAAGCCTCTCGTAAGTGCATTACTTTCATAACCAAACATAGAGCAGCACCTGAGGTCCCATTACGACAATGACTGATGATGATCAAGAAATATCCTTGAATCTTAAATTGAATCCGAAATATCATAAGCAGCCTGCGGTCCGATGTAGGGCAATGACAAATTAGGGGTGCAGAATAACACCAAAACACATGTGCAAGAAATAAATGAGAATTTGAAATAGAAGAGGCCATGCAGCACTTAAGTGTGTCCTATAAAGCAGATGGCATGACTTCAGAGTTACATGTATGTGTGGTGCACTTAATGTTATTGGTGATGTCATCTGGGATGATATTAAAAATGAGCTGTGAGGGTATGGCAATATGCTTTAAGGTTGTTTATGGAAAACCGAACATGAGATTAACACTAATCCCTCTAAAGAGATTTGTGCAGAAATGGCATGTTTTGAGAAAAACGTGTCTGAATGTAATTGTTTACAGAAAACTAATTGGTAAAATATGTTAATTTTTCAAATGAGTTGCTTTAAACAGGTTATGAAGACAGAAAACGTATGTTTTAATCCACATCAGTGTAATGTATTAAAACCCCAGTGAAAAGATGTTGGGCTTATTATCCATGCTCCGCTGAAAAAACGTCGCTATGGCAACATGACTAGGTCAGCCAATGGGAAGGTTAGTATAGGAGGGTTGTGATGAGGAGTCCTAAAATGGATTCTCACATTACACATGTAATGTAATTTTTTAATGCGAAGGGGTGTTTACAGAATTTACAGCATGTACAGGCACTGCTCGAGTATGAGTGAAGGATCACTGATGTTTGTGACAGATGGTTGTTAGAAATTAATCGAATCACACTTGATCACGTGTGACTAGGTGAAAGGGAGGTGAGAGGGTGTTAGAGGCGGACTGAAAATCTCTATATTACTGTAAATCACAAATTTCAGACATTCTGTGGTTATTCATGAACAATGACGCATATACACAAACAAATCTTGAGGTCCAAGTAATTGATTCTTTAACATAGACAAAATATGACTTATACATAATTTTATTTTAATTGACATTTTAAATTTATATGAGGATAAAAATCATGCTTAAGATAAAAATATTGCTTTTATCCCATAAACACTGAAGGTTTGTAAAATACAGAAAAAGCTGCATACAAAAATATCAGGATACATTTTAGATAGATTATAATTATAAAGGATGCCACTGTCTATTTAACACTCGTCTGGAATGTGAGGATCTGAGGATGATACGTCAATAATATCTAGCTTATTTCATCAACAGACTATTCTTTCCTATTGCTTCAGTCCATACATAAAATGCATGGATAACCCGGCATGACTGAATTATAAAGTGAGCCAAAGTATATTATCTTGTGTTTCAAAGCATATATTGTTGGCAAAAAAATATTTGAATGTTTTTGACCAAATGCTGTCTGGTGCATTTTTACATCAGGATGAAGAATGGCTTCTTCCACAACGATGCAGAACTAACTGGTCTCCACAGACAACAATACAACACCTGTTGTATATATTTTTAGTAAATCAACCCTGTTCTTTCTAGACACGAAAATTTACATGATTCTTATATTCTTGACAAATAAATGGAATTATAACCTTTACCAGATAACATCACATACGCAATCATAAGCTTACACATGCATATATATTTGTGTGTAAAAATTAAAAAAAAATTAACTTGACATTGAATGAGATTCATAAAATCTCAATTCACAAGAAACCGATACGTCACCACAAAAATAAATTCTCTCATTGTTTACTCTCCTTTTTGACATTATAAACCTGTTTGATGTTCTGTTTCCCACAGAACATAAAAGAAGATATTCTGAAGAATATTGGCATCTGGCACCCATTCGCTTGCATTGGTTTAGTGTCCATTAAATAGAAGTTGATTTCTTTAAAATATCTTCTTTTGTAATCTGCAGAAGTAAGAATTTCATACAGGTTTGAAATGATCAGAGGGTGAGTAAATGATGATAAAATTTCCATTTTTGAGTGAACGATAACTTTAATTATATTCCTATAATAACCAACCATCTGCAAGTCAGTTGTGGCAGTGCACTTTCATGAAACCAATCATAGAAGGTGAGTAAACATGATGAGAGACTAAATTTAGCTTTAGTCCACATATCCCTGTTTAAGTCTTGGGCTGGATTATTCTTCCTGCATAAACTTTCAATTGCACTGGAATGATATATCATGCCGTTACATTCTATTATGCTGAAATACAAATTCAGCTTGTCTTTGGTGACCAAACTGGTAAAACAACACAGTCTGTTTATACCATTCTCCACATTTGTGCTAAATATGCAACTATTTACTTTACTTATTAAAGTACAAGAGGCGTATTAATGAAGGAACAATCTAATTTTTAATCAAGGTACATTAGTACATTAACATTACCACCTGTGTTATAGTCTATATGGCACACAAGAGAGTCTTTGGCGTTTCATTTTAATAAATGATGAAGAGCAAGGCCTGTTGTTTCTTTGAGGTATATTGAGGCTATACTACTTTGCATGTTTCATGATGCTTTTAATGTTATAAAGACCATGTGAGTGCTTCTTATCCACAGGATCTCACCATAGAACTTGTTAGAGCTGTTAAACAGTACCTTTGAAGTCTAAGAGCTGCCTTTGTCTAAAGCACCACATCATATTGCCATGATATATCATGGAAGAGTGCAGAAGAGATCGTAGATCAGTCCAAATATTTAGGAATGAATGAAACGTCTTCTGAATAGAAAATAAATCCAGTACCAGGACCCTTTCAGCAGGCAGGACTGAACCATGAAGGTCATTTTGTGTTGTTTAACAAAGATGAGTCCTGCTCACACCAGGAAGTGGGTGTATCCTTCCGCTCCAGTGACGATAACATCCATCCAGATTCTCATGGCCTCTGGAGAAGGAGCAACCATATAATAAACGCGGTCATGCGTCTTCACGCTGAACGTCAGCGAGGGGTTCGGGCTCTGACGAAACACAAGCACGTGTAAGAGAGAGAGAGGCATGTGAGAAGCTAAATTAACAAACATAATTTCATAACATTCTTATGTCCATACTAGACAAATCACCTTGTGTGCATTCTTCAGATGGTCGTAGTAGACTTCCTCTATGGCTTGAAAGTATATCACACCTTTCATTTTGGTTTCATGTTTATCTGGAGAAAAATCAAAGCATCTAATGAAGGTATTATATTAGTTATATAAGTTTATGTCACATGGTTTATCTATACACATATCTGCTCATTAAGTATTATGCTTGAAGAAGGGATAGTTCACCCTGTAATGAAAATTCCATCATCATTTTCTCACCCTTTTGTCTTTAGAAAACTGAATGACTTTTTTCTGCAGAACACACATCAAGATATTTTGAAGAATGTTGGGAACAGTCACCCATTAACTTTCGTTTTTTTGTCCAGTGAATTGGTGCAATGCTGTCTGGTTGCCAATATTCTCCAAAATATCTTCTTATGTGTTTCGCAGAAAAAAGAAAGTCATGCAGGTACACGATGGCAGATTGTTTATTTTTAACTATCCCTTTTTTAGGGTTCTGATCTGGCAACTGCAGCGTCTTTTGGGCATCTTTCAAGGGTGAAGCTCAGTGATGCCGCCTTGTGGTTGTGACCAGCTGCAAGATGTTTAGAAGTTGAATTTTGCATTGCTTCATGACACACCAATAGAAAATATGCTGACCAGTCTCTGTTTCCCTCAAAGCAAATAAAAAGTTTTTAAAAGGATATTTTAGAAGAGTTCACAGCACTAATAATCATAATGCAGTTAGCAAAAGGACTGTTTACTCATTAATTTCAAGATTTAACTCACTTGACCATAATAATATTACTATTTGTTCATTACCGGCATAATACGCCAGCGTCCTGCGATTGCGGTCAAAGACGAACCATCGCTTCTTCCAAGTTTTGATTTTTCCACCCATTTTAACCAGGAAGCCCCTGCAGGTCTTCTCAGTGATGGCCAGATGAAAACACGTCTCAGGATGATGACCTGCTGCCTGGATGTGACCTCTAAGGTCAAAGTCGTCCTTTCTTACAGGAAGGTAACGTGTCAACGGCCGTGTCTGGGAACCGACAAAAATCAAGTAAACTTTAAACACAGCTAAACAGGAGTCGGTGGATTTGTACAATTGCGAAAAGTTCAAAGTGAGAGAGGGTATTATACTTGGAAAGAATGACCCAAAAAGATGCTTTTGATGCTCTTTTTAGAATATAATATTCTAAATATTTGTAAATTAATTTAATAAATTAGATTTTTTAATTAGTCTAATTGCAATTTTATTATTAATCACCAAAAATTTTCGAATAAGGTCTTTGTCATCCTCTCCCTCTCTCACCTGAGCCTCCCGTAGCTTCACCTCTCTCTCCACCAATTTCTGTCGCCTGTTTGTCTCTTCCTGAAGTCTCCTCTCCAGCTCCTCTCTTCTCCTTCTCTCGTCTTCAAGAGCCTGTCTCCGTATCTCCATCTCTCGCTCCTGTCCGGAATTAAACATGTGAGTCATGCTCTGTATACATATAGATTTCTGCTGGGATGAAATAAGTTGATCTACCCTGTGTTCTAGTAATCTGTTCTTCTCTGCTTGAGCTTCTCTCAGCATTCGCTCCATCTCCTCAAGCTTCCCCATGTTAGCCGTGCTGGTGCTGCACAGATGCACAAAGTATTTTTGAGAAAATGAACATGATAAACTGATCCTTTTCTGTGTCAGGTCAACATTTCTAAAGGGATTCTTTTTATCCCTTTTTAAAATTATGTTATGGATTACTTAACATTATAAAAAATTTAAGTTATTAAGAAGAATGTGAGAAAGTGAGATTGACAACTATGTACTATTTTTCAAAATGTGAGCATTTGTGTTTAACAGAACCGAAAACTATTACAGTATATTTCTCTTCTAAAATGGTTGTCAATGATACCTCAGAAATCTCACGTGCTGACATACTTCTAAATATTTTTTATGTTCAACATTACAAGAATATTTATATTGGTCTGGAACTTGAGAGTAAGTATTTCATTTTAATTCATTTAGAAATTCTGGGTGAAGAATCGTTCCAAGAGTGTGAGGTTTTAATACAGTTTACACGGTAAACCATTATTTTTTTGTTGACCAATAAAATTTTTGTTTAAATCCTCCGGCTGATTTTGGCAGAGATCTCTGGCACATCCAAAGGTTCAGCTACTTGGAGACGCCTTGGAATGTAATAAAATTCACAGACAGGATATGTGTATTTGGGCTTCTTAAGCAGTGATTCCTGTCTATTCAGCTTCCTTAAATGCATTAAAACACACATAAATCAATGTCATTACAGATTAACTTTACAACGCTGCATTAATTGGTTACACAAAAAATTCTTGTCATTTTGGGGCAATGCAGTTTGGTTAACAACATTCTTCAAAATCTCTTCTTTTAGAGAAAAGAAAGTCACACATGTTTAAAAGGACATGAGTGCGATTAAATGAATTTACATTTTTGGTGAATTTTCACCTTTAATTTGAATGTTTTATGGTTTAATTTATTAGCATATCTTTTGTGTGTTTTAGATGTTCAGCAAGCTTCTGTAATATGGGAGAAAAGTTTAAGCAGAAAAATAGCAAAAATACACACTTTTTCTGAACTATAGTTTTACCTTGAAATGTTGTCAGGTGAGCATGCAGAAATACTGGTTTCCAGGCTCTCTGCACTGTCCACACTTATTGTGTCAAAGTTGTGTCCATTATCCAGGTAGTGGAACGGCTCCAGATAGACGTTAGACTCAGACATCGCTCTATTGGTCATCTCATTCATTCTCTGCCTCTCATCATTTAGAAACATCTGACCTGCTACATGAACAAATCAGAATGGTATAATATATGAAGAGTTTTTTTGCAAGAGATAACTCTATCAAAGTTCTCGCATTATTCCAAATATCTTTTGAAAGTATATCCACACAAAGAGATGAACATAGGTTTGGAACAACTTGAAGGTGACTAATTCATGACTGAATTCAAATTTTTAGGTGAAGTTTTCCTTTAATTGTGCAAGGCCTTTAAGGGATGGTTCACCCACAAATCTGTCATAATTTACATACTCTCTAGTTATATAAAACCTGTAAGCATGTCTTTGTTTGGTTGAACAACAAATAAATTTGGCCGAATGCTTGTGACCAAATGGTTCTTGGCCCCCATTTACTACCATAGGGGGGAAATCATAGTCAAAATTGCCCTATAACTTTTTGTCTTCCAATATTTTTCAAAATATCTAATTTTGTGTTTAACAGAAACAAATTATAAAGTATTTTTAGTACTTTGGTAGTCAATGGGGTCTAAGAACTGTTTGGTTATACGCATTCTTCCAAATGTCTACTACAGAGTTTATTACCAAAGACATAAATGAAAACAAATTAATATCACACTACTTGAGTTTTTTTTAGTTAACTAACTAACACATTGAGAACATGAAAACATAAAAAAAAAACTTGTCATAATGGATATAAACTCTTCATTTGTATTTACTGTATATTGTTAAACAGATTTTTGAATGAAAGAGATTTTGGTGTGGCAGATGTCTCTAAACCCTAATTAAGTGTTACCCTTAAGCAGGCGACGGGTGTCCAGGTCACGGGAAGTGGTGGAGAGGGTACGAGGCAGTACACTACCACAGCTTGAGCTCTGAGACAGTGGCATATGGGCCTATAGGATTAAAGGATAAAGACAGATATTTAAGACAGCCACATGAAAACAACATCGACTCCAATTTGAACTTTGTGTCAAGTTATTTTAAGATGATACCCAATGTGTAATCTGACCTTAGGAGACAGAGTGCGATTTAGGGTCGCGTTTAATATCCCGGAACTCTGCTTCTCTCTTTTACGGGAAACACCGCTGTCATGTATCAGAGCCCCGCCGTCTTTACTGCCATTGCTGCGCCTCCTCTCCTCCAGAGAGCGAAAGTGCTGGAGCATCGAAGCAGATATGTTTATTTCGTATCTCAAACAAACAACAAGGAGCTTGTGGTTTACATTACCTCCTTCATCGACACAGGATTAAGAGGGAATGCCTGACCACCTGTGAGCTCTGAGTATTTCCTTTCTAGAGACGACAGGTTCTCACGCTCCTGCACATATTTAAACATAATACTTGATTTTGATTTTCTCGATCACATCATTTAGGGTTCAAATAGATCATGCATCCCTGGAAGCACTCACCCTTTGCAGCATATAAATAAGATTGCTTTTCTCCTTCAGGAAGTTCTCTTTCTCCCGTTGGGCCTGCTGGGTAATCTGAGTCGACTGCTTCTTCAGGGTTAGCAGCCTTTCCTATTATAATGGTGTTTCCAGAAGGAATCTTTTATTATAAAGGGTATTTGTTCGTGATCACATGCAAACCTGCAATGCTAAAAATGAACGCACACCTTGCGATTTACAAGCGACCGTTGATATTCGGCGATCTCTCTGAGGAGTTGCTGCTTCTGAGTGTCCTTCTCTTCATCCTGTCGGCTTTCTTTTTCCAATTGCTGAAATTCAAGGTCTTCGAAACGCTTTCTCTCTATTTCCAAAGCTTCTGTGTCCTATCAACACACACAGGATTTATCAACAACATTTCGACTTAGATTACATACTTCACATCATGTGCAACTCCAAAGTAAACCAACTACAAAAAGAGCCAGAATGTGCCAAGTCTCACAAAACCTTAAAGTTAAGACAGAGGGAAGAAAAGGCCTACCGAGTGAAGCAAATGTTTTTTCCAGAACTGTGGCAAAGAGGAAAGAAACAACAGGAAGTCTTTGTGAGAGAGTCAGTGGTGAGCTAGAGGACTACAGGAAGCAGAAAGTCGGCCGCGTAGGTTGGCGCAGGTACGAGGTAGACCAAGGTAACTGACTGACCCTGGATAGCTGAATGTGGAGCTGCTCCTTCAAGGCTTCAGGACAGGTGTCCAACTGGGTCTTCTTTTCTGAGATCAGCTCAGCTAGCCTCTCTATTTGAACTCTTTCTGCCTCCAACACGGCTTTCTCCTACAGCACGGCGGCCGACGTAGGGATGTATGTGAATGAAAGACATACACAGAGCAGACAAACACAAACACGATGGATAAAGAGATGAGAAAGTGCCAGGATGTGTTAGAGCAAGAAAAAGGTAAAATGGTGAAAAGATATAGGAAGAAGCACATTCAGCGGGTCTCATTGGAACATGTTAATATTGATCTGACACAAAAACTGGAGTGTTTACCTTAGTCTGATTGTTTTGAGTGCTTTTCTCTATTTTGCCCATTTTTTCATTGAGTTGTTCCAGCGTATCCTTGTCGCTTTGTAGCTGAGTCATCTCGGCCTCCTGCTCCCCATCTAGAAGAGCTCGCTCCACCTCCATCTACAGAAAGAAGAGGGTTTTATTAATAGAGAACAAACAAATCTACACACAAGATTCAAGTCTAAAAGATCAACACACGATATATGACATCCTAAAGACATTTACATAAAAAGCATTGGGCAACCGACCTCCCTGAGCGACTCGTCCATCTGTGTGTCCAGATCTCTGATCTTTTGTTCCAGTTCCTCAATGTTGTTAAGCACCTGAATTCTTTCCTCCTCTATACGTGTCACTTCCTGTCGCATCTGCATGTCTTCAGACATCTGCTAGGAAAAGACACAACACATCTTGGAATCATGCAGAATTTTATTGAATATTAATACTGACATTTGACACTTTCTATGTACTTTTTACAAGTAAACTGAGACACACATTACTTATTTGATAGAAAAGTCAATGTTGAACGTATTTGGCGTATACTAAAATTAAAATATACTTTTAGTATGCATTGATCAAAAGATTATGCATGAGCACAGTGCTGATGTGGTTTCTTGTTGTGTTTACTTGTTTGTTCAAGTCAGTAGCCCATTAAATACGTTTTTCATTTTTGTTACATTTTCCCTAGTAGTAGAGTATACAATATTTTATTATATACCAAGTGTATATCATAAAATCAAACGTTCTACAACTATTGAACATGAACACTTTCAGTTTACCTTAATGTCAAGATGCATTACAAATGGAACAAATTATGTAGTTTTGTTCTCAAAGTTTACTTCTGTTACAGTTTAAAGAAGTACCCCACTCTTTCATGCATTATAAGTGCTTTAGACAGTTAAACATATTGAGTTGTCATGTTCAACATGATCCATTTGTTAAAAACGGACGCATGATTCAGTATTTCTGTGCTCAATACACTCCTTCTGTACAGCCAAAGCATTCGGAAAGTTTTTTTAATATTTAACTTGCAGACGTCATGAAATCGCAAGTTATGTATTGGCCACTTGCCGTAAAATCCCACCCACGCACCAATTGTAGAGCATGAAAGTGCACGAGCATCAGCATGTACATTCCAGCCGAAGCCCTTGTGAGGAGATTGATCACGAGTCACCCACAGGACCTGGGCTTTTTATCCCGAAACAGTCGTAAAGCTGTATCAGTCTTCTTTTGGAAATATCAACAATACGATTCTACACTAAAGGTACTCAGGATAACGTAACGTAACAGTGGCAGAAATTGCTTGGTTATTTTTATTAAAATACCTTAATAAGTAAAATATCACCAGCAATTCAGGCCTTATATGAAACTGAACTCTCCAGTTCCTCATAAGATCTTTACCACAGTCTGTTAACTTGGCAGCTTCTGATGCCATGAGTTTTCCTATGACAGCAGAGGAATGTAGCTGAACAACAGATGGAAGGCTACAGAGCCGTCTCTGTCTGACACTCTCATTTTAATATAAGTGTCCGATCTCCATGACATTTACCAAATATATCCTCCAGCGGATGAGTCCTTGAATATTCTGTATACGTTCAAAGTGGGTTGTGATCAAAAATAGTAGAGCTGCTTAAATGAATGCAAGCCAAAGAGAATAGACTTCTGTATAAATCTTGATCCCTAATCTTGATCTTACATCACATTCATGTGGTTCCAAAACCATACAACTTTTCTATTTGTAGTCCTCATAGAAACACAAAGCTTATGATGGATTCACAATACTTGCAATATGATTTGAACCACATTTTCATTCCCTGAAACAACAATGTGGGGTTGAATAAATGACAAAAAATGTGTCACATTTGTTTTCAATACAAAGACACTAAAACGCACACCAAACCCGCTGGGAATTGAGTCATTTCCTGTTCCTCTCCTATTGCAGGAGAGGCAATAACTACCCCCATCTCTCGAGAAAGATTTAAATTTAAACACAACATTATGACATTTTAACTATCCAATAGAAAAACACTTCTTCCACACGGTCTCCTAAAATTGGCACCTTATTTTTTAAACACAGACAAAAGGTCAAAGTTCAATAAGCATGCCAATTAGACAACAGATAAACAGAGAATATTTCAGGTATAAGGACTCCAAGGCATTCCCAAACTGCTTTGCATACTTGGAAATCCCAGAGGATCACATAGTTTCCACTGTCTCATGAAGTCAGTCTGGAATACTGAGCTCACTGATGCAGACAGTTGCTTTAGATTAAAAGATTAAGATTATATACGCATTGGAGATATGTAGAGTCAATATAGTAAGAACTAACATAATTACAACAGCAAACAGAGTTGTTTGGAACAGATGTCCATGAAGGGAAGTCAATATTGAAAAATCATAAACCAAAAAAAACAAACTATAGCTGTAAAGCAAAATATTTCAGTGCATTCTCTTTTAGAAAATCGCAACAAAATATAACATTTTATATTTCAAAATTTCATCGTTTGTTTATATTTTTGGCATATATATATATATATATATATATATATATATATATATATATATATATCATCATCTCCAATTTTTCACTTTCCATTTTTACATAAAAAAGACAAAAAAGACAAAAAAGAAATACTGGATAGTAAATGGGGACACAATGGAAAACATTTTTGGAGTGTTTGATTTTTTTAATCCGATCATAATGTTAATAGAGATAGAAGTAAGGAGATGTTTTTCCAAATTTTATATTGTAGATATCATTTTTATAGTTTGAATTTCAGCCCTTCACAGTATGGGCAGTAATGTGCGCAAAATGCGAAAATGGCCTACATATTCTTTGTATGTTTTGTGAAATTCACCCAGTAAGTTATCTTAAGTATGACATCAGCAATGTTGGACCAGTACACACACATTTCATGCAAACAGCCTCACCTTGCTGCGGTGGTGTGGAGATGGTGATGGAGCTGAGCTCCGCAGAGACGTGGTGGGTGACTGGGGTCTCGTCTCTCTGTGTCCGCTGAGTCTGCGATGTCTCTGAGTCAGGATCTCTCCTCGACTCTTACTCGCAAACCCACTCTCCACAGAAACTCCTGCAGAGTCAGAGAACACGGATTCATCATCCGACACCTGCAGCTTTTCCAGCTCTCGGTTGATCTTCTGGAGGTCAGACACAGCAGAGACACCAGAGTCGGTTTCCAGCCGGCTGATATCAGAGCGGCCGAACTCGGAGCAAAGGCAGAGGATTGTCTCCAGACGCTGGCGTTCCTGCAGAGGATTGAAACACAGATATTGAAACCCCACTGCCACCAAATATGTTAAAAAAAATTTATTTCCAATCCTGCTTACCAGTCTCTCAACCTCCTGTTCTCTAAGTCTCTCATCTCTTTGTCTCTGATGATAATCGTGCAGTTCTTCTTTTCCACTCAGTGAACTGATACTACCCCTCCTTTGTCCCATGCCAGGCCCCAGCCCTCCTTTACCGAATGACATACGCCTTTCTCCAAAACCTAGATCCAAACAGGGCGCAGAACCCACAGAACACATACTAGCCCTACGAGAGTTACCGGTCATACCGGCTATCACCGTAACATCCGGAGGTTTCTCCATGGCGGGCAGACTACGACGTGGTTTGGTGGTGCGGCGGGGTGGCAAAGATAACATCGGAGTGTCTCCTCGATACAGCCTGGGCAAAGACCGGCTGTGTCCTCCCAGGCCGTTGAGGGAACCGGTGGAGTATTTCCTTTGGCGGAGAGATGTCTCCGCAGCTGACTCTCCATCTCGTGTGAACAGCCTACGGCCCAAGCGAGGGCTGGAGGGCATGCTGGCTGCCCCACTTGGGCCTCGGCGAGATTGATGAACAGTGTCAGGCAAATAGGAGGAAGGAGAGCCGTTCCACATGGTGAGAAGAGAGCTTGTTTTGTTGGTGTGGCGATGATCAGATGAATGGCACAGCAACAGGCTGTCTTGGGATTGGTGACGGGTACGGGCTTGGCTGGGGACTGGACTTATGGGACGCTCCGATTGATGCGGTGAGGGGGGCATGCTCAGGCTGTTGGTGGGTGTGTAAGGGGAGGGAACTCTGAGAGAAAGAGGCGGGCGCTCCTGTGGATAGCTGGAAGCTGATTGGGGACTGGGAGGTGGGGACAGAGTGATGTAACCGCGTTCTGCTGTAGCTTTTAAACTGGCTTCCAGAGCTGATTTCCTGCGCTGCAAGCTTTCCATCAACTCCTGAAGCTCCACCTTCGAGCGGGTAGCACGGATGCTGGATCCGCCAAAAGTGCCACCATTAGAATGAAGCTTCGATGTGTCTGCAATGAATATATTTAAATATAACACATTAAGATGAGTTATGGAACTTAATCGTATTTTATTTATATAAGTTTTTTACTTTTGTTTTTACGGTTTTTTAAATTGTTTTTCAAAATCTTACAAATGTTTTACACCTGACGGTTTATGTTTTAATGTTTCTAGTGCATTTTTATAGAATAAAAATAGTCATTTTTTATGTTAATAAAAAAATAGTTATTTTTTATGCTTGTAGTTAAAAGTTTAAAATAAACTGAATCAAAATTTGTTGAATGAAAAACACTTGACACATGTTGCATTCATATAACAACGTCATTGTTTAAACAAACTGTAACTGTAGACACACAAAGCAAACAGCAAAATCATACAATATAAATATTACAATCCCACGTATGTTCATGCTGTTTTTGGCTTTGCTCAGAGAGTCCAGCGTTCACATGAGTTTCATCTAAAAAATGCTTTCTCATACAAAATGCAACTCACACAAATATGGATGCCATCAGTTGTAAAGGGAAAAGAACTTCTAAAAATGGAAGAAGCAAAGCCAGAAAGGGTTTGTAGTTTCTGGCACAGAGGTAGAGAAAAAAATGTTGGGTCGGAACTTTATTGGCACCAAAGCTTTAGTTGTGGGTTCTGTGGTGGTTTCCATCAGAGAACGCAGGCACACACGAATACTTACAAGCGGACCACCTGTACTCCAGAATGTTTATCTACGGTTTGGGTTGTAAATCATTTTAGCTAAGAGGTTGACCTGAAGCCATATGGATGAGATTTTACGTTGTCATTTATTTACAACTGAGCATGGTCATTTGTACAGCTGTGGCTACATGGAGGTTATGTGACCGTTTGAAATGAAGGTCTCTCAGCCAACACAAAGAATATAGGATGAGAAATAAAAAATAGCAGAATTGGTTTCTATTTTTCCAGAAATCTAATTTTTTTGGGTGTTAGGTCGATTGCATGTTATATCATCTAAAATGTAGTATCAAAATAGTGTCATTTAACAAATAGTTTCTTTAATATGTTTTATTGTAATGATTGTAATGAAACTCTGTTAAAAATAGCTGACATTGAACTTCCTTTCCTCTTTTCATTGCACCTTATTAAAAAGTGTTTTGTTTGTAAAAAGTGCCAAATACTGTTTAAAAGAGACTGAAGAGAAACATCATTGATGACATTAATGAGGATATTTGCATGTGCAATAAACAAGCAAACAAACACAAAATGGCAAAAATGAACAGATGGCACAGATTTGCGTTCTTCCTGTGTTTAAACCGGTGGGGAACGATAATGGAGGGGTTCAATTAGGCTGCAGGCAAGTGACTCTTTGTTTATGAAAAGACAGCGGAGTGGATCCAAAAGCAAAAGATGAATGGGGGAAGGTGGAGGAAGATCTCACTCACCCGTGCTGAGGGACAGAGCGGGTCCAGCAGTCTTATCCTGCAGCATGGTCTTCGTGCGATTGCCTCTTCTGGGTGGTTGGAATGGAAAAAAGTTTGACCCAGACAAAGAGTGCACCCCGAGGAGAACCAAATCACACAGGCATACTAAGTTTACAAAAAAAACACGCTTGAGTCCAAGGCACTGTAAAATAAGGCATTAATAAAACATGAGTTAATACACGCAAGCCAAGCCTAGAAATAATAAATACTAACTGATAGTGACTAAAGCAAAGTAAACTTAAATATTCAAAAGAGGCACTGTAATGACACTTTCAACGCAAAACTGTTTTCCTTAAAGCCTTGAAAATAATTCCACTCAAGGAAGGAGAAAGAAATGGAAAGAAATGGAAAGAGATGGAGAGAGAGAAAGAGTCTTAAGTGAAAAAACAGAAACAGATCACAAGTCTGTATGCAGTGTGTATTCGGTCGACTTAAATCCACAACTTCATGTTGCAGAACACAATAGAAGATGTTTTAAAATGTTAGTGGCAGAAAACCCTTAGACCCCTATTAACTTAGTGTCCATATAAGTCAAATGTTTTATGGTTATCAACATTCTTCAAATTTCTACTTTTGTGTTTGAAGAATAAAGTCATACATGTTTGAAACATCAAGAGGGTAAGTATACGACAGAATTTTTATTTTAAGATAAACTACGCCTTTTGTTTATAAAAGGTTCTTCACAGCGACGCCATAAAGAACTTTAAATTTGAACTTTAAAATGAGTTAAAACTTCTTGAAAGAATCATCTCATTTTTAACTTTTCAGAATCTGAAGAAGAATCTTTATGTTATAGGAAAAAAACTATACTATTGCTGTTCTCATATAATCGTGAAGCAACATTAAACTAAATTTTTATAAAATAAAATAACTTTGGTAGATATTCTTTCTAGATAATGCCTGTATACAACAGATTTGAGAACACTGGTTAACTTAAAAAGGTTTTGGGGATATAGCTGGGATTATCAAACCTGTAAAACTTGACCACCTTAAACAAATCTTAAACAAATGCCCTCCCTAAACTGTATGTCCTCCATACACAATGTACTGTGCAATCTGTCAACATTCCATATGTAATCAAATAAAGTACAGAGAGCATGTTGTAAGCACACTGGGTTTCCTGAAACACATAAACACAGACATGCGAATGCCACAGCAGCCCACTCCTGCAGTCTGTGGCTGCTTACGAGGACTCTGCGCAGGAAGTGAGGGATCATTTTACGCTGTCTGCGACACAATCCTTCACCGTGAGTTCACCATCTCCAGCCACCTGAGAAAGCTCTGGTTTTTCTTTAAACCAACAAAGCAGCATGTTGATTGTCTCATCCAGCCAGAGAGGCCTAAATGGGGACACCACAAATTTTTCTCCATATGGGAATAATTGTAGTTGCAATCTGTTAACTAGCTTAGCAGTTGTTTCATTGTAATTGAAACAGTGTTGGTAGAAGATGGTGAAGTGTAAGGGTTTTACTTATCGGCTGAAGTGTTATGATATGTTATTATAATGATATTTTATCTTGTGCCAAGTTCTCGAGTCTGTTGCGATGTGTTTCTCAAACCCTCTTCATCACTGCCAGACAATAACATTCAGACATATGAATACTTCACTTTCCTCACTTCCTGACTTACATCCTTTGAACATCGACGTCTCAAATTGGAGATGAACTGTGAAACACAGTAGATCTTAAAAGTTTAAATGTAATGTTGGTTAATATTTTCATAAAAATTGATCTGAAAGTTTACACCTGAAATAAGCCTAATAGACAAAAATGTAATTTGGGAAACATCTGTTTTGTTCATGACAAAACCTTTTATTTATAACTTTAAAAAATGTTATTTAATAATTTATTTTTAAATTGATGATTAATTGATGATGGAGTGAACAATGAACAATGAAAAAAGAATAGCCCATAAGAGCGCAGAATAGACCTGAACTCCTCTAAAATTCTTTGAAAAGACTTTAAGAAGCTGCTTGATAAAACGTGAAAACTCTAATCAAAAGATGACTTTATAGTTTTTGAATTAAAAGTAATTATTCAAATAGTTCCCTTTATGTTCTTTGACGATTAAGAGTTTACTATGTAAAAACAATATGAATGCATAAATGTCCAAAAAACTTTTGACTAGTAGTGTAGCATCATGTACTTCAATGGTCGAACAAAACCCCTGCCACAAAGAGTTTTGTTTTTTAAAAAGTATACGTTTTCCATCTGTAAGCGCTCTTCCAAATAAAAGCTCTATAAACTTCACCCCAAAACATAAAATTATTCGCATCTCTTTTCCCACCAACCCAAGGCCAAATCAACCCCGACAACATAATTCCCAGTTTATCTTGTAATTTAACCAACTCTTGTTAATATAAGAACTTAGATCTTGTGTTGCAACAGTGACTGAAGTGCTTGGGCACCAAACACAGTTACAATTGTGAATGTTTGTAAGATCAAGACCACTCTTGATCACTCAACGAATAGATAGCCTGGCAGTTGCACAATGTTACATAAACACATCAGCAGAATAAAAGTGTGCACATTGAATGACAGACAATGGACAGGAGCAGCTAAATAAACAGAAAAACACAATGACACCAGTGATGCTGATTACTCACTGCTTGTATCTTTATTATAGGGATTATAGGAGGTTAAATATCAGCACGAGCAAGACATCTCATAAGAGAGATTATTGATCTGCTCAACTTTGTGTTTGTCAGTCTAAAGTCCTTGTGCACAAACAACACTTTTATTGATCTTTGCAAGGGCAAAAACGACACACTTTAATATTTAAAGCACATTAAGAATGAATAAAAAAATATTCAACTGTTCAAAAAGTTACTTTCTTAAACTTAACAAGAATAAAACTCACCTTTGTTTAGTGTCTCATTGGCGCAAAAGAATAAAGTGTGTTGTGTGTCTCACTCCGGGCGGTTTTGCATGACAAAGACGCGACAGACGCGATGCTGAGCGCTGCGAGACCTTGGCCGTGCGCGCGGACACGCCTCCTCTAGCGGGGACGCGCATCACTCATCGGGAACGCGCTTCAATGGAACTCTAATGGCATGCATATGTTGCTGTCTGTTCTCACTCAAACTCCTACAAATGGCAAAATTTGATCAAGTTGATTAAACATGTAGTTAAAAACATAATAGAACATTTCTAGATTTCTAAAAAAAAACTTGTGTGTAAATGTCTAGGCCTGGTAACCATTTACCACCACTTTACTTGAAGTTATGTATGTCAGCCAAAAGAAACAAGAAGTTTTTTTCTTCACGCACAGTCCTCTGTAATTTAAAGTCCTACATATGCTTCGAATATAGCGTAGGACTATATATGACCCATCCTGATCTTATTTTAAGAATCCCCAACAAAAGTTTTTGCACGCTCTTCAAAGTAGATGTTCACCCCTGAAGTTTTAAAAGTTGACAAGTGTTGTCAAACAGACTGATCGGTTATCAGTCCAAACCAATTTTGTGCTTTCCCGTCCACCTTGCATTATTCTCCATGATGGGAGATGGAATATTTTCCATTTGAAAGTTTCCTTATAGTGGGAGGATTGCAGAAAGAGAGGACGGACCCTTCCCCCTGTCGCCCAGCGGGCACTCTGGTCTTCATCAATCTCAGAAATCCAGTTGCATCATGGGGAGGGGGTGCTGGAGCTCTGCCCGGCAACTTTGATTGCTTCCAGACCTCGACGCACTTAAACCTAGACTTTTCCCATACTCGCATATTCATATGCACGTACAACTACACTTAAACTCACACAGATTTACAAAAAACACATTTCCAATTCCTTCTAGATAGAGGCCAGATGCAAATTTTGTCTGATCAAAAAGAGTAAGGCCGGAGTGTTAAGCCAAGCAGACATCAGCTTTGGAAGATGATGAGTAAATATAAAGGAATGCTCAATCATGCCAGCGTGAAACAGTTTGTAATCTTGGGTAACATCTGTCTTGATAACATTGATGTTGGTCTCCTTTTGACTTTAAGTTGCAAAATGAGCGTGGGTGAACCATCATACGTGCTTGTAAAGTGTGAATAATCTTGAAAAATAAAGGAGGAGAGATTGAGAGAGAAAATAAGGAGGGTGTGTGACCAATCGACTATTTAACACAACGTTCTCTGGAAGTCTAGTTACAGAAAGTGAGTGACCTCATATCTCTGATCAGAAACACAAGAAAAGTGAAGGAAGAAACTAGAGGGATGTTTTATTGCTCAAAGCTGTCTCTTTCATAGCTCATGCTTCATTCAAATATAGAAAAATTTAAATGCTTTAGGAAAAAATTTGGTAATTGTTGACATACAATTACAGAGCTATAAGAATAATGTGTGTAGCCTGGAAGATCTTGGAGTGAAATAAAGTGATAGGTATGCCAAAAAACCCTATATGAATTTTTTTTCTATGCAGAACACAAAGGAATATAGTTTAAAGAATGTTGGTAACTTGCACGCATTTACTTGCATTGGCTTTGTGTCATTCACTAGAAGTAAATGGGTGCCACTGTTGTTCTGATGCAAACTTTCTTTAAACTATCTTCTTTTGTGTATTAGGAAGGAAGAAAGTCAAACAGGTTTGAAATGTCAAGAGGGTGAGTAAACATAACACATTTTTTGATGATATATCATTTTAAAATGAAGGAAATGTTAATATGTTTTGATTTAGGACTTGAGTTTAGTAGTCTTGAGCAAAGTTTGGGACACCACTGAGATCTAAGACAGAAGTCTCAATTTGTTCTGTATTTAATCATTTAACAACAAGTTTTATTATTGGATTTAATACCTTGTTTAGAGACGATTAAGAAACTTAAAGCAAAAGGATAAGAGTGAGAGAATGAGGGGGCGAGAGATGTGTCAGGCCAAAATCCTTGGGGTGAGGAAGTCATCTATAGCTATTGTTTGTTGTGCTTTCTCTCTGAGGCTGTGAGCAAACAAGATAAGATCAACAGAACCTGTTGAGTGCCCAAATAAGACATGTCAACCTCAAATAGTTGACCTTCCCTTATAAATATGACCTCCAGACAGTTCTAGATTTAAACTTAAGCAATAGTTCACCTTTATACTTGACATGTATACTTTTACTCGAAGAATATTTAACAGATATGGTGTGTGTGCATTACCGTGTGTGAGCCTTTGTGGGCTCGCTGATTCCATCTAGACTGCAGATATTTTCACAGGATTGTAATGACTCCTTCTCTGTTAGTGATGACACAGTGGTGCCCTGGATCCCCGGATAATTCTGTAGTGACTCTGCATCCTCACAAGCAATACGGAACAATTCTGTAATGCAATAATGAAATGAAACTTAATGTCCTCCATGCACGAAAAAGAAAAACTCTGGAAACCCCCACATTACATTAATATAACATCAGCAGGTGGTGAGGGGGGCGCAGATTTTAGTTCACAGACCCCGTTTGATGGATTTTATTCTTCTGAACTAGCTGGAGGAGTATGTCCTGTGTTTAAGTTACAAATATGGCAATTTTAAAGGTAAAGTATACACATCAAGGTTACCATGAGGTTAAAATGAAAACTATATGGCAAAGGCATGTATTTTCATATTTTTTGCATAAACCAGTGACCAATGGGCAGCCAAGAGCCTTCTGTGGAACAAGTAAAACATATGTAAATTATTAGTTTGTAATACAGAATGCCCGTGTACATGCATAAATGCTTTGTGGGCTTACAGTATATATAGAACACAACTTTTAAATTTTACCTCATCACTTCTTAAAATATCAAAACATTAAAAAAAAATAACAATGAGACAAAATTACCATTAGTTAATCTAGTATCTTAGTTATAAAAAGCTGCACAATCAGGTGAGGTGTAGATGCTGATCACCTCCAACAAGGATTTCTAAAACTGAAAGCAGGGATTTTAAGGCATGTAAAGAAATAAAACAATAAAAGACAAAACTGAAAAAGAATAAATCAAACTGTTGATTCTTCCGCAAAACACAAAAGAATATATTTTGAAGAATGTTGGTAACGACACCTATTCACGTGCATTAGTTTTGTGTTCCTACACTAGAAATGAATGTGTGTCGGTGCTTTCTTTTCACATGGTTTCTTTAAAACAGCATATTTATGTTATGCAGAAAATAAACGTCATAAAGGTTTAAAACTTTAAAAATGTAAGTAGATTATAAATGAATTTTCCTTTTTAGGTCAGCTCTTATCAGTTTAGGGGGTGTACTGAATATGTTTCCTTCAAGTTCACGCAGATGTTTTAGCTGAACTGAATTTGGCAGTTACTCACACAAATAAAAACTTGTTTACATTTATAAAACACAAACCTATTGTTTTATCATTTGGTTTGGTTTAACTGTTTCAAGACATCGTGGGGCTGCTGTAAGTACATATCTGCAACTCATATTACAGATGTTCACAATGGTCTCTCTCAGGTACAGTTATAGTCCAAAAAATGTCTCTGGCATGGTGAAGTAATTAGATTTTGTAATTGCAAAAGCAGTTTTTATAGCTCTTTAAATTCAGCCGTAGTAAAAAGCCTTTCACACACTCCATGTGTGGAAAATTGACTCTGATTATTTCATTGTTAGGTACACAATCATACAAAACAATTATTCACATTCTGGAGAAGATGACGATAGATTGTGAGGCAATGTTTTTTTAAGGATTTTTAAGTAATAAAAGTAGAAAGGGGTCTGGTTGTGGAACGGAAAACCAATTATTGGAGTGATGTGGTTATGTTAAACGGATAGTTCACTCAAAAATAAAATTGTACCAACCTTTCAGTTGTTTTAAATCTGTATCAATTTGTCAGAATGCTTATAATCAAACAGTTCTTGGACCTCGATAAAACCATAGTAGAAAAAATACTTCAATTTTTTTTTATCTTTTCTGAAAAACACAAAATAAGATATTTTGAAGTATGTAAAACAGCAAAAAGTTCTGGGATTTACCATTGTCATCTTCTGACTATTGTAGTCAATGGAGTCAAATAATTGTTTGGTTACAAACATAAATCTTAATATCTCTCTCTATGTTTAACCACACAAAAAAATGTGTATAGGTTTGGATCAATTTGAGTGTAAGCAACTCGTGTCAGAATTTTCATTATGGGTGAGCCATCCCTTTAAGGAGGCATAGGTGGCAACCAAAAAAGCGAATATACAGTAAAAGCCCTTGAAATTAAGGCCATTAAGCATTGCACCTATTGACTATTTTAAACATGATGTAAATGAAAATAGACATTTAAACTGTTTCCATAAAGAGCAAAAGCTTTCTTTTACATTTTTATATGACATTTTAGAAGCTTTGTCTGATGAAGGTCAGTTGTGGTCTGGTGCTCAGAGAGTTGGACTTGTAAGCAAAAGGTTGTGGGTTCGGATCCCAGTGCCAGCAGACAATGACTTAAGTGTCCTTCAGCAAGGCACCTTAGTGCCATTTGCTCTAAGCCCTACTGCACAATACTAGTAAATCACCTTGGATAAAAGCATCTGCCAAGTGATAATATGTAAATGTAAATGTTTGCCAGAAAAGGGTTTATAAGGCACAAAACGTCTCTGTTAAAGATCTGTTAACAACAGGCATTGTGAGTACAAACAGGCATTGCTACATGCATTAATAAAGGCCACTAACCTATCCAGAATCAGATTCCCCCAAAACTGTGATGTTTGTCTTGGTCACCATATTACCATTATAAAAAACTGTAGACACAGCCGATATGATGTTGGATATTTAATACTCAAGAGCTGTTATCCTTGTTCTCCAGTTGGTGGGATTTCTGGGTGTTTCCTTTTGCTCCTTTGGGAGGAAGTTTGGATGAAAAACAGCTGAAAGCACTTGACTACATCTCAAAGTGAGGTCACTAGGCTGGTCCTATTTTTCCTAATAAAAAGATAAAAAATGCCAATTGAAACATATTTTCTTAGATCATCTTGGCAAGAGCAAGCCTAATGGGGTCATAATCATGAAGAACGAACGTATCTAATCCATCAACCATGTGTTTCGTCATCTGTGCATGTGACTGCAAGGGTCAAGTTTCTTTCTGGGCACAAAATGAAGCAAAATTTTGACTTTGTATATTATTTAGTGAAAATCTCTATATCTGCGAGCTCCTACGAAAAAAAATAAAAGAAATACAAATAATAAAAACGCTTGTAATTCTAATGTAATCTTACTAGAAATCAATTCAAAACAGATACCCATATGTTCAAGTATCATTCACCCTCAAGTTGTTCCAAACATGTGTAAGGATCTTTGTCGGGTTGAACATAAAGAGAGATATTTGGAAAAAAGTAAGCAACATCACTAACTTCTAAAGTAAGTAAAACTATAATTTTGCTCTGTTGACGCAAAAGAGAACATTTGAAATGATTTGGGAAAACAAACTATTCTGGAACACTCTTAATTACTATTTATTTTTCTACAATGGTAGTCAACAGGGCCCCAAAAATCCAAGTTGCTAACATTTTTCTAAATATCCCCATTGTGTTCACACACATAAATAAAGCAATTGATACAGGTTTGGAACAACTAGAAAGTGAGTAGTTCATGGCAGATTTTTAATTTCCTTTAACCCATCTATCTTATTGCTTTAGTCATGGGAAAAAGGTGTGATGTAAATCTGTCGGATCATGCCTGCATGCTTTCCCACAAGACCTCATAAAGTCAATTAACTGTAACATTTACAAAAATAGGCCAATTGGTGGCAAGAGATTAAATTAAGTACAATGACTATCCACTAATGTTTAAATTTCTTGGATCTGGGGAATTTCCTGGAGATTGCTGTAACCATCTTAAGACTTCCCCTTGTTTTTAGGATTCACCTTAACCCACACACACTTTTAATAGACCAGACCTATAAATTAAACATTCACAACAAGTGATATGTAAATTATTTCAATCAATAACACATTGAACTTCCAGTGCATATTTTTATAAGAGGGGAGACTGCAACTTATTTTATGTATATTTTACAAACAAAGAGTCTTACCTTAATTGTGATGAAACTGGCACAGTGACGTCACCAGAAACTGCTGTGAATGTTTTCAGAGTTTACAAATCGACATTAGATAATTATATTTTTTTTGACAACCCCAAAACAGCTTTATTAACATAACCAGTAATTCCTATCGAAAAATAATATTAAAACATGTTTACAAATTAAAAATAAACAGCAGAATCATAACATCAATGTGACGTCACGCTAATCTTGAGTTTAGATGTCATAGCGCCATCTGCTGTCTACATTCTGTCGTACATGGTTTCTCAAGTGCATTTATTTATTAAAATTTCTTAACATAAATATTATCCGAAAGAATTTTGTTGTCCTAGAATACGATACAATTCTATTAAAAAATAAACATTGCGCATTATTATCTACAGCACAGAACAATAAGACCAAAGATATTATATTAACAAGACGCGCAACTGCAACAAAAACAAATCTGAACGAGGGCGGGGCTCTTGTGTGAGATGCGCGCGTATACCTGTGCGCATGCGCAGTGGCTGCAGTCAAGTCGAAAAGAGTGTTTTTTAGAGACATTTAAGCTTAGCAAACTATAGTTATTAGATGGTCCGTTTAAAATTTATCCGTTGATTGGAAATGTGCTATTTATTTAATAATATCCCCAGCGATTTTAGAAATCTCTGGTGTTCACCATTCAAAGAGATAGGACGGGTGACTTAATATGACGTAACAGAATGACCAAGACTGGCGATGCAAACATGCGCACATAGTGGTATGACTTGGGTGAAAGCACTTTACATCAGACTCTAAACTTCATTTATTTGGGCAAGTGACTTAAAAATAAGTGTGCTCACGTTGCCACCTCATCAGTCAAAATGATAAAAATAAAGCACATAATAATGTAATTAAACAAAATAATTTTTGTTAATTTATATATGCTTTCATCTTACTTGTATAACTTTAAACCACATGGTACAAAGAGTATGACATATTATGCATCGACATTTAATTGAGTTTTAAATACTTCACCCAAGCATTATTCTTCAAAACAATAGTGTCATTACTTATTTCTGTATATCATGGAGTAAAAGCTCAAATCTGATTTTTACAATTATTCAGCACCAATTGAATAAATCCATTTGAGACCTGGCATCACCTGAATCCATTCACCTGTGAAAGCTCAGGCATTGGAGATGCACACATATCGGAGTTATGAAATCTCTCCATTACTGTGCATTCAATCTCTATACCATCTCTATCTGTATGTGCATCATAGGCAAGTTCATTTCTTTCAAATTCTTCATCATCAGCTGATTCTGTGCTTATAAACAGAGATAAGATGCCAAACGTCGGTGTTTGTGATCTGGATTCGTTGTTTTCCAGCAGAATTCCAGATGAATCTTCTATTATCAGACATGTATTTAATATAGTGTGATCTGCTGATGTTGGTGGTGTGACATCATACTCAACAGGGGCCTCGTGGTCTGATGTTCTGGATGAGGCTTTGTGTATTTCGGTCTGTACAGATTCCAAACCATTGGGCCTGGGTTCATCCTGTCCTGGTCTTTGAAGTCTTGAGAGTTCTGCCAAAATGAAATAAAGGGAGGAATGAATAGAAGTTGAGGAGTTTTATTCAGAAGAAAAATTATTGATTGTGGTATTTTACCAGTTTTGTTGGTACATCTTTTGTTTTGTTTGTGGACTTCCGGATGGGTTTGTATTGGTTGTTCATCTGCAAAATAGTGCGTTTTATTTGAAGGATGTGGATGATGCATGATTTTGTTTTTGGTTTACTTAAAAGCCTGTTGAGGTTTTAATCTGTATGTGTAATATCTGAAATAAGTTACGTAGACGAAAATATAGACTGTAAAAAGTCCTGTAAAAGCAGTGATTTCCTGCAGCAAGAGGTACAAATTTATTCACAAATATAATAACATGTTTTCCTTGTATTTTTGCATATTTTTTTAAAGATTGCATTGAAGATTTTTTCATTCCATTTTTTATTATCTTTAAAAAATATGATAGTTTTCTAATGTAAATTTACAGCCTGTTCTTGTAAAAAAACTGTGTCTCACAGTTTATTTATATATTCATTTTTATCAAACTTAAATTGTATTTATTTTTTTGTAAATGAAAGATCTTAACTGTATAATATTGAAAAACCAGAAAATCGGAACACATCATATCATATCAAATCAAATTGAACACATTTTAGGTCTATCATTTTAATAAATCTCAATCAAAGACATGCTATTTTTATCTGTTTAAAAATGGATGAATCACTGGCAGAAATTACCAGTACATTTTCTATTTATTTTACGGACATTACCGTTAATACTTAAATGTAATTATATAAAGTGAAAAGGGTCAAATACAGGTGAACTAACTATAAAAAAATGAATATGGAAAATACCTTTATGTTAATACAGTACAATAAGCCCTGTTTTTACAGTTTTTTTTTATTTGGAGTGCAATGAGAAGAGTTTGGTTTACCTTTCATTCTAAAGCATCGCGATAGGGCCACAGATATAGTAATCAGAAATATAAAAACAGATGCAGCCGTCCCCCACCACGACCTCCTGCAGTAAAATTCACCATCATCTAAACCAAAATCAATTGAAGTCAATAACATCATTATTTTACAAACTAATCTATAAAAAAGTCAAATATATTCAATCTCACCAGAAACACGAACTGTAACATTGACAGGCGTCTGGACCTGATGTCTCACTTGGAAACCATAGAACGTGCATGTGTAAACACCAGAGTGTCCCAAGCTGTCTGGGTTTAAGAGATGAAGGGAGCCGTTACCCAGGTGAGCTTGATCGATATCAAGTTCGGCTTTACTTTCCCAAAGGTTGGCAATTCGTCGAGTTCGGCTATCGTAGTTGTAGATGACGGCTGACTCTGTGGTTCTGATGAAGGTCCATGTAAGGCTAAAATTGTGGCGAGGTTGAGGCACCATGCAGGGAACTATGAGTCCAGCACCTTCCTCACTAAAAAGCTCATCTAGAAAATGTAATATTTATAAATGAATGGATCCATAACACTAAAATTACAGATATAAAATGTTACCTTGGTGTTTCAATGATGCTGTCCAGACCTGAGTTCCATCTGCTGAGACAACAGAGCAGAAGTATGTGTGGTCGGAGACATTGCCCGTCATGGTGATGGTGCTTTCGACTGTAAACAGACCCTTGGTGTCGGAGGTTTTACGAGTGAAATTCTGGACACTTCCGATAGCACTAGGAGGTACAGTCGCCCATGTGATCTCAGGAGCAGGATAGATGTTTTGTGACAGACAGGTAACCTTGTCCTCAACCATCTCAAGCTTCACAAACTGAATAAGGGCTATAATGATGAAAAACATGATTCTCAATATTATTTTTGGCTTTTTATTACCTAGTGTATTTGAGAAGGTGACAAGTGTTATTTAAATTTAGATAACCTCAGCAACCTAAGCAGTGTGGTGAGCGTGACCTCTTTACTGACCTTTCACCCCCAGGTTAACAAACGTCTCCTGGTTTCCCTTCCTGGTGCTGGTATAACACTTATAGCGCCCCTGGTCTTGGACTTTAACTTTTCTCAGGACCAACGATGCATTGCCCAGTGCGATCTGAGAATTAAACAAGCTTGTCCGTCCACTGAAGTGCTTGTTTTGAAGGCCGTACTGGTCTTTATTGTAGTAATAACTATGGACTGGGATCTGTTGCTTGTACCAGTGGATGACCACGGCCCCGGTGGGCCTGAAACTGCAGGGTAACACACAGTCCTCGTGGAATAGACAAGTAGCTTGTACATCTAGATTGAGACCACCACAATAAAGAACAAAAATGACATGGATTTACGTTTTAAAAACCAGAAGTTGCAAAACACAGATATAATACTTCCTTACTGTCTTAATGATGAAGTGTCAAACTGCGGATAAATATTTCCTCATTAACTTATTAACGTCTGTTTTTTCAACAATGAAGGTGTTAGAATATTTCCTTGTTGGCTTCAGAAAAGGATGAATGAATCACTGAATCCTATTGTTCGCCTTAACCAGGGTCATTAACCTTAGACTAATGGAGTTTCCTACAAGTGCTGCTTTGATTCATGCATTGAGCTTACAGCTGAACAACCAGAAAGGGTTGTTTAACCACTAATATTACAAATAATGTTACACAATAAAACATATGAAAAAATACAAAAAATACACAAAACCCACATAATCCTCATCAAATATAAAAAATCTATCTCTTAATTTTTTAACTAAATATAATATATAACTTTTTCAAATATGTCCCAATTGTGATAAAATATGACACATTCATACATTTATTCTTGTTAACTTTAACTTTAACTTTTGCATGCCTGGATTAAACAACTTTAAAGTGATAGCACATCCAAAAATAGAAAACGTGTAAGCATTTACTCACTCTCGTTATTACAAACAGTATATTACTTTATATCTTCCTCAGAACACAAAAGAAGATAATTTGAAGAATGTTGATGACTGGCACTCTTTACTTGCACTGCTTCCTCTGCCAATAAAATAGGAGTAAAACGGTGTCACTGCTGTTCCGTTACTTTCTTCTAAATATATTCTTTTTATGCCTGCAGAAGATTCTCATACAGTATAAAAATGACAAGAGGTCACTTTCAGGAGAGATCTTATCAAGTTTTTAATTTTGGTGAACCATCGCTTTACAATTAAGCACAGCATGTACAAACAGTGGAATTTTCCTTTTTCCCACTTTTAAAAAGATAACGTTATTTTACACTCAAAAGTATCAAAAATAAGTATGCATGTGTATTTATGCACTTACCTTTATTAATAAGTATACCAGACACACAGTTTTCAAGTAACACAAACGCAGCATATAGATGTAGCACTTCCATTACTGACAGACTGTGCCACATTTGCAGCTCAATTTACCAAGACACCCAAACCTCTTTCTCTCACCTCATGTATGTGCATGTGTTCTGAGTGTGTGTGTGTGTGTGTGTGTGTGTGTGTGTGTGTGTGTGTGTGTGTGTGTGTGTGTGTGTGTGTGTGTGTGTGTGTGTGTGTGTGTGTGTGTGTGTGTGACAGAGAGGAAAAGGGGGAGAGATAGACCCTTGTGGACATATCAATTAAAGCGGTCAATTATTAACCAGCTGGTGCATGAGTGGACATATAGTGACCAGAACTGGTTTTGGCCATGTTGTTAACAGGTGCTATTAAGAGGAGAATAAAACAACTGGGAAAAGAACACCGTGAATTACAAAGTTCAATAAATACTGTTGTGGGGCTGTCTGTCAGTGTCCATTTGTTAAGTTGGGGTTATTTTAGCCCAGGGAAGCAAGATGCAGTGTAATGCTGAGCAAAATGAATAACACCTTTTTACAATATAATAAATATCTTTAATTGTTGTATTTTCAGAATAAATTACTGAAGAAATTAAGGCACCAATGAAATATGTCAAACGTTCAGTGGCATCTTAACATTTTCCCGGATATCCTATGACAAATACTTAGACTGCATGGAAACACTGATTTATCATTCTGGAAGAGCTGAGAAAGTTTTTTTTTAGACTGTGGATGGTATTGTTACTTTGATCTTTCAATAGTCTTGTTTGAATAGTCTTTCTATCTTAAGGTTTTTCTTGTGACGTGTTTAAGGTTGTGAAATGAGTTTGTTTTCCGCCTGTGGTTCAGGTTTTGCTGTAAAAAAACAAAAATCACAGATTGAGGATGCATGTGTACAGTCTTTCATATAGCAATGTTTTAGGGCCTTTCACAAAAAGACTTCACTTCTTCCACAGAACAGAAAAGAAGATATTTTACAGAGTGTTGGTAACCGAACAACAGTGGCACCCTTTCACTTTTATTATAAGGACACAAAACCAATGCAAGTGAATGTGTGCCAGGTACCAACATTCTTTAAAATACTTTCTTTTGTGATTCGCAGATTAAAGAAAGCCATTAAGGCACGAGATCACAAGTTTTAGCTATTCTATCTCTTTAAACATACCTGTGTTCATGCTTTCCATCTCCTCGTCCCCCTGAGCTGCTTCTCGACTCCTTTTTGAATTAGCTGCAAACGGAAAAATCTTGAAACGTTTTTATTGACACATTTTTACAGAATTGTATTAAGTGATTCCAATGAGCATACTCATCAATTATCTCTTACCTTTGTATTTCTTTATTAATAAAATTACTGCAAAAAGAACCAGTAACACCACAAAAATCAACAACATCCAGAGGTTATATGTGCTAGACTCTGCAAAGAGACAGAAAGGAGATTTTCAAAGACACACATTACTGTCGAATTATAAACTGCATAGAGTAAGTCAGCCCAAAATGTGGATGAGTTTATGGATCAATAGATACCTTTGTTATGTCTGGTGAATGTAATATCAACACGGGTCTCAATAAGATGCCTTGTTGTTTCCCCTGAGAATAAACATGTGTAGATGCCAGAATGATCTGAATCTATAGGGTTCTCCAAGGTAAGGGAACCATCTCCTTTCAATACCCGCTCGTCCTTAAGTTCTGCGTAATCTTGGAAGCTGGTGGTTTTATGAGTCCGGCTGTTGTACTTAAGGACATCTGTGGTTTCGTTTGCTTTTGTGTATGTCCAGACGAGTGTGGAGAACTGAAGGTTCTTAGGAGCTTCACAAGGAATTATCAGATTTTGTTCTTCAATGCCAACGATTTCTGTGATGTAAATGCAAAATATCAAGATACAGGTACTTTTTATGTTTATCTACATCAGCGAAACAACCCACCTTACCTTGAATCTGTACAGAAGCTGACCACGTTTGTGTGCCATACTTGGATGTGATACTGCACATGTATATATGATCAAAGCTGTTATTATTTTGTTTTACGCTGCTCTCAACGGAGAACAAGCCCTTCTCATCAGCAAACATACGGGTGACCAGCTGTAGGGTGGCAGAAGGTACCCGTGGTTCAGTGGTCCACTGTACTTCCGGTGGTGGGTAGACATCTTTGGTAGAACACTGAAACACTCCTGATGGATGGGTGTCAATGGCGATCGTTCTGATGGGAGCTAAAAATGTTAAAGAAATTAATCTATTTTGTCTTTTATTCCTTTTACTTTATAGAAGCTTTATATAATGTTATAACATTGTTGAACATTTTGACATCATTAACTCACCCTCTATGTATTTCGTACCTGAATAACTTTATTGCTTCTGCAGAAAACAAAAATGAGATATTTTAAAGAATGTTGGTTACCGAACAGCATTGGCAATCATTCCCTTCTGCTGCATTAAAACACAACCCTCGCAAGTGAAAAGGTGCCAGTTACCACCATTCTTCAAAATATATTTTTGTTTTGTGGTCATACAGGTTTGAAATGACACAAGGCTTACCAAATAAAGATCAAATTCTAATTTCTGAGGGTACAAGGGAAAAATGCATAAAATGTTTTATTACACACATATACCAACATTTAAAAAATGCATTTAATTCATTTCGAATCTTTAAAATGTACTCATTTATGTAATTATATTAAAATCAAAAACACAGAACATTTTTTGATTGTGTTATAGATTGTAAATGCAACATTTGCTCGTTTCCGTTTTCCTTTCGAAATTATTAATTATTAATAATAATTGTTTTTCACGACTTCTCGTGCCGGACCAGCGTATGACATCAAACTACCGCGCGAGGATATCGAGCGCAAACTTCAACGTTAACTCTCGCGGTGCTTGTGTGGGCGTGGCTTCTCCGCAATCATGTGGGCGTGGTTTCTCCGCAATTATGTGGGCGTGACTTCTCCGCAATTATGTGGGCGTGACCTCTCCACTATTATGTAGGCGTGGCTTCTCCGCAACTTTGTGGGCGTGGCTTTGTCGCATGTGAACACTTGCGATTTTAAATCTATAGCTGTAGAACTTTAAATAGTGCAGAGACAAACCTTCCACTGCCGCTATAACAAACATCCGAGGTGTTTTGTTGACCACACATTTGTATCGTCCTTTACTCTTGACGTCCACACGCTTGAGAAACAGCGTCGCGTTGCCATGGGAGATTCGGTCGCTTTGTAGCCACGTGGTTCCGTTGCTCTGCTGCTCTCCGTCGGGCTGTAAACTGAAGACGAGCGACTCCTGGTGGTACCACTGGATGCTTACAAGGGGCTCAGGGGGGGTGAAAGAGCAGGGCAAAGTGCAGCTCTCTGAGAACATACAGGTCACTCGAACTTCTGCAAAAAAAAACAACAATATTCTGTTTTAATAATTTATTACTTATATATGAATCAAAGTGCTAGTTCACCCTCATCAACATTCTGTCATAGTTTAATCATGCTCAATCTCATATAACTTTCTTTCACAGGAAGATATTTTGAAGAATGTTGGGTACTTGTATCCATTCACTTCCGTTGGTTTCGAATCCATACAATTGAAGTAAATGGGTGGCGCTGCTGGATGGCTACCTACATTCTTCAAAATATCTTCTTTTGTGTTGTGCAAATGAAATGAAGCTCTAAGGTAAAGCTAGAAATGTGAACAAACATTAACAATTGTAAACGCATACATTCTATGTAAGTGTATGTGTGTAGACATGGTGGTCACGTCAGACAATGTCAAAATGCATTTTCTTTAAACATTATATCGCATTTAACATTATATCGCTTTAAAGAATAAAATATGTTTTGCTTGAAAATGTGACATTTAAAAGTCACATTTTGTTCATAGTTTATTATTTACCAAGGTAAATAACTGTTAAGACATTATTACACGGTCTGTTTTAATATAGTATAGATATGCCACTCAAAATGTATCAAATGCATTTCTATTTCAATTCCCTTGGTTTTCAAACCACATAAAGTTGGCGTTCATGTGTAGACATACATATGTGTCATTTCATTTAAACACTTTTCTAAGAAGTACCGCATTCTGCCACCTGTATTTGCTGCTAATATGGGTGATTACATTGGATGTTTACATAAAACAAACCATCCAATTTCAAGGTAAAAGGCCATAATGATCACTTACTGTATGACTTTGATTGTTTTAAGTGCTCAAAACGCTCATGTAATCTAACTCAAACCATCCTCTACAGAAGATTGTTTGGATGTAAATACAAAAAAAACATAACGTTTGCAAAGTGCACGATAGGGCCTGAACTTTTTCATTTTCACACTGGCACACTCTTGCGGCATGAAGAGACTGTGCCAAATGGAAAATTCAGAAATCTGTTAAATGATCTTACTTGTTTTCCATGTTGACACAGTTCATGCGATATTATGGAGTCAGGACAGTGCTTGCAGACATCCTGAATCCTCAAAATACTTACAATAAAAGTGAAAGTCTGGCACATTTGCACCCACAATGATTTGCAGCAGACATGCACAGCTACTTTTGTCTTTGCAAGCTCGGTTTTTCCGCAGTTACATGGAGGAGTTCGAAAAATGCAAATGTCAATAATAATTTGTGTTTTTGTCAAACTTTAAACTGAATGAATATCAATATGCTAGAAAACTAACTTTCAAAGTAGTTAAAGGGGTAGTTAACCCCCCAAAACTCTGTCATAATTTACCAAACTTTGAGTAATTCCAAATCTGAATAAATGTTTTGAATATTGAGTAATTCATGAAAGAATTTTCATTTTTGGGTAACCTTTCACATAAGTCTTTTAAATTTGACATGCTGTTTATAATGAAAAGAAAACTTAATTTGAAACTATTGGGTTGCAAAGCATTAGTGATCAGCTTTGTTTAATAAAATATGCCTTTAGTTATTAAATGCCAGAGTTGTCTTGGGTATTAGTGTCATAGTGTATTATATTGGATTTTTGTCACTTGTTAGATCAAGCTGAAACTTTTTTTTAGTTTGCTTTGCAGAACTGGAAATACTTCAAGAGGAAAAACGATTTAAGCGTAAGTTGTGCCTGATCTTGTCAACATGTATTCCTTACTTAATGATCCTTCCTGTCAGCTTTTTGTTTGGTGCAAGCATTTACAATAGACGTTAATCTGTTTTGATATTAATGCGCTCCCACAATAAGTGCCTGCAGGTACAGAAATCAATGTTGATAGACAGTTCAAGTAAAGGTTAATAATTGCTCTCAGTCAAGCAGCTATATAAGGACTAGAAATTCTAGTCTCGATGCTTGATTTCATAGAGCAAAATGATGACTGGCTAATGTAACACCTTGAGTTTTATTCTTTGCAGTTATAAACCCTGATCCAGAGCTCTTAATTATAACAAAAAAGAAAATTCCAATTGGAAAAGTGTTTCACAAACAAGGAATGAGAACAAATAAATTAATCTTACCTGGAATCTTACAGTCCACAAGGGAAATAATCCATAAAAGAATATAAACTCCATAATGCACCTTTTTCATTCTCTCTGAAAGCAGTGCTGTAAAGCGAGGAGAAAGAGCGTGGAACTAAAGCAAGAAGGTATACACAGATTAAAAGTGCAGAAAATCATCAAAGGAGCTCTGTAGGGGTGTAATCGAACCCTGATCCTATTCTCTTCTGCTTTAATAACAGAGACAGCAGTTGCTCTTGCTTTCAACGAAAGAAGACGGGACACAGAGAAGAGTTTTGTTCCTGAGGTGTCTTCTGGCTCTTGACTGCTGTGTAAGTTTACTTTTGGGTATGAATGACAGTGTATGAGAGTGAGACAAGGAGTTGGTAGACAGGTTTCCACGCCTCTTTCATAGATCATATAGTGAGTCAGAGCAACCTTTTCCTGCCTTCTACACAACTTTAAGATAACTTAAGATCTCCCTAAGACAGTCCAGTGTAGGTAGAAATCTGTAGTTTTTTTTGCCAGGTCTTCGCTGAGTGCCTGTTGAATTTAGAGGTGAAGTCATTTTTCCTGGCATCCTCTTTGCAGATGTGGCAAACTAGAAGTGTAGCAACTTTGCAGAAACCCAGATGATTCGTAATAATTCTTGTAACGTCAGAGAGCGAAACACACTTCCTTCCTGGGATGACACATAGGAGGCTGTGGCCTAGTATTGTGTTTAATGTAAGTCTTTTTCTAAGGGACATTCCACATTCTTTTCTAGGGTTTTGACATTCAGGGGTGAAAGGTTGCACCATACTACAGTGAAAATGAAGATCTAGAAATGTAGATGTTAGAAATTCCTGCACTTTGGTTAATCTTGTGCCTTTGGACACAGCTGACATGCTTAGATGATAAGGTTTAGGGGTTCAATTCTGCCTCCGGGGAAGGGCAGAGGGCACAGTCCTCCAGAAGGACTGGAAGACTAAACATCAGCATTTGCAATACTAGTAATTTTAGATTTATTGTAACTCAGGTATTTTGTATTTTTGAATGTTAAAGTGAGATGTTTACCCCAACGTAAACATTTTTATCTTTCATGAATTACTGAATACTAATGTATGTACATCTGCACATTTATTGTTTTGGTTGAGCACAGAGAAAGATATTTTGCTGTAATCAAACAGTCCATGGCCCTAGTTGACTTCCATCGAAGAAAAAATTAAAAGGTAGTTAAACTGACAACTGTGTAAATTTACATTTTGTTGTTGTCCTACATTCTTCCAAATATCTAATTTTGTGTCCAACACTACAAAGAAAATGCAAAGCAATGTTCCTACTGTGATAGTTAATAGAGTCAATACATACAATCTTTGAAATATTCCAAACATTCTATTAATGAGATTTTATTAATTATTGGAATTTTTATTTATGAATCACCGCATTGTATATATTAACCTAAATTGGGTTTAGTTTATTAGTTTTAGTTTACCCAAAATGAAAACACTGTCATCATTTCCTTACCTTTCTCACCATCCTTTTATATATGGGTGTTTTTTTTCTTTAGAAACAAAACATTTTGGGGGATTTCCTTGCAAGCTTGTGGGTACCACTGTTCTTCGGTTTCCATCATTCTTCAAAACAACTTTCTTCTGCAGAAGAAAGAAAGTTAGAGGACGGGTAAATGAAGCAATTCTTATTTTTCAAGCTAACTATCACTTTAATCTTCGCAAGGGGTATCATATGGGTAACAACAACAACAATATGAATTTACATTGCATGTATCATTTCGCCACAAGAGGAATTGAGTTGCTATAAATAAGAACTTTTCCTTTCACTGTGATTAAAAACAGCTTTTCCTTGCTTTAATATTGAATGATCTAAATAGTGAAGGATGATCCCCTCAGTGTAAAAGAACAGCTTCCTCCAGATACACTGAGGCACGTGCACGTCACCCTTAGATGGCACCACTCTTCTCTGCCCTCAATCACGCTCTAATCCTGGATTAAAGTACCATGTTACTGGATTGAGATTAGTGTTCTGGTGACGGCAATTTTATTATTGATTGTGGGCCACTGAGTTCCACAGATTCTGTCTCGCTTGTGTTTATTCTCACGTGAACTCTAATGAAATCTTCTTTGTTGGAAAAGAAGAGGTGGACCCAGTGAGCTGGGTGGATGTAAAATATTGTGCTTTTGTGGTACAAATTATATCAAATGTACAAAACATGTTTTTTTCAGATGTAAAATGGCCTGAGATATTAAGGGAGGTTCACACAAATGTTATTTTAAACCTTTGTGACTTTCTTTCTTCTGCAGAACACAAAATAAGATATTTTGAAGAATGCTTTACCTATTTACTTCTATGATATGAAATCAAAACCAATGCATTTACATGAGTGCCAATCACCTATATTCATCAAAATATACAGAAGAAAGTCAGACAGGTTTTAAATGAAAAAAAAGGGAGAGGAGATGACACAATATTGATTTTTGTTTCTTTAAAAAGCTAAAATATCTTTAAAAAGTACATGAATATTTATGACAATAAACGTTTTATTTATTTAGTAATTAATTACTTAATTGAGGTTTTGTTTAGAGGGCTTTGTTTTTAGTTTAAAAAAAAAAAATTCCAAGGCCATTTTGATTTGAAGTTTTTTTTGTCGACTATGTATCTCTTTCTAGTCTTCGGCTGATTCCTTTTTCTATCTCCCAATCATCCTTTATCATCTCATGTCTATAATCCTCTATGAAGTGACATTAACTCTAAATTTAGATATGCTCAGCCTGAAAAAAGACTTAATAGCAGGATAACAGACAGAAGATGTACAGACCATTTACTGGGATATAACAGTGCTTGACACTTGCACATAAGTATGCGTTTCCTAATTTAAAAGTACACAGATGTACGTCAAGTTTCGGGCCGTATCTCAAAAAGATGTGATTGATCTTAAAATAAAAATTTAATTTTAAAAAAGAAAGTGCAGTTTTTCCAACTAACCTGGTGATAGGGGCATTCCTTTCCCTTTTTCCTCTTTCAAGGATACTGAAAGATTTCAGCAGCAGCAGCACGTAAGGAGATTAGTGAGGAATTAACGTCATTCTTTTGTCATTATAGAAATAAATTAATATTTGGTTTTAATCAGAGAGAGGAGGGGAAGAGGAAAAAACACCATGAACACACAATCTTTAGACAGGGTGGGGTAAACTGTGGGAATCACACACAGATGTCCGGACACACACGAGCGTACGGGTCAGGATGCTGGGATCATAAATGAAACAACTGTTGTGTAAATTCAAACTGTGTGTGGATGTAAAAGCCATCGAGGAAATGACAAACACCATGAGACGGAAGAGATCCTGGGTAAGGTGTTCCTGTGACAGGGGAGCATCTCTTTCTTTCTCCCCATATTAGATCTTGGATCTTAGGCCTTGGCCATGAACCTATTTGTCCCAGCATTGAGGTTAATGTGCCTGGCTTGGCTGTGGCCCGTCACCCTGTCTAAAGGAAGTAACCCTCAAAACCACCGCAGGATCAAGGACGTCTACCTGGGGGGAAATACACGGCACAAGCATGGAGGGTGAGGACACCTGAGCTCACTGTTAATGTATATTTTAGCTGATCTGTGAACAGTTCTTCTTTGATCTGGTTTGTAAGGTTTGGGAGGGGATCCTAGACCTTTGTCAGATATGAAATGTTTCATTTGAAGCTCTTACATGCATGAGCAATACGTTCTTGTTGTTTGAACTTTGCGTTGTGTATCATCTGTTTAATCTCCATGTCAGCCATGTTTCTGGGTTTTATTTATGTCTAAGGTGATTTTAGTGTGGTTAAGGACAGAAGTAATTGTAGGTAAGGAAAGTCTGTAATTACAGCTCGTGGTTGAGCTGGGTAGGTGAAGAACGAAACAAACACTGGGTAGCATTCAGTCCCTTTGTTCTAATCCCGAGGTGGTTCATTTTCAGGAAGTGGCACTTGTGCGAAAAGGTTTGTTTTTTTGTTCTTTTCCATTGTCGTCAAAAAGAGTACTGATGAAATTTCACCAGCTCAGGTTCTCAGTGCCAAAGTACCAGTTTCAATACTCAGAGTTGTAAACAAATATGGGCTACCTGTGTTTGATTCATAGGACTTTACTTTAAAATGTAAATTCTTTCGAGAATTTCTTACCCCGATTTGTTCCAAACCTGTATACATTAAATGTTATGCTAAACACAAAAGGAGATATTTGGAAGAATTTTAGAAACTGATTATCCTGGTGCACAGTTAACTACCATAACAGAAAAAATTGAAACCCAAAATGGTTTGTTCACTTAAATTCTTCACAATCTAAGAAAAAACGTCTACTATGTAGTCAACTGTATGAGTCTTGCTGCATTTCTGTCAGTTGCTAACATTCTTCTAAATATCTTTTTCATGTTCCACCAAGATATATACAGGTTCATTCATGACAGATTTTTCAGTTTTTCATGGACTATCCCTTTAAGACAAAGTTTGGAATTTCTCAATACAGCATAAGTATTTTTGTGTAACAATATTTGTATTGTATTTTCTAAAGCCATTGTAAAAATATTGAAATATCATAGAAATGTAAATGTATATGTCTGTCAATGTTGCCAGACACGTTATGTCACTTTTTGAATGTTCTGTCATGTAGCATACATGTAAATGTCTGTGAATGCATGTAAGTGTAACTGTGTAAACCCCAAAGATCAGATCAACTTACTTCTTCCATTTCCTTTTCCAAACAGCCGAATAGACTTTAAAATGAAGAAGTCTGACAGTACCAAATCTCTCTTGATTAAGTCTGAACAGCTTCTGCGTATCGAGGATCATGACTTCGCAATGAGACCTGGTTTTGGAGGTGAGGATATTAACTTTTTAAAATCATCTCATTAATTTTTTTCCAGTAAAACTCAACAGTTTTTCGAATACAATTCTTATGACCAATTTATTTAAATTGTTATGTATGAATTTACTTTCCCTTACAAAGTTCAAAAAAATTTGAACATTGTGTGATGAATAACTCACCCTCAAGTTGGACCAAACTTGTTTATACTTCTTCGTCCTGTTAAATACAAAGAAAGATGTTACGATGAATATTACCAACTGAGATATCTGGGGAATGACTACCATAGCAGAAATATATGGTATAGTTTTTTTGCTCTGTTGAACACAAAAGAAAATATTTTGAAGTTTTAAATAAATCAAACTACAATTTTAAATGGTGTTTGAGATTCTCACTTAATCACATTCCTCTAAATATCTGAGCATTTCATAACAGAACTTCTTATTTTATGGTTGACTATCCCTCTTACTCCAAACTGGTGCCACAGTCCTCATAACTTAATGTAGTTTAAAGTGTTAACTTTGACATGTCCCTATTCACTAATTTCGTAATCTTTAAAATTTTTTTTTACTGTTTTTGCGGTTTAAATGAACAGATAATGAAGAATAGAGGACAGTTGGCAGAGTTGGCACAGATACAAGGCCGAATGACATTATCCCCAAAACAACTAGATAGAGCAAAAGAGAGAGAGAGAGTTTTAACAGATGGGCGAGTTTTTGTCTAAAATGATTTGTTATCCGTTTTTAAGGCCAACTTTATAAGCAAAAGCAAACATATATTTCAGATCTGAATTTGCTTTACCGGTTATAGATCACATTAAATACATCACTTTTTTCTCCCCTAATGACCTTTTGTTCTCTCATGCATTTTAAGCTGCTTACAATGTATGAAACATGGCGTACTGACAAAGATATCGTCCACGCTTGTTGTTGTTGACAGTGCATGTATATTGAGAGATGACCTATAGAACAGGCTTAAGCACTAAGTTCTGCCTCTGCAACACTGAATGACCCAGCAGATTTAAAAGTCTCGCTTGGGGAATGTGATTCTGGGATGAGATCTTTAAAAATGTAGGTTAAAGTGTCATGTGCAATGCGTTCAGCTCAAACAGATAATAAATAAATAAAACTACTCTGACCCAGATTGTAGAAGTGCCAAGCAGACAATACACAGCGGACAGCTGTGTTTTATACATAGTAATCTGGATTATAACCTCAGCCGGTCTCTGAGAATGCCGTTGCAATGTGTCTGAATATCACAGGATTGTGTATCTGCTGAAATGCAGTTCAAAACCACTTTCTTTTTGTGATATTTTATTATCATTATTTTAGAAAGTAATGATGTGCAATACGTAATATTGATCAGGTTATTGCTGTTGGTACATGAATAATGTATTTACAATGTTTATGTCATCTTTCAGGACAACATACTTTTAAAAAGGTACTATAATGGTAAATAACTGTTGTGGTGCGATACTGCTGCTGAATTGCTTTTAATAGTTTTTGTGATTGTAATTGTGAGGATAAACCCAGCATATAAACACTAAGATTGAGTTTCAGTTTATTAAAATCCAGATTAATTGGAACACAGTTCGTGACGGTGTTTCTGGGAAAACTGCAAGAGATTGAAATCACACTGATTCTGTGTGCTTTGTGACAGATGTGACAATAGAAAGCTTATCCCTTTTATTCTATATATTCTATTTTATTCTATTCTTACTTCCCAAAAAAAATGGATTTTATCAGATATGTTTACCCAAAAAAAAACTGTGAGTTTTTTTGTGACAAAATTATTTAAATTGATTAAATATAGTGCTAATATATTGTATAGGTAAGTAAAATTACTTAATCTAATTGACTCAAATATTTCTTGAGTTGACCAAAGAATTTGTTGTAAATAATAAAAATTTTCAAAATACACGTAAAAAATATTATTTAACATTAATTTAATATTTTATTATTTTAACAAATTATTTCAGTGAATGTAAAGGTATGTAAAACATAAAACACAATATAAAACACAGAGGTGCATTTTATTATAGGATTTTGAAATTCTCTTTTAATACCGAATCTTTTCATCCTTTATTTACCCTTATGCAATTTCTTTCTTTCTTCTCCAGACTACTGTATAAATATTTCACATGGCTTTCTGAATATAAAAATTCAACCTGAAAATGAACACTAAAAATATAAAGCATTTAATGCAAATTTTTCTATGAAAAATATTTAAGTAATTGATTAAACATCAGATTATTTTACTTACATATACACATTTAAAAATATGTTTTTTATTTTAAATCTTTAAAATGTACCCTCTTTTTTAGTATAAATTGTTTATGTAACAACAGAGTAAATTTTTTGGGGTGTAAGATATTTTGAAGAATGTTCGCTCACCAAACAATCAACTATTAAATACTGCACAGAGACGAAACCATATCTTTTTTGCCTTCCACAGAAGTCGAAGTCAAATACAAGTTATACTTTACATAACAGTGAATTAGTTATGACAAAACGTTGTATAATGTCTGAACTGCTGTTAAGCTCTTGTTTCTGTGTTTGTTTAAAATGATGGCCGTGTTGGATTTTCAAGTAAAGCACAATGTTACAGGGGAGCATCTCTACATTTACACGCTTGTTATTTAAAAAGCAGTCTGTCCCTTTCATTCTGTTATGACAATTCAAACTGCATGCTCTCCTTCTCTTGCAAATATTTACTTATTCAATTCCATCATAACTTAGGTTGATGGATCTTAGTCGCTAAGAGGCGGTTTGTTATCCCTTAGATGCAAACAGATTTGACAGTCGATAAACACAGATGACATTACTGAGATGGAAAGGCGTGTGTCATCTGTTCTTTTGTGCCATTACTTTGCTCAGATTCGTGTATAGAAACAACTTTCAGTGTACTTCCATTTCAGTGTTTAGAAGACGGAGTTGTTGGAACACCAAACAAGTATACCCGGATTATAATCACAAGTAACATTTGATATGGCTTTGGAAATAAATGTTTATGAAAATGCATTTAAATGTTGAATGCAAGTTGGATCGGTGTGTTTGAAATAAAATCTGAATCTCACATTTGAAATAATTTAAGAATGATAAGCGAAACACACATGTGCCAAGTTTAAAAAGACAGCTCAGGAGAATGAGTACAGAATATTTTATTAATTTATATTTACTTTTAACAAATAAGTTAGACTCTTTCAAAGTTCAGACCTTAGCTTTTTATGTTTTATTTTATTTTAGATATGCTCAAGCCTGAAGTGCTCATTAAATCTTAATGATGTATTTTGGATTTTATTTTGTCTCTTTTAATTCCTCAATTTGTTTTTTTATTGTAATTTCGCTTGACTCAGGTTCAGCTATTCCAGTGGGTATCGATGTACAAGTGGAAAGTATCGACAGCATTTCTGAGGTCAATATGGTAAGCATCAGTTCTTTGAAAAAACATTCTTAACCTTTGCCCTGTCGACATCAAGCTTACTATAAATCCTCACCACCAAAACAGAGGTCAAAGGTCAAAAGTAGGCTAGACTCTGGCATGCCATGTGTTTATATCTTGTATACATGTCAAAATTATGAACACTGCTGCATTTATTGAAATGTCTTGTTTGTGCACCTAGGACTTTACGATGACCTTGTATCTCAGACATTACTGGCAAGATGACAGACTAGGGTTCCCCTCCAGCAGCAACAAAAGCCGAACGTTTGACGCTCGATTGGTTAAAAAGATCTGGGTGCCAGACGTGTTCTTTGTGCACTCTAAGCGCTCTTTCATTCATGACACCACTATGGAAAACATCATGCTCCGAGTCTATCCAGATGGAAACATTCTTTACAGTGTCAGGTACCACGAGAACCGTTTTTATCAAACCAGAAGCATTAACATATTTAAAGAAAGAGGAGTGCTGGGATGTTAACTTTGAAGTAAACATTTTGAGAATGTGTCACGACATGCTTTAAGGAATTTCAATCTTTCTTAAACCTGTATGACGTGCTTTCTTCTGCCCTTAAATTTCCTCTTACCCTTAAAATTAAATGAAAAGATCCAAAAATACTGAGGTCGTTATTTAGGGATCTTTCTTTTCAGTTTACATTTACATTACATTTAGTCATTTAGCAGACGCTTTTATCCAAAGCGACTTACAATAGTCGAGGAGACAATGAAGCGGTAAATAGCCGATACAACAATAGGTCAACAAGTGCTACAACAATGCTACCAAGTTACACAGAGAGAGAAGTTACAAAAGTATTTTATTTTTTTTTTTTTTTTTTGATAGAGTGAGTAGGTTAGAAAATTTCAATTTCAATGTAGACCCGAGAGTTAAACATGAAACAGGATCAATCCGATTCAAGAACAAATCCATTTCTTGTCCTTTGTTAGGAATAACTTAAGGGTGACTAAAGAATTAGAGCAGCTCGTTTTTCACTGATGTATTAATCATTCCTTTAAATACCTGACAAAGTTCATGTTTACATTAACTAGTATTCTTTAAAGTACACACCATGAACTTCTTCTTTGAAATATGAAGCAAGTGTAGGCTTGTGCGTCAGGTGTGTCTGAGCGTCACACACAGAATTTGTTTAATGTTTAATGTAGTGAAATATATGCATTATGTTTTTATTGCGTACATGGCATTAAATCTAAAAAAGTGCTTTCTTTTTAAGTGTAACACAACAGTTTGAATTGTGATTTGCAGAATCACAGTGACGGCTCTTTGCTCGATGGACTTCAGCAGGTTTCCTTTAGACACACAGAACTGTTCTCTCGAGCTGGAGAGTTGTGAGTATACGTATGAGTGTGTGTAGTATGCAAACACTGAAGAGCATAGTAAGAAGATAAAAAAACACATTCTACAAATCATATATACATATTGGTTGGTTTAAAACGGGTCACCAAAAAGTAAAATGTATGTCATGGCGGTTCAAACTGTTTTTGGCCAAAATTAAATTGTTTTATAAAATGTGCATTACGATTTAAGTCACGTATTGCATCACTTCCATTGCATATGCAGTGTGCATTTATTTTGAAGTACACACACCAACATAAACACACACACACACACACACACACACACACACACACACACACACACACACACACACACACACACACAGAATTACATGGACCTCACCTTCAGAGGTGAGATGACAGAGCATTACATGCTCTGTGTTCTTTCCTCTTGGGAGTGCCGCCCATGTCTCTTCAAAGAGAGTTTGCTGTCTTATACCTCCCTTCCCTCGTTTTTTTGCTCTCTTGAAGACGCGTACAATGAGAACGACCTCATGCTCTATTGGAAGAATGGGAACGATTCATTAAGGACTGACGAGATTGCGCTCTCGCAGTTTTTTATTGAAGAATTCCACCCTTCCTACGGGCTAGCCTTCTACAGCAGCACCGGTATGTGCCCATCACTTCCCAGGTGGCAAACAATTTTTGTTTTAATCATAAACCTCTTGTCATTCTGTTGGATTTATGAATAAAACAAGAAGAAAAAATTTAAGCACTTTGAACAATTTTGCTAAATCGATGTGTTTCCTCCTCCAGGCTGGTATAACAGGCTTTACATAAACTTCATCCTCAGGAGACACATTTTCTTCTTCATGCTGCAGACTTACTTTCCCACAATGCTTATGGTCATGCTCTCCTGGGTTTCTTTTTGGATTGACAGGCGAGCTGTGCCGGCTCGAGTCTCTCTAGGTAAACCCGGGTATTCTGAGTATATGAGTGACATTGCCCTCTATCTATAATTTAGAGTGTCACTGTTATGCAACATGTAGCTTTTATTTTACATTTGTCAATTTTGTATTGGATAAAAATTAAGGTGTTCATTTTACAGTCGTTAAAAAATTTCCAAACTATTCCAAATTGTAATCAGCATTCCAGTCATTTCAGTGTCTGTTGATTTTGACAAAATCATTACCTCGGTGACATGAAGTCATCCAACAGCAATGTGAAAGACTGACAGCATTACACATAAATACTGTGATAAAAAACAATATCATTACAAAAATACCTTATATGGAAAATTCATTTAAAATTTTACTAAATGCATAAACGTTACTGTTGTTTTGGGACCCTGCCCGTGAAAACCCAGCAAAAGTCTGTTCACTTTTTCCTACATCACTCATGGATTAATATAACACTGATATTTTAATATTGTGTGTAATAGATTGAAATTATACTAAGTTTAATAGTTTAAACCAATCTTCAATCGTCCTCCTAAGGTCTCCAGTTTTTGTTTACAATCAATGCAAATTCAAATCTACACACATAATTATAAATAGTAAATTATGAATAAAAATTAATTTCAGCAAAATGTTGAGAATAATGTTTTATAGTTGTTTACTTAGAAATGTAATGGTATAGTAAGGTTTGTAACAAAGAACATGTGCTGACAGTCCAATCCAGCACAAACCAGTTTAAAAGAATGAAATGGAATTTCCAGAAAAACACCTTTCCAATGTGATTTATTTTTATCTGTGACACATAAAGGCTAAAGTTGAAAATCTTGCAAATGAAAAACTGCAGTTTATGAAGAGAAATAAAAAGACCCACACTGTATGTGGCTTCTTGTGTATTTCACAAGAAGAATGTTGCAATTAGAAAGTAATTGTAACTTTAAACATTTATTGACTAAAAATAAATGGTTGGGATTTGAAAGAAACTTAACATGGACTTTAAATAAATAAAATGTATGTTTGAACAAACATTATTACTAATATTAAAGAAAATTGCACAGAGATGCTGTGTAGAAATGATAAAATGTTTTGTATTTCAGGTAATTTTGGCTGTGTCCCAATTCACATCTGTGTCCCAATTCACATCTGTTTAAAGAGCACGTGAAAATAGTAGTGTTACAAAGTATTCCAGAAATTCCCAGATGTTTTGTTTCCACTAAAAATTTGTGGTGCACATGGCGATTAGGTAGAGTTTGGTGATGCTTCACAGCAAGAATAAAATTAAACAGCAGATGCTTCGCTGAATAAATCAATGTAAATATACAGTAAAATAATTCATTATAAAAGAATAGCTTTATACTTATATGCAGAGAAGAGCTTCACATAAATGTTTGGATTAACTTAAAAGTGACAAATAAAAGCCGTTTTCCAACTGGGGTCCAGGGGCCCATCACAAGGTTCTAAGGGGTCCTACCTCCCAGAAAATCTTGTTATATATTTGTTATATTTATAATTTTTTATATCATTTCTTAAATGTTTTATATATTCTATTTTAACTACAGTAACGTTTATACCAGGTGAAAATGTCAACAGAATTAATAATTTGGAATTGATTCTCTTCAGTATCATTCAACCAACATTACTCATTGAACAGCCAATTGATTATTCAAATAATATATATTGCATATTCTCTCATTGACTTTTTATCTTACATGGTTTAAATGCTTCTTTATAATATACATAACATTGTGCATTCCACATAATGTTAGATGGATTTGTATTTTATAAATGGGATTTTTGGTTGTCGCCCTGACCATAACGTTTTAAAACCCCTGCACTAGTGTGTGCAAACCAATTAGATATGTGTTAATTAAATGTATATTCTTTACCGCATAATGACCAAATGGGACACAGCATTTGTATTTGGCCACGTTTAGGTAAACTGTGTTTTTAAGTGTGTGACTTACTTGAAACTTCCTCTTACTATGTCACATCTGTTTCTTGTCTCTGTTTGACTCTTGACCTACAGGAATCACCACTGTGTTGACCATGTCTACAATAATAACTGGAGTCTCAGCATCCATGCCTCAGGTGTCTTATGTCAAAGCTGTGGACATTTACCTCTGGACCAGTTTCCTCTTCGTTTTCCTGTCAGTCATTGAATACGCTGCCGTGAACTACTTTACCACAGTGGAAGAGATGAAGAAACTTAAGAAAGGAAAGGTTAGGCAATGAGTTTGTGAGTCATTTGTTCAGAATCGCAGATGTGGTTATCGTCAACAATAAAACATTTATGTTGGGCTCTCGACGTTGTGTCGACTGAATTAGGTTGATCTTGAGAACCTGTTTGACTCTGAGACCATTGAAAAAGTTAATTCATTTGGCGAATGAATCAATTCATGTCCCCCATCATTCCTTTTGTTCTTTGCAATCTGGATGCCATTGTGCATGCCTCTCAAGTCTTTTTTACATGGTGCTGGACCCTACGGCACGAGTAGCGGATTGTTCCCGTTTGTGACATCCCCTGAGCAGTTTCCTTCGAAATTTCCAATCTGGGCACAATCCAGGGGTTCTGTAATGGGGCGTCGCTGTACTCTTGGGTGTAACCGTCTTGTTGAGGACGGAGATTCTCATGAGGTTTCCCACGCGTGTCTGGGATTCCGGCACGCAGAGGACGCCCTTTTAAAATCATTCTGCCCGCAGTGCGAGCGTGAGTAGGATGAACTCCACCGATGTCCACAATATTGTTCCTGGAGCACCATCTCTGGATTTAAGTGGCGCAGAAGAGTGATGTCAAGAAGGTGCCCGTCCCTTCCTGGATGGTCTGGTTTGCCGGTTACCATCGCTCAGGCTAGGACTCCCGCCACTTGGTGTCTGTACACCTGGAAGTGGTGCCGCTTCTCGTCTTGGTATTCTTCACATAGTGAGGACCCCGGAGATGAAGCCATGTTGCCTTCCCTCTAAGAGGGGCTTAAGCACCAGCTTGACCCCTCCACCTTAAAAGTGCATGTATCCGCGATAGCCCAAGGATGACGTGACCTGGTCATTACGAAGCTTGAGGGGCGTGTTGTGGGTTGATCCATCCAGGCCGAGCCCCGTACCCTTGTGGGACTTGACCTTAGCAGCCCCCTTTGAGCCCCAGGATCAAGGTAGTCTTTCTAACGTAATGATGAAGACCACTCTCATTGCAGAGCTTGAGAGGATCAGGACCTACATGCAATCACTGTTGGTGGTCTTGTAAGCGACGAGGAGAGCTTTGAACTCAATGCGAACAGCTATAGGGAGCCAGTGTAACTTGATGTACAGAGGTCTGATGTTTGGTCTTTTAGGTCCTTTGAAGATCACTCCTGTCGTCGCATTCTGTATGTTATACACGTCATTGTGGACGGAGACATGAATTGATTCATTCGCCAAATTAATTGGCCTTTCGATAGGCTCAGAGACAAATGGGTTCTCAAGGTCAACCTCCATTCAGTATACACAACATCTTGTTCCCTCCTTTAAGGAACTGAGGTTACCATGCGTAACCAGAGACGTTTTCCTTGGTAGACTGTTGAAGTCAGATTAAAGCTAAACGTCGCTCCCTTGTGGTTGTAAAGAAAGCACGCACTCGCTTCTAAATCTGTATTATGGCATTGAAAACGTATTCAAAATATACAGTTGCAAATGTAGTTATTGTGCATGTACATTCAAATTTGGCACTTCTCTTCACAGTCAATGCATGGCGTAAAATCTTTTTACTAAACATTTCAATCACTTTGTAACATATAAATAACATGTCTTATTAATTTATATATATGCTTTGTTCCGTTCAAAAATGTTTAATATTATTTCATATTTAATAGTAAATTTTTTCTTCACAAGCTCCCGGTTTCCTACGACGCAAACCAGGCTATGGCCTACGACGGCTGTTTTCATGACGATATTGATGTTTCACCGTTCCCTGAGCTCCCAAACACACCCAGCACGACACGGACGATCCCACCCGCCACCTCCTCTGCTGAGCCACCTCCCACCGAGGGCACCAGACTCTTTAAGAAGCGATCAGTCCGTAGCAACATCAAATTTATCATGAGCAACAGCTACATGATTGACTCGTACTCCAGAATTCTCTTTCCACTTGCGTATCTTCTCTTCAACATCATATACTGGTGCATCTACTCCTGATTATTGTGTTAGGATTTCTGGTCATTCACTGTAGTCCAGTACAAGCGGACAGATATCTATAAAGACAATTTGCAGTAAGGAATAAAACGTTGGGTCTACTGTGGGTATCGAGCAACAGGCCTGAGAGCGAACAGTATTAAACGGGAGAAATGGACAAAGGACAGTGTCATTATTTTCTCAACGGACCCGTTTCAGATTTGTCATTGGATTTAAAGTTCTTCATTTTGTCCTGAATAAAGCTTAAAGATAAAACAATGTTTTGGAATATTCTTAATAGAAGGATGCTAGTTGCGAACATGTTTTATATTTTTAAACCATAAAAATCCATAAAATCACAATTTATTTATATGATTAATGACATTTGAAGTGTCACATCCCTTCACTTTTAAGCAAACAGTTCTTGGACACCAATGAACACCAAAAATTACAGAAGTGTCAATTAACTGTTTGGCTATAAGCATTTGTCCATATATTCTTCTCTATTTTCATCATTGCAAATAATTTACATTTCTGCAGGTTTGGAAGATCAAAGTTATTCATGACAGAATTTTCCTGTTAGGATAAACTATGCCTTTCTCCACCCCTTTTAGTCCTGTTGCTAATATGACCCAGTAAAACGGTAATTTTACATATAGTTAACTATAATAAAGATTTACACATAAAGATTTACACATACAGAATTGGCTAATTCTTATTGACTAATGCATGAAGACTATGCCAAAGAACTTCATAGAAAATGTGTTTTGTTCATTTTATAACTTCAGCAGAACAATGACAATATTCAGAATGCTTGAGAAACACTCAAATCATGCCATCGGTGTGTGCGTCAGTTGGGCATGTGTGCAGGTCCTGTGTGTATGCGTTTATTGTTTTATATAAAATATAAAATAAAAAAAACATCTCAATTTAGAAACTTTTAAAGTTTTTATTCATTATACTCATAATTTAACTTTTAAATATACAAAAATAAATTAGCACATCAACATTTGATTTAAGCATTTTGAGTATTCCAGCCTCATATCGCCTTTCATAAAATAAGCATATTATTGACCAAAAGCAAGCAATCATTTCATATGCAGTTGGTCAGTGGTTACGGTTTACACAAGAATATTCCTAAACCATCATATGTGTTCGGGTCTATTTGTAGTTTTTTTTTTTTATGGATTAAAGTGCGTCATTTGAAGTTAAAACATAACTTATTTCCTTAAATAGATTACAATATACAATCCTTTTTGTAAAGTTAAAATACAGTAAAAGTAACAGAGTCTCATCAGACCCTAAATCATACACACTTTACAACACACCCACGCAGATAAACAAGTGCAGGCAAGAGGGATTATGGCTACGATCATTATAATCAGTATGACTTTTTACCCCGGTTTTTGGATTTGATCTCGTTCAATATCACATCGGAGCTGGGCTCTTCTGATGCTGTTATTACTCTATCATCAAACGGGTTGCCTAGAGGTGAGCACACACAATAAAAGGTCAATGCAAATGTTGCACTCATTTGATGATATTAAAAATCAAGAAATCTACAAATAGAAAGCATACAGTCAAAACACAACTGCATGAAGTCTAACAGGTAATACTCACAAATGCCCATGGGCAAATCAGAGGTAGTGCTGTCATTATTCAGAAAAGATAAGCTTGAATTATTGGAAGCTTTTTTATTCTTCTGAGTTGCTGTCCGACTCCATTCTAGAATGTGATATAAAACAGTATGATGTTACAGTTAATACCCTATACCTAGATACACATTTGTATGCACAAGCAAAGGTCTCATACCTGAGTTCTCTGGTAGTCGCATTTTTCCACAACACAGGTATGTTCTCCATTGCTGCCTGACATTTTCTTTCATGGCACAGTGATAGATAAAGATGAACAGTCCTGTGATAGAACGCACACATTTTAGTATCAACATTCCTTAAGAACGTGATGCTTAAAATAATGGAGAACTGTCATCGAAGTATTTGATTGATTCAACAGATTCAACAAAGGTATTTGTAAATAAATGACGCCAATTCTTAAAAAAAAAAGAAAGAAACCGGTTTCTTTCTCCTGCAGAACACATAAGAAGATATGTTGATATCTATGTTGATTACCGAACAGCCGTGGGCCCTATTTATTTCTTTTGTATTGTAACGAATGAGTGCCATTGCTGTACGTTTTTCAAAATAACTTCTTTTGTTCTTTGAAGGTTTGAAATGACAAGAGAGAGAGTAAATGGTGACAAAATTTTCTTTTGTGGGTGAATTATCACTTTAAGACAGAGACATACCTTGTAAAGAGTTAAAAATGGCAAACAGGTACATGAAGGCCACGTTTACAGGACCCCAAGCAAAGAAAGCAAAGCCCCAGGTGAGTCCCAGAAGCACAGTGAGTCCAGCTACACTGCGAATCTCCTGCCACGAGCTGCGATTCTGCACGTTTTGTGGATTTTGTCTCTTAATGCGACAAAGCTGAATCAATACCACGATAAACATGGTGAAGTTTATCAGGAAGACAACACAGAAGTATGCGACCACAGCCACGTAGAAAACAATGTCGTTGGTGATCCAGCAACTGTGAAGGTAAACAAACATAACAATTAAAAAGTTTTTAAAAATTCTTAATACATAAAAGCCATAACAATGCCATCATCTGAATGTTTTTCATGTGTTTATGTGTGTTTGAGAATATAAGCAAACAATTTGAACTTATTCTTTAAAGATTACTATTTTTCAGAGGCTGCAACAGCCCACTGAAGCAACATTAAAGGAATAGTGCAACAAAAATGACAAATCTGTCATCATTTACAAATGACTTCTTCCAAACCTTTCTTTCCTCCACAAAACAAAAGAATGTTGGTACCGACATGTTGATAACAACAATGGTAACCATTCAGACACAAAACCAATGCAAGTCAATCACCATTTAGAGTGACATTTTTCAAAACATCTTGTTCTTGTTTTGAGGAGAGAGATCGTCATACAGGTTTAAAATGGTGAATAAATAATGATAAAATATAATATTATAATCAAAATAACAGTTTAATTTGCTTTTAGGCTGTTTGTAGTTGCTGACCAAAATGAAATAATAGGTTATTGACAATTACTCACAATTCATCTGGTGTTCCATCCACAAATTTCCCATATGACACAAGGCCATAGTTTTCGTCAATGGTGTCTGTTGCTATTACGATGACGACCACGACAAGTGGAATGCCTGTAAAAATCATGAGCTTATCAGACAAAACAATTCCACAAGATGCTGATGAAATTTTAAATATAATTCAGCCACTAACCCCATCCGGCGAATCCTATTTTGAGCATAAAGCGAGAGATATAGGTGTTGAACACTTTGACAAGTGCTACATACATGTGGACCGCCTCCATGGCCATCCATGTGAAGGAGGCCAGAAGGAAGTAGTGCAGAAAGAAAGCGGTGGATTTGCAAAGGCCTTTAACCTCCGGGTACTGAGCCAGCCAACTATCTACCAGGAACACCAGGTTCAGCAGAAGCAGAGCTATACAAAGCTGAATGAGGATCTTAGACGGGATATCTTTGCGGAGTTTGCTAAAAAGAATAGATAAATATAAGATTACTTCTGTGAAAATAAGTCTGTAAAAATATATTTTTTGGTCAAAGGGTATCCATACCCAAAGGAAAGGTAAGTGAGCAGGGTGACAGATAAGAAAATAGACGAGAGTCCACAGCCGATATATGTTATGTACGTCATGATTGTGTTTTGCAGCGGATCTATAGGTTCCTTAGACAGGTCCTGTTAAGAAAGATAAACCATCTCAATTCCATTATGTAAATGACAACTAAAAATCATATTTAACGTGAATTCATCAGATGAGATGAATCCGATGCCACTTACAAGCAGAATCCCAAAGCTGGTGAGGTGATTACAGCTGCACTGTGTTTCCTGCTGAAGTGATGATGAGTTTACTACAGTGCATCCTGCTGGATTCCAGCCACCCGCGCCATCTGAGAACAGTGGATTCAGAGTCAGGTTCCATGCATTAAATGCCAACCAGTTTGAGATAAAAGAACATAACAGTAGAATTTACCATTCAAGCCAAAGTCCCAGAATGCACATACAACTGTTTTATTACCCTGAAAGAGATATTAAAGAAGGGATAAATCAGTTACCCACCATTGCATATCTATATGATATTTCCAAATATTTTAGTGATAAAGCTTTTCATATTGACCACAGCAATTGTGTTCTTCAGTGTAATCGTCACGTTTTTCTGTAGATTAGAGATGCTCAGGTTAGCCACACTAGCACTCAGGATCCCGCTGATCAGTTCTTTGGTTTTATCCTACATAGGAAAAAAAGAAATTTCATTTTCCTCTGTCAATGCAAAACATATCAAATTAAAAGGACCTTGAATTGACAGACAAAAAATACGATAACAACAGAATCTTAAGATGTATACCAGAAGTAAGGTGTTTCCAAAAAAGAATTCTGACTTGTATAATGCTCTGAAAATAAGTGTCTGTCAAATGTAAATGGTCGTGTAAATGTAAATCTATTGATCATGTCTATTAGATCTCGAAGGCACAAAAGCCTAGCAGCATCTCAATACAAGCCTTAAACTTAAACTACCAAACAACGATTCTGTATGTATCAGGAATCACACCTGGAAGAATGTGTTCTTTTGATAGAAGTTAAACTGAACTCTGGACGCGAGCTGCTGGTCCTGCATGCTGAGGTTCTGTGTCAGTGAAGCTGGAAGAATGACTGAGCCCATCGGGACAGAGCGAACCTGAACATTTCTCATCAAACCAGAGTCACTGCGGATCTATTATATCGGACAAAAAATCAACGTTATGAATTATCACAAATATACCATCATCAGCAACATCAGCATTAGTTTCTTAAACTCCATTTATGGCCTGTGAGATGAATGAGATGTTACCTGCACATTTGATGGGTCAGCTATGGAGAAGAACGTCTCCTGAAAAGTTGAACCATTGACTTTTTTCACAGCCAGAGCCAGCGCTGACGTAAGTAGTGATTCACTCTCACCTGATACAACCAGTTTAAGACCCACAGTATCCACAATCCCACTGGCCCTGGTAACCACATGTGCACAGTGTGAATACTTCAACAAAATTTATTATTTGTAGAATGAGAATAATGTTGACTTGGTAACATTTCAAACATATAGGAATTTTTGTGCAGAATACAAAAGAAGACATTTTGAAGAATGTTGGTAACAGAAAACCAGTAGTACCCCATTCACTTAGTTGGTATTGTGTCTACACAGTTGAAGTCAATGGAGACAAATGGTCTTCAAATTTTTTTTTGTGTTTAGCAAAAGAAAGAAAGTTATACAGGTTTAAAATAACAAGAGGGTGAACTAACTAATATTTTTTTTGTATAAGTCATAAAATAATTTTTTATGCAGTAATTTACAAATAAATGGTCAAAAGATCCAGCAACGTGATTTTTTTTGTGGAAATGCACCTATGCTTAAAATTCTAGACCCCTCCATGATTTCTACGTAGGAGAACTTGCAAAATCACAGGGGGATCAAATGATTATTGACCTCACTATATATATTTATTACAAATACAAAAATTTTCAGAATTTGTCTTTTGAAACAATGACTTAGATATGTACAACTAAGGTTATAATTTTACAGTACAATTTCTAAATTATGTAAAAAAAATTATTTGATGTATTTATTTTTTTCCATAAACCTTCATAAAAGTGAATTGGTATAAGGACATAGAACAAAACAAATATAAATTAAAGACTGAATCCGAATATGTTATAACGTGATATCTGCTTTCGTGCTATCTTCTTTGCTTACCTCTTAGAGAAAGGAGCCATTACAGCGACGGGAACATCAAGCAGATTGTTCACGATCCCCACAGAGGTGTTCGCCAGGGCCATGCTCACATTAGGACCAGAGAGAAGCTTCTCCAGCATTGTTATGATCAAATCCACTTGAGATGAGTTTAAAGATGAAGCATCGGCAGTGATGTTTAACAGTCCACCAAAATCTGGAATTGATGTGGTCGTGGATGCTGAACAAAGAGAATACAGGACATATTATGACAGGTCGTTTCAAGCTGATTAATGATCACATGTATAGAAATGCTTTAATCAAATCTCTCATAAACATGACGGCGTCATATCTAACCACAAAAGGAGGGTTGAAATATTGCAAAAAGACTTTTCAGACAAATATGATTTAAAAAGTTGATGTTCTCTTGAATACTGTAACACTGAGATTTTATTGAAAGAAACAAACCTGTGGAAGAAGGGGGAGAAATCGTGCTATTGATCGATGTCCCATTCTCATAACATCTTTCGTTCAGAAGAAAAGCTACACTTGATCCGTTTGAGCTGCAAAAATGAAAATCTTTTAAAGGGATTCTCCTTTAGAAAAGAATATCCTTCATTAATCACTTAACCTCAAGTTGTTTTAAACCTGTACACATTTCTTTGTTCTACTAAACACAAACAACGATATCAAGGAGAATGCTAGAAACTTGGTATGGTATGGAAGTTGATCGCACCCCAGAAATCTCAATTGCTAACATTCTTTCAAATATCTAACTTTGTGTTCAACCAAACGAAGAAATTTAAAAGGGTGTTAAAAAACTTGAGGGAAAATATTTAACAACAGAATCTTCATTTTCGGAATAACCATACTTTTAGGAGAAAATTAAATGTATTACAGTATATCAAATGTAAAACTAACCATGTTGCAGGAAAGTTGCTGTCACAAAAGTCAGCAGAACTAACAGGAGTTGTTTCCCAAGTGATGCTTTCATCCATAGGATTGGCAGTGCCCCAAGAGCATATAGCTGAACATCAGATAACCAACACATTGAATAAAAGGCAATGTTATAGCAAATTAGTTTTGTATAAATGTAATACATTAGCACATGAATGAAAACCAAAATGACACCCACCCACTTTGGTCACCTCTTTCACGACCACTGAGACATTTTGTTGTTTGATGACGGTATTGATCACTTTCTGAATCTTACACACCTCAAACTTGGGTACTGCCTTTAGCCTCAGTATAACATAACAACTAAGTCCAAAGAAAAGAGCAAGTCATTACTGACGCAGCAACCTTTTAAGGATAAATAAAAATTCTGTATGACTATTTTCCTTCCATAGCACACAAAGAAGATATTTTGAAGTATATTGGAAAACAGACAACAACATTAAGCATTCTATTATATACATACGGCATTCGTATGCTATACCAACATTCTTCAAAATACCTTCTTTGGTGTTCTGCCGTATTCATACAGGTTTTATTTTTGTGTAAACTATCTCTTTAAACAGTTAACGAGTTAATAACAGTTAATGAGACTCACGTAGACATGAAACATTGAGTGACTTTGGAACCCTGTAAATATGACAGAAAGTAATGAGATCTGAACCCTAAAAAAACACCATACTCTCATACTTAGATTCAGACAACTTACCAAATAGATTTCTTTGAATTCTTCCAGAATGACACAATCAGATCTTAAATACACAAGCAAAAAGAAGAGTTAGTATTTTTAAAAAACAACATGACAAGAGCTTTTTCAAAATATGATATATTTTTAAATGAAATTTATACATACAATAAGTACAATACATCAAAATCTTATTTTATAATTATTACTATATGGTATCTTTATTGTAATACTTTAAAACAAGACTGTACTTGTTAACACTGATAAAGACTAAAGTGAAAGTATTTTAAAAGATTAAAACCGTGTCATCCGTTGCTCACCCTCTTGTCATTTAAAACCTTTATGACTTCTGTAGAACAAAAAAAAGGTATTTTGAAGAATGTTGGTAACTGGCACCCATTCACTTACATCTGTTTGATGTACAATAGAAATAAATGTGTGCTACTGTTCCTTAACCAGCTCTCTTCAAAATATCTTCTTTTGTAATCGCAGAGGAAACAAAATCATACGTGTTTTAAAATGTCAAGAGTAAATGATGACAGAAGATTCATTTGTGAGTAATCTCTTTACAAACGCTCGAAATTTATATTGCTCATTGTTAGTTCATGTTAGCTAATGCTTGCAAAAGTGTTATTTTAAAGTGTTACATTATAAACATTTGTATGTTTAAAAATCACAAAATACTTGTGTGTACAGAAGAGTTGACAAATTCAAGAAAAACATACTGTCCGGTGTTGCATCGAGGGTTTTTTAACAACTGTTCAATCTGCAAAAAAACATGCAAAGGATCTGTAATTGTAATGTATGTAACTGTAACATTCATACTTATAGAGTAATTCACATATAACTTACAATGGACTGAAGTGTGGTTGAATTTATTTGTTCACTGCCGACAGTTAATCTGTAATAGGAATCTGAATACAATTTAGACAAAAATTATTTCACTGTGCGATATTCGCTCCATTTTTTGTATTTCTTCATATAAAAGGTTTTCTTACATGAACTATTGCAGTTTGAAGAACAATTGCAAGAAGGTTCACTTGGAGTAGCTTTAGAAGAAATAAAATAAAATAAATCTCACACATGAGGTCTTACACATCAATTTTTAGGAATATTAAAAACAAACCTACAAGACAGATAATGCTACAACTGCAGTGTTTTAACATAAATAAATGATCATACTTTACATCATATCACACTTCTATTACTAAAGATGAACATCTTGAATCTGAAAGGTATGTTAAAGTATCCTTAAACACAATAAATAAAATCTTACGTAAGATGACAGTGCAGTTTCTTTGACTGCTGTTTGTGTAGTTTTCACTATAAAACAAAAACAAAATTCCAGTAAAGGTATTCAGTTAAAATTGTCAGCATTACATACAAAATATGACTCCACATATGTCTTTACTTGACATCGTGTAATTTACAGTAAGTATTTCCACACAGATCACATACCATGTAGAATTCTCTGAACACGGATCGCTGGAATTGCATTTATTGTATGGTTTGCGGGTGGTGTTTAAACACATACCTGTCCAAAAAGCATACACATAATATAGAAAACATTTGCAGTAAAAAATAAAATAAGAAGACATACAGGTTCACTTACCCACTCGTTCCACACCTCCCGTCAAACTGCCATTGATTAATGTGTTTAAGTTGGCCTTTGCCAATATTCCTTCTATGCAGCAAACGTCAACAGGCGTACTCAACTTTAGAAGGATTTCACAAAGTGCTTCCCTGCGAGAACAAGAATAAATGTAAGCTTTCACCCAATATTTCTTGAATACATTTAAACCAAAGGGAACATTTGATACTGACGTTGCAACAGGATTTGATTCACAGGAGACTTTCATGCCCTAAAAACGAGAAATAAAAGCATGCTTCAATTATTGCATAAAATGGGATGGTAAACCAGCTTGTGTGATCAATAATTACTATCTGTTCTTACTTGAAACAGGTCTGATGTATTTGTTGAGGCACTGCTGAACATACAGAAGAAAATAATTTTTATAACACCATATCTCCATTGGGGATCATTTTAAGATGTATCTATCATGACTTGATCATGGTTAAATGGACATATTTTGATTATCTGGAATAAAATGTCATGTTTAGTGTTTATTAACACACGTATCAAACAGTTTACCTTGCGTTGCCTGAATTTTGTGAATCTCCACTGACACATGTACTCAGGTTGTTTTCAAACACCGGTTTAAGCTGAAAAATGAACATTGCATATGTGTTGTTAATAAGTCAAAGTAACTTTGATTGTCACATCACCAGAGCATATGTGCCATGGTGAGTTCTTCTGAGCTTGCTATATAACATATAACATATAGTACAGACTTCAACATAAGACAGTGTGCAATATGCACATACGTGTAATCAGTACACACAGTGTACTATGGACAGACTAATATAACATATATAAATGCTATCTCAATTTATACAAAAACATTCTTTATCTAGTATATGTATAAAGGTACCTTATGTTGTTGGCATCACTAGCGTCAAATATATATATAAATGATGATTCATGTCAAGAATACTGTTTTGATTGGAAATAAGTCGAAAAAACGAGTAAAACTCTGCCACATGCAAGCAAACCAATGTTTTGAAAAAGCCATATTGCCATATTTAAAAAGAAATTAAATTGTCTGTTTATAAATGTCTTGCTATATTGAACTAGAATTTAAGAGTTTAATTAAAAACCTAGACAACAAGGTGTTGTGTATCCAAGCAATAACAATCAAAAAAATATATAATAATAATAATTTAAAAACTTGGAATTTCTTAACTCACCCATGCTCGAACATTTCCACTGTGGACTGCATTTGTAAATAAACCCCCTACATATAAAGCCATCCAGTAAAATGCTAGGAAAAGCAAATAGAGTCAGTTAGGTTTTTATATTTCATCTGCTTTACACAAATGGCCTTAATAATTGTTGTATACGTACATTCATTACAGTTTTGATGAAAGCTACACTGCCCAGACACTGAAATCAAAAACACAAATATTACTTGAAAAATATTGAAATACTACATATAAAACGTGAAAGGTTAACAAAGTAGAAGGTACACACAAAACGGTTCTTACAGGTTGTTAATTCTGTTTTCACAGTTGTTGCATTTCCAGTCTGAGGATGATATTAAAAAAGAATAATTTAATATAGTGTCTGATGTAAGGCTGTAGCATATAAAGCTGTTATCTATACAAATACGTACTATTTGTATAGATGTGCTGAAGATTGTGGTGTTCAGTGTAATTGTAGTTATAGCAGTTGTTGCTGCCGTTGTGGCATTCTGTATTGTTGTGGCATTCAGTGTTGTTGTTTCATTCTGTGTTATGTTGGCATTCTGTATTGTTGTGGCATTCAGTGTTGTTGTTTCATTCTGTGTTATGTTGGCATTCTGTATTGTTGTTGCATTCAGTGTTGTTGTTTCATGCTGTGTTATGGTGGCATTCGGCATTGTTATGGTATTCTTTGTTATGGTGGTATTCTGTGTTGTTGTGGCATTTGATGTTGTTGGGACACTCTGTGTTGTTGTGGAAATGCGTGTTCTTGTGGTATTTTGTGTTGTTGTGGTATTCTGTGTTATAATGGCATTCTGTGTTGTTGTGGCCTCCTGTGTTGTTGGGGAATTGGCTGTTGTTGTGGTATTTCGTGTTGTTGGGGGATCCTGTTTTGTTGTGGTATTTTGTGTAGTTGGGGCATTCTGTGCTGTTGTGGCAGTTTGTGTTGTTGTTGATGCCTCTGTTGTGACATTTGGAGTTGTATCTCTTACTGCTGTTATCGTCGTTCCTTTGCTTATGTTTGCTGTTGCAGTTGTTGTCGATGATGCAAAAGTTGTTTCGGTTGCGTTCAAATTATTTGTTGCTACAGTTGCTGTTGTTGTTGCTGCTGCAGATTTTGTTGTAGTTGTATTTATATTTGCTGAAGATATCGGTCTTGTGTTTGGTGATGGTGATAGTGCTGGTGGTTGTGGTTGTGTTGCTGTTGATGTGAAATTCAGTCATGATGGGGAAAAACAAAAAAATATTCAGATGAATAGTTATTACAATTCAATTGCTGCAAATGAGTTAAACTATTCTTTCCAAAACTGTAACAAAATGTATTTTTCACAAAGAAAACATTAATGATACATCATATGCCCTCTTTATTTCTTTTTACCATTGCCTTTTCAATTTTTCCAAATGCAGCTTTTATCATTCTTTGTATGTCTTAGTCCACTAAACGCTGTCTGCGTACTTGACTTATTCGTCCATAAGAACAAAATTGGCTTTTGTTTTGTGCCAGACTAGAACATGTCGAGCAGGTTGTCTGGTGTGTATTTGTACAGTTTGCTATTGTGTTTTAAAGCAGTTGCAGACCAGTTTTTCTATGACTCATATTTACTCATAGAATTTTTTGCGTCATTCCCACACATATGTACACTCTTAACTAACAAAGATGATAAAGTCGTAAATGACAAACAAAATATAAAAAGAAATAATGTAAATTTGTACATTTTATATTTATTTACATTTACTTATTTGTAACATGCAGTTATTCTGGACCAGCATTGCTTGCTTCCAAAACCAAGTGTAAATGTTCTAACGTGGGATCTAAATATCTCAATTTATATTCATAATCTATTATTTTCAAAATCAAATTTGCATGCACGTAAGCAGAACATTGTAGACTTTTAGAAATTGTAAACCTCTCATTAAAGATTACAGTACCCATTATTTATTACGAATTCATTGCGCGAACAGGCTTTCTATTTTGAGAATCTACACTTGTATCTAATCTCAAGATTGGAACAATAGGTGAGCAAACATGACAGAGTAAATTGTTCAATATATGATGGCAGGTGTGTCTTTGAAGTTAAAACTCACCTGAAATCCAATGCAGGAGCAAGAGCAGAGCAAACACAAAATCCAGAGATCTACAGAGACCAAAACTCCCTCTGGCCCTCAAAGATGTGGATGTCATCCTTAAAACAAAATAGGAGAAGTTATACAAAATCAACGAGACACATGAAGGCCCAAATTCTTTCAAATAGTCCAACATGCCCCAAAGTGAATCCTGTACGAAAGGCGGGGACACAACTTCCTTCCCAACTTACTCCATGAGAAGTTTGTAAAGATTTTTGGGAAATCCAGAAGTGGTCCGGTTAATAGCAGGACACTGCAGATTATTGCCTATTAATGTAATTTGCTTTGAGAGGGATTTAAGAAAGAATTTGGCAGGAAATGGGCTCAAATGTCTAAAATAAAGCATCGGTGATTAGATATTAATGGAAATAGCTCTAATGAATGGCTAACCCAGTTACTAATTAATGCTAAACAGGATGTGTCTCATTTTCACAGAAGTGTTCAATAAAACACCATCACACAGAGAACATGTGCTTTCAGATTTCATTTTTGTCATTAAATCAGAATGATGACATCATACTATTATGCTTCCTTAAGATTATATAATATAATATAATATGGGGCAGTCCCAAATCCAAATCTTCCTGTAGTCAAATTCTATATGGACAACAGGGAATAGACATTAAAGACATAATAATTGAAAATAATAATTCATTAATTATAGATCATTTTAAATAACACAATCCTACCTTGATGGGGGATGAAGTTGTCTGGACAGCTGTTCATCATCTCCCAAACAGACGCACCGAACCATCGACTTACTTGAAAGTTTTGAGTCACACAAAAACTATTTTTCTTTCCACAACAGAGTTCACCAGACGGAATACTTCAATAAAGACTTGTAATAATGCACAATACGAGAGTTTCTTGAGTTTTTAAAGCGATATCTTGTGGCCGGACGTCTTGTCAATCACTTACGGAATGCGCTCTCTGTGAACGCGCATTCAAGCGCGCCGCCAACTTTACCTCCAAACTTAAACTCACACCCATGTATGAGAACACTGTAACCCAACTGAGACTCAATATAGATAAATCAACCATTGCATGCACAATCTATTTTAAATCATTAATAATGCATGCCTGTTTGTCCATATAGGTACATTTTATTAAATATGTATAACCAATTATTATTAATTAAATACTTTTTAAATTGTATAATCATTTATTAAAATTAGTCCCCAAAAAATGAGATGAAAACACCCTTTAAGATTCACTAAGACAGGCCTAAAGTATTATTCAAATCCTTTAAACTAGAGTTTGGTGGAAGAAACAGACAATAGAATGTTTGAATACATCATCGATACAATTGAAACAGATACAAAAGGAGTTTAAAACATAGAATATAGATATAGAATATGTGTGTTTTCAATGATCTGTTAGTTGATATCTTGAGAGTCAGCTCCAGGGACTAACAGGTTATTCTGCTTTTATTTCTTAGGAATGTTAAAAAGCACTTTTACGTCATTTCAGGTTGTTCCACCCATGCCTGGAACACACTTCCATACTTGTGTTGCTGTGCTTTTCATCTATAGGTGGGGTTGGCATCAACATTCTTTGTTATTCACTGTTTACCTGTTCATTGTGTTTCCATGGGAACGAGTTTTAAACTCCTTGATCTGTTTCAATTGTATCGATGATGTGTTCAAACATTCTATTGTCTGCTTCTTCAACCAAACTCTTGTTTAAAGGATTTTAATAATACTTAAGGCCTGTCTAAGTGAACCTTAAAGGGTGTTTTCTGCAAGCACGCTTATATCTGGCAGGTATATAGTTTACGTCTGCATTTTTGTCTGCAAGACATCCGGGCCTGGCTTTAACACGTCTTATATACATCTAGATGTCTGTGGGATGATTTAGAATCAATGTATTGCTCTTTCTGCACAGCAGATGTTGTACGGATCTCAAGATCTTTAGCAGACGTCTTACAGACATAACTGTGCCTTCTGAGTTCCTTAGTCAGATTTTATATGGGAGGAATTCCGGTGTTATGGACGTGACATTTTGCAGTTTGGACGTGACATAAAAATGCTCTAGAATATATTTTTTACTAGTAAATAGAACCAACTGTTTGTTTTACACAACACTTGTTGATAGTGTTTAAACACTCTATGATAAAGTTTTTTATTTTAAAGAAGGTTAATAAATCTGCGCTATGGATGTGACATAAAAATGCTCTAGGATATATTTTTTACTAGTAAATTGAACCAACTGTTTGTTTTACACAACACTTGTTGATAGTGTTTAAACATTCTATGATCAACTTTTTTAAAATAAAGAGTGTAAATAAATCTGCGCTATGGATGTGACATAAAAATGCCCTTTAATATACTTTTTACTAGTAAATTTAATCAACTGTTTGTATTACACAAAGACTTGTTGATAATGTTTAAACGTGAAAAAAATAACCTCAATGATCAAGTTTATTGTAAAGAAGGTAAAAATCTGTGTTATGGACGTGACATAAAAACGCTCTTAGAATATGTTTGTTACATGTAAACTGAACAAACTGTTTATTTTATACAAAACACTTGTTAATAGTGTTTAAACATCAGAAAAATCATTATATGCATGTCTATTTTAATAAAAGATTAATAAGCCTGCGTTATGGACGTGACATAATGGACATCATTAATGGGAATCAACAAACGTCTTATTATTTATGTGAATAAAAAAGTACAAACCAGAATCAAATATCCAACAAATGGTCAAGGGTTATGTCTCAATAGAACATTAAATAATTACTATATTTTTATTTTTTATCATAATTTTTATGAGTAAAATATAGTGTTTTGGATGTGACAATCCTGAAAATAGCACCTTTATTGTAAAAAAATTATGCATTAAAATAAAAATAATTCTATTAAATTTAAAGAGAGATGTCCTATGGGTATTTGAACAACCACATGTTGACATCTGGGATATAAGTATGTTAAAAAAACTTTTTTTAAACTTTATATATTCATGGTAATGTTGACATTTCAACACAATTGCTCAACAACATTTCAACACAATTGCTCAACAACTTAACATTTATTGAATAAACTCTCCCACCAGTTTCCTCACATTTCTGTGAAACTGATCTACAGAAGCACATGTGATTAATCTGTTAGAATACAAAAGAGATTTACTCCAATGCGCAAACAGAGCGCCACTTTGACGCCCTTAGTCATCTTTACTCCAACGCGGAAGTTGCAAATCTCGAGTGCAGCTGCGCAGGGCTCAAAACAAACACTGAAGAATTATTATAGAGTTATGAATGACATCCAACCTAAAAATGCATAGAACTTGGAAAAGCTGGAGAGAAAAGTGTGTACCGGATGTAGAATTAACATGTGGGATAGTGATTATTCTCTCTGTTTCTTGTGTTCTCAGTGTCCTGACAAATCACTTTGATGTTTATGATCATTTCAGTCTGGACTCTAATGATGTCATCAAAGGGCATGGTGAGTGTTTGCCACGTCACACACTTGTGTTTTTAAAGTTTTTGTATATCAATAAGTGTCATTACTACAAAGGGTGGCTCAACGTGGTGGGCGGGGCTTCATGAGTGACGTGTCAAGCACCTTGCACATCCTGGTTGCTTTGTGATTGTGTGACTCTGTGTCATGTTTGATTTATTGTTGTGTAACTTTTCCTTTCTTCTCCCCAACAGTCTACAAACTCTTCACCTATTGCCTTTATCACAAAAATATGACCAGTCTGATCCTAGATGGCATGATGATGGTGTACCCATGTGTTGGCATGGAGAAAGGCATGGGCACCATCAGATTTCTTCATCAGTCTCTGCTGCTGTCATCCATGTGTGGCCTGCTGCACGTGCTGCTGGAATCACTTCTGTTCTCCTCGTCCAATAGGAGCCCTGTAAATGGACTCGTTCCATTGGCTCTGTCTTTTTTGGGCATGGTGACGGTTCAATCGGCTATGCGAAAGGCCTACTTCATGGGCATTAATGTGCCCACTGTATCTCTTCCGTGGATTTTTCTTACAATTGTAACCGTGGCATTTCCAAATACGGTCTTTCTTTGTAACGTTCTGGCAATCATCGTTGGAATATTACGTATCCTTGTGTTATTAAAGTTATACACACTTTATATTTACATTTACATTTAGGCATTTAGCAGACTCTTTTATCCAAAGCGACTTACAATAGTCGAGGAGACAACGAAGCGGTAAATAGCCGATACAACAATAGGTGTATAAGTGCTACAACAATGTTACCAAGTTACACAAAGCAAGATAAAAACTTTTTTTTGATAGAGTGAGTAGGTTAGAAAAGAAGGTACTCCTAGTGGGTTAGGTGTAGCCGGAAAAGATGAGTTTTTAGCTGTTTTTTAAAGATAAGAGTCCGAGTCCGCTAAGCTTTTTATATTCATTTATATCTGACACTTTTATTCAAAGCGACTTACAAATGAGGTTTACCGAAGAAGCATCAAGAGCAAGAGGCATCAGAGAAAACGTAAGGGAAATAATGCCAGTCTTAGTACAGCATACGTACCAAGTGCCAATCATTTTACTGTGGCATAATTGAAATTTACATTTGAGGTTTAATTCTGCGATTCTTTGTAAGTCGCTTTGGATAAAAGCGTCTGCTGACTGCCTAAATGTATATTGCATATCACGGGTATTAATGGATCGCTTTGATTTTAATGCAAAGATCAATTTCTGTTCTTTACCTTAACTGATTGTGTTGCATCAGATGGAAAAGGATGGTTTTCACTCTTCGAGATCTCAGAATCTAGAGCTTCTGTCCTGGAGAAGAAGTTCCCCTTTCGTCTGCTGAAGCACGTACCTGGAGTCCAGTTCATCTCCGCTTCTGCTGAAGAACGCAACAAACCTCTTGACCTTACGTGAGTATATATATATATACTATATATATATATAAGCATCTTTGTAGGAAGCAAGAACAACTGCCATTTATATTAGAAAACGTACATTTCAAGCAGAACATCTCACACACTTTGTTACACAACCCACATTCAACACTTATTTGGTTCAATATATTTAATGTAATTCCAGAGACATTACCCCAGGGTCATATCCAGTCCAGACCTACGCCCCAGTAAATCCAGGCTCCGGTCAAGCTACAGGAAACCTGTCAAACTCACTGGATGGTTGGGCCCACTCCTCATACCCCAGACAAAACTACACATTCCCTTCACCTTACACTGGAGGTTCTGGAGTCACCATTGACCAAAGTCACGGACATGGTCATAGCCATGGACACAGTCATCAGTGTGCTGGTGCTCATCACTATAGCAATCCATGGATATCTCCATATACTCAGACTCAAATCAGGCCTCCGTTTAAAGGGTCAGAGGAACCTTTTAGTCATTCACCTCAACCTGGAGCTTCATTCACACCACAGACCTCTCACGTTCAGTCGAATGTCCATGCTGTTTCTTCACCTCCTAGAACCTCAGTGTTGCTCACAGCATAGAGATAAAATGGGTTTTATGTTTCTAAGATAGCTCGGAAGCATAAGTGACTCTTAAATGTTTTTGTTACTTTTATAACTTTAAATGTTATAGTTGGTCCTAAATTGTATTCCTTGTTATTCATGTTTTTGCATCTTAATTTATAGGATGGAATAAAAATGTAAATGTCACATTTATATTGTTATCTGCTTCTTTGGAAAAAAAGCGTAATGTACAGACAATGGTTTTGCAATTTTTATTTTTATTTCAACATTGCATCATTGAGAGAAGGCTGTGAATCACTGAAACATATTTACTTGGTCGTTACCAACACGTTTAATGCTTTAAAATGATGACAACTCTCAGACCACATTGCCAGGAATTAAGATCCAGTTGCACAATTGATTCACCAGGGGGATGAGGTGAACACTATTTAAAGGATGAGTTAAGGCACGCTTAATGATAATCATTTAAAACCATTAAATTAAGTTATTATAGTATGTTTTTCTCTTTATAAACCGTACTTTCTATAGGGGATGACTTAATACATTTGTTAAAGGTTAAAAGTGATAGTTAACTCAAATGAAAATTGTATCATCATATACAAAACTTGATCATACAACATATACCTTATGACTTTCTCCAGTATGCCTTTGTATTTAAAAAAGATATTGTTAAACCCATTCACTTTCATTAGTCTTATGTCTGAATGATAGTGGCGATGCTGTTCAAAATAGCTTCTTTTGTGTTACGAGAAAGAAACGTATACAGGTTTAAAAAGGACAATAGTGTGAATACATGACCAAATGTTTCATTTTTGGGTGAACTATCACTTTAAAACAAACTATAATTATTTAATTATTTAACAGACTATGTTTTAATTATATTAAAACATTTAACATAATCAATGAAGTCATGTGAATTGATTGCATAAATGCTCAAACACAACAACTTGGTTGTTCTCTCAAAACTAATGTATAAAGAATGGAGAGTTTAGTGCATTAAACCAAAAAAATGTGACTAATATGTTAGTTTCTAGCATGCGTACTAACAGTTAATATATGCATACTAGCATGCAGTCTTTTAACACAGGGATAATCATGGGAGTCAAACAAATATATGTGCAAGGTATAATTTAAGGGGACAGTTCGCCCAACAATCAAAATTCTGTTGATTCTTCTGTCATTCCATAAAACAAAAAATATATTTTGAGAAACAATACTTTTATTAATAATGAGGTTTTTAAAATGAGTTTTAGAGATTTTGAGACCATACAATGGAAGTCAATGTGTCCAGTGTTGCTTGGTTATCAAGATACTATAAAACATCTTTTGTGTTCTGAAAGTAAGTCATACATATTCAATGAGTATTAAAGTAAACAAAAGTGGAAAGAGGGTGTCTTTGGGCGAACTATCACTTTAAAAAAGATATACGCTTCCACATAAATCTTTCTAAATTACTGTCTGTAACAGATAAGATGTAGTGTTAACAATGATATAGAAAAATAAAATGAATATTAGACTCGTGCATAATGTGAAAGACACCGAAACAAATCAGTCCAGGCAAACACAAAAAAGTGAGGTTTTGATCTTGGTACTCTGAAGAAATAAAACATCTGAGGTAAAGTTGAAGATACTGGCTTATTAGTTACTTTAGCTCCAAACATCCTGAGAATAGCGGCCCTTAGTCATGAGCTTCTTGAAATAATCCACAGCCTGAGTGTGCGTCAGTTCCCCCACCTCCTGCGCGATCTCATGGAAAACGGCTTGGACGTCCCGAGCCATGTTACGTGCATCTCTGCGAGAAATAAATCTCATTACATGGGCAAGTAAAGATTTAAACAAATAAAATAAAAGATAAATTATACAAAAAATTTAGATACAATAAAAAAAATATAACTGTGGGCTTTTTAAGACCATCTAAAGAAATTACCCAAAAATAAAAACTTTGTCATGAATACTCACTCACTCTGTAGTTGTTCCAAACCTGTATAAATTAATTTGTTTGGTTTATCACGAAGAAAGATATTTGGACGAATGCTTGTAACCAAATAAAATGGCAGAGTCAGTCAAACGTGCACATTCTTCAAAATATCTAATTTTGTGTTCAACAAAACATAAAAGTTATTTTTCTTACTATGGTAGTCAATGGGGTCAAAGAACTGTCGGATTACAAACATTTTTCCAGATATATTTCTCTGTGTTTATCAGAACACAGAAATGTATACAGATTTGGAACAACTCAAAGGTTAGTAGTTGATGACAGAACTTTTATTTTGGATTAACTATCCCTGAAAAAGAATTGTTGCTGCAGATTTAACTTTTGATTCTCACCCGCAAACATAGATATGGGCATTATTGGAGTGAATTAGCTTCCATAGATGTTCCTTGTTTTTCTTCAGAAGATGTTGCACATAGACCTGGTTAGAAAAAGACCACAGAATCATTAAGTTAAAATGATATATAAGTGTTAATTGTTAATGAGCAAATCCTTTAAAATACTTATGTTTTTTTAAGTTACATTTTTATAATTAAATGTTTTTAAATTCTTTGTAAAATGAGTAATACTTTTCATGCATCACTTACTTTATGCTCCTGATCTCTAGAAAATGCAACGTTAAGCTGCGTCAGTACACCCGCTGTTTTAAACTCCTCCAGTTCCTGCTGGTACAGGAAGTCTTCGTTCTCATGCCGACAACCAAAGTAAAGTACTGTCTCACCAACATCTTTCCCTGTTGCAATACATATGGCCCATTTGTTCAGATGAATTGTTTATTATTAATACAAATCTATATTAAACATACCTTGTTCCTTCTGCCATGCCCTCTCCTGGATGAATCCAATGAATGGGGCGATGCCAGTTCCAGGCCCAATCATGACTACAGGATTACTGGGTTTGAATGGTAATCGAAACTGGGATCTTCTGACATACATGGGAATGGTGGGCTTGTGGCCGTTATCAGTTAAAATTTTGTTTTTCAGCCAGCTGGTAGCCACACCTTTGAAGACTCTTCCTGTCTTAGTTGTGTACTCCACCACCACAGCACAGATGTGAACAGAGGTTGGATGCACCTGAGATGAGGACGTGCAGAATCAGTCTCAACCTCAAGACATGTGATTTCTGATCTATAAAAACAAGTCTGACCTTGCTTGAGGATGCGATGGAATAGTATCGAGCCTGCAGTCGAGGCAAAAGTTCACAGAGGTGGTCTATTGGTGGTTGGAGAGATGGTAGATCTTCTAGAATAGACAGTATGTTTCTCTCTGAATCCACAACCCAACTCTGATACAGAGCCTGAGAGGGACATTCAGAAGCTGCGATGTAATCTGATCCAAAGCAATGCAAAATATGAATTAATATGAATATCTAACCTTTCCTTCCGGAGATGCAGAGGCCATCTTGCGCATGTTTTCTTGCTCTTTAGGATCAGAGGCGTATTGCGCCAACTCAAACAGTACGTTTGTACGGGGTGGGTTGTTGATGTCCAGGTAATGTGTCAGTGCCGTGCGGTAAGTGGTAGGGCAGGGGAACGGATGCTTTTTATTTGACTCTTCTAAAAGGATACACAATTTGCAACAACGTAAGAAATTTTATGTACTAGATGCTAGCCATCCTTAATTTAGGCTCAAACGATTTTAGTATGTACCGTCAAGATTTTTGAGAGACATGATGGTATCCAAGTCTACACCCAGTCTCTTTCCTAATTTGCAGACTATTGCTGTGTCATTAACAGGGTAAACCGCAACATGATCTCCAGCATCGTATCTGCACAGAGAAGGGGACGTTACATAGCACTTTGTTATGATACTTAGATATTTAGAATAGAGTTTATCCCAAATTTGCCTACTCTCCAGTTGTTGCAAGCCTAGTGTATAGATTTCTGTGTTGTGCTGAACACCAATGAAGATATAATGTACTTTTGTATTCATGTTACTAATTTCTTTTATTGTAGAACATAAAACTATAATACATTTTTTTGGTATAAAAAATGTCATTAAAATAATTTCAATTGGGTTCATCATATCAAAACAAATGTACAGGCTTGTAACTAGTGGGGTACGGAAATGATAACTAAATGTTAATATTTGGCAAATCATGGTAAAATCACTGTTAAAATAATTATTGAAGGTTATTGAAGGGATACAAAAATGACATATATGCTGTTTATATTATTAAATATAATTATGTCTTTATGATATAAGTAAAATGTACCTGATTTTAGAGTCCGAAATATTCAATTCTATATGCATCAGGTGCCGGGTTCCTCCTTTGTTCAGTTTACGGTTTACCGAAACAGGAGCAAGAAAAGGATTCTTTGAATCAAAAGGCCTACACAAAACAAACAACAACAATAGGTTTTGGTAAATAAAATAAAATATAAATGGCTATATGCACTAACTGGATGTTATACTATAGTACTGCAGATCTTAACCTTCTTAAACAAAATGAAATACACAGACTTTTTATTTTAAAGGGATAGTTAAAATAAAAAAAAGGATTAAAAATAATGTTATAATAAACTCACTTTCTAGTTGAAATTTCTTTGTTTGGTTGAAAGCAGTTAAAAAAGATATTTTGGACGAATGCTTATAACAATTACAGTTCTTGGACCCCACTGACAACCATAGTAGAAAAACAACAATGCAGGTCAAAGTGCCCCAGAACTTCCTGCTGTCCTACATTCTTCAAAGTATCTCATTTTTGTGGTGAACTAAACAAGGACTATTTTGTCAACAATGGTAATCAATGGGATCCAAAAACTGTTTGGTTATAAGCATTCTTATATATATATATTTCTCTGTGTTCATCAGAACAAAGACATGTAAACAGATTTAGAAAAACTTAAATGTGAGCCGTAAATAATGACAGAATTAAAAATTTTGGGTGAACAATCCCATGTCATCTTGAGACAAAGCTGGTTATTTTTGACAGAGATAGAGAAGCGACATATCTACAACGGTAAATTTGATCTTTTAAAATGAATTTCTACAAAAGTTTAAACTCACGGTTTCTGCATTTGAAAGCTTCCGATACGCCCCATCTCTCCTGTGTACACCTGATTCATATTGATGTCATTATGGACCACCAGTTCATACTGCCGAATGCTGAAAGTACAAAAAGAAATGGCAATCTCTGCATTTAGAGCATTCAAAACACCTCTGATGTTTAATAAGATGCAAAAACCCTTTCAAAGCACGATCGGGAAGGTTTTGTTATGGAGGCACATGATAAATGAATCTGATCCCTCTTATATGCAGATGAGACTCTGAATATGAGGCTTCGAATGAACATTGTGTTTGAACCGGACCACAAAGCTACAGATGGGATGCTAAAATCAACCGAGCATTTATTGATGCTATCATCCTTCAATACAATGTAATATATACAGCACGATATTATTAAACAGATGAATGGAAAAACGATACCTAATGTCTTCTCCAGTGGCTTCCACTCCAAAGAACTCACACATTGCCGGCCAAAACTGTTCCTTCCAGGAGATAAAATCTTCTTCCAAGCTGTAAAAGATTTAAGATAATGAACAGAAAAAGACAAAATATACCTAGATAAAATTGATATGCGTATATAACATGAGGGTTATTTCAGTGTAATTGTTTTAATCTCTTACTTCGAGTCATCATCTCCGAGGCCCAGGTAAAAGATCCTTCTCCCCCCCAGTTGAGCAAGTCTCTTGTCTGTGTATTTGCCAGTGGCATTGAAGTGCTCGTAGGTTTTATTACCAAGACCAAAAACCTAAAACAAGGCAAACCATTAATACATAAAAACTTTTTCACACTTCATAAGAGAGAGTTACTGTTGAAAATTTGTTTTATTGTTCTGCCTGTTGGGGGCAATGTAAAATGTTAAACTTAGTTACTACTCTTTTTCAAGTTCAAGTTCAAGTCTGCTTTATTGTCAATTCTTCCACATGTACAGTACATACATACAGAGAATCGAAATTGTGTTACTCTCAGTCCCCCGGTGCATACAGATAACACTAACAGCAAATAAGATAAAAAGAAAAAACTATACAACTATACAATAAGGGAATGTGAAGAAAGATATAATAGAAAAAAGGTTAAATAAAAAAAGCAACCCAAGGCACATGGCAGATAGAGTGCAACCAAGTGAACAAACAGTGCAGATAAAAAAGATTTTTAGTGCAAATAGTGAACCTAAATTTATGACCTTCCCCCTTTAAATGAAAATTCAGGATGATGCATTTGTCCGAAGTATCTTGCACTCGTTATAACCTATGGAGGTCTAGTCTTGTAACACTGCAATGATGTGTCCAACCACAGGTTTATCATGGAGGCTCACCAGAACCACATTAAAGAATCTACAAACTCCATGCAGAAACCACAAGGCTCTCATCCCGAATACTTGTCCAAAACTTAAGTCTCCAGAATCAAAGAAACAGAAGATCCAGTTCCATCTGTAGCCCTGCTAGGAGAAAGGTTCAGCTGGGATTGAGAGCTAGCTTTATTTGGCAACGCCAGATGTTTCCGTTTGGTGGAGGAGAAGTGATGAGGGTTCCATGGGCCCCTTTACAATAGGACAGCCCGAGGCATGCACTAGTTAAGAACTACACTGAGGAAATGGGTACCACTTAATAAAAAGCTTTGGAATTTAGGGTGATGCTTAATGCAAACTCCTGCACACTAAAATGTGTTTGTTTATAAAATAAGAATTGTATATTTTTTTTATTATATCATCATTTATTTTTATTATATCAACTTTCAATCTCCAGCAGTAAAATAGATATTTTGAATGTTGGTAAACGGAAAACAGCAGTACTGATAAGATTGTAGAATCTTATTTGCTAACAATTTGGATCTTTAAGGACAGCAAGTCATATCCATACTTGAATTTCCAGAATTAAAAAATAAGAGACACCTTACCAGATCTATCAGTACCTATTCCCACACAAAACCAACGCAAATCAAGCACTGTTTAAGGCTGTCGTTTTTCAAGTGACACAAAAGAAGATATTTTGAACAAAGCTGATAACCGAACAGCCGTGGCATGAGTGCTTCTTCCCAACATTCTTCAAAATATCATATTTTCTGTTTTTAGACTTTAGGAAGAACACAACCATATAGATGGCCTTAAGCTGATTTCATGGCAGTCTGTAACATTCAAGACCACTTGACTGATGTCGACTAAATACTTACTGCAAAATTGAGCCCCTCCAGGCTATCATCAGTGCCCTGCATCCAATCATAAAACTCCTGGGCGTTGTCAGTGGGGTCCCCCTCTCCGTATGTCGCCATGCAGAACACAGCCAAGGAATTTGAAATCTCCTTCATTCTAGACAACTCGGACTGGGTTTGGTAGACAATTTTCATAGAAAACAAATTTAGAATAAAAACGTTCAACTTTTATAATAATGTGCATAATATCCAATGTACCATATCATACTCCTCTGGATCAGCTGCCATCCCTTTCATACCATACCGATGTGCATCTTTTGCCAGTCTGTTGGCAAACTCCTCAGCTGTCCCTGTTTGGGATCCGTAAAACACCACAATGTTTCGGTTCTGGAGAGGAAGGTTGGATTACAAAGACACAAATATCAAACATATGTTTTTTCTAAATATCAATCCGCTTTGTTTTAATGCCCAAGCAGATGACAGTCTATACATATATTTACACTTTGTACGGCTGCAAAAAGGTTTCCTGCAAACTTACCGTTTTTTTCATTTTCTCAATAAAACTGGTCTCACGAACGGGTTGAATTCTGCAAAGAGAAAGAAAGAGAACAGATGCGTGAAAAAACAGACTAACATGCCAACGCAGTTTCTTTTGGTAGCTGTGCCATATTCTTGGCCTTTTCCACATGAGTGAATATCCCGAGGTTCTCGGCGTTCTGAACTCTAACACACGTCTGCTTTCACTCATTGTTCAACTAATGAAAACCATCACTTTCATCTCACACATCTTAAGATCATCTCAACCCGAAGAGCAGATGGAAGTTCACCTAACACAAAACTTTACTTTAAGGCTTCATGTTTAATATATTGAATTTGGTTTCTATTTCCACCTAACTGTGAAAGTGCAAAAAATACAAAACATTTATAAATGCACAAAATGCACTTAAAAAACACCTAAGCAAACCTTCTCAAGCATACTTTATTTGATGACTTAATACTGCACAAAGTATTTGAGGTAAACCCGATAGGTTTAAATAGAAATACAATAAAAGAAAAACAAGGAAACAACACAATTCTAAAACACTATACATAAAGACACAATACATGTCCTGGACTAACCTCTCGGCAGCCGCAAGTCTGTCCTGTGGCAAAGAGAACATGCACCCCATGACTAGGGTAAAGCCCCAAATTCTCTAAGTTCAGCATACAGAACAAGATGACCAATTTGAGATTCAGAACAAAAGCTTCAAGTGTTCAACAAGTCCTCTAGATTGAGTGGAAGATCATTAGGAGGCTCTTCTGAAAGCACATAGCTCTGGAAAGCAGTGAGGCGGGCAGGGGTTTGAGACGTTCTCCCTCGCTCGCTCATTCTCTTTTTCTCTCTCAGCATCTGGCCGGAGCAAAATGGTTGCAGAGCAACAAGAACATTTCTCATGGATCTCTGTCAGACAATACTGTTTCTTAACCCCTCCCAGACACGTATACTATCATTTGATTTTTTACGTTATACAGACTATCTCTAATTCTAAACCCACCTTTAATAACAAGATGTTTATAAAGTATATCTAAAAAGCTTTAATTGATAGATATATGTTTAAGTGTTGATGCCAGCAAAATGAGGTTTTGTCATATTTAGCTAATTTCTTGGGACAAACATGTTGCCAAACTATAGTTTAGTAAGCCCACACACACGCCCACAGACGTGCAAAAAATCATAATGCCCCTGCCAAAGTAAACACACACATCAACTAGTCCCTCCCTTTCCAAGTGTAATAAAATACGTTAAAAAAAACACATTCGCACAGAGAACACTAATACAAAAGCAACAAACTTCTGAATACAATCATTTTTTAGGATGCTTAAAAAATAACCTTAGGAACAGATGCAATATTATATTTACATGCAATAAGAAAGTACAGGCAACTTTGGCAAGACAGTTTGGACAAGCCCCAGTCCTTTAACCCAAGAGTAATGTGAACCATGCTGAAGGAAGTGCACAGAGAATTGGAAGCGGTTATCCTTTCCTGTTCTCCAAACTTCTCTTCCTTTACAGTTCTTCAGCTACACATCATTTCCTACTCCATTCTTTTCTTTATCTGTCAGCATTCATTGTTTAGAAGGACAGAAGTAGGTACAACACTACAAACAATTGAGTAGTAAGGATCATGAGGAGAACAGGGACAATAACATTGTGTTATTATTACAACCAGTAAACCACCTGTATATCAGAGATATTTTGAAAAATAATGTGGTTTGGTTACCTCTCATAAACCTAAAAGTCTAATTTTGATTTCATTAAAGGAATAGTTTACCCAACATTTATCATTTAATTTTCTTTCTTCTCAATACTTTATTTTGAAAAATGTTGGTAACCCAAAACATTGATTCCCATAGTTTGAACACAAAACTATTACAAAACTATTACAAAAATTTCTGTTACCAACATAAATCAAAACATCTTTGAAAAGACAAGAGTTGTTTAAAACTTGTAAATGACTCTTCAGTCTGTGAAACACAAAACAGGATATTTTGAAAAAATGTCAATAGAAGTGCAGAGAGATTTGGAAGTTGTGTTGTTTCGCTGCTTACTCAATGTTTTAATGTTTGATCTTATTATAGTAGTACTTCAGCAAATATTCCATCAATATTTCCATCATTTATTCCTGTAAGCCTTATATTCTTCATAAAACACAAAAGAAGATCATTTGAAAAACTTTGGTAACCCAGAAACCCTTCATCCACGTTGACCTTATATTGAATGGACACAAAAACCATTTTAAGTAAATGTATACCATCTGTTTTGTGTTACCAACATTCATCAAAACATCATCTTTTGTGTACTTCAAAGTCATACATGTTTGTCAGTGGAACACAAAAAAAAGATGTTTTGAAAAAAGTCATTATGGATCATTTTGTTTGGTTGCAAACTCAATGTTTCAATGTTTGATTTAATTAAAGGGACAGTTCATCCAACATTCTGTCATCATTTGTATCATTTAAATCGTTATAACTTACTTTCTTCAGAAAACCCTATATATGGCATTTTGAAGTCAATGGGGAGCTCTTTGTTACCAAATTTCCTTAAGATAACTCCTTTTGTGTTCGGCAGAGTCATACATCCAACCTGTATATGACTCTTTCGTACAATGAGCACAAAAAAAGATATTTTGAGGAAAAACATTGTGGGGGCCAATGCTATTTGGTTACCAACCTAAAAGTTTCATGTTTGATTAAATTAATGTGACAGTTCATCCAACATTCTGCCATCATCTTTAGACAAAACAAAAATCTTTCTTTTAAATATTCTGAATATCCAAAACCTTGTCTTCTAATGAATTGAGACAAATTCCCGTAAAGTGGATCATGACAAACGGTTTTCTGTAACCAACATTCTTTAAAATCTCTTCTTTTGTGTTCTGCAGACGGTAGAGAAATATCATGAGGGCGAGTAAATGATGAAAAAATGTAATGCTAGTAATAATAGTAATGCCCGCACAGCATATATAACACACAACCACTGTGTACGCACGCCAGTGAAACAAACCATAACCCTGAGACACAGAACATAACACACACACACATTCTGTTGGTCCCATGATGTCAACACTTTGCAATGCTGGAACTTATGACTTATTTAACCACAAAATGCTTCAGAAACAAGCCATGGTTCAGAAATGAAACAAGGCCAAAGGTTTGCAGGGTGAAGAACTATAAAGAGACTTTCCAACAAAAATATTATTGAAAATTTGATTCTTACAGTTTGAGCAACTGAGAGCAATGTGAAAGCCATTTTATGTTCCTTTTCTGTTTGCATTTATACTTTGTATAGTGGAACAAAGCAAAACCTTATTTTATAGCTTGTTTTAAACCTTACAAATGCTGCACTTATGAAATGTGATTTTCATCTAGTTCATTTCAACCATGTAGAAATATTTGTGTGTGTTATTTCCTCACGGACGCATCGGAGGGGGATACAGGACACTTACATTGAATTTGTAAAAGGTCTTATGTCTGGAGAAGTCTCAGGTTTCCTTCGGAAAAAGAACCAGTAGATAAGGAGCCCAGAGATGAGTGAGAAGACGAAGATGTCCACGGTGCTCAAGAGCGGTTCTGGATCCTGCTCTTGATCAGGCAGTGGGGGGGATTCTGCGTCCTCCATATTTATGGACATGGCAAAAGCAGATGTCTGCAAAAAAAAATGAAGTCAGTCGTCAAATGTTAGTCAACAAAACAATGAATTTAACATTGTGGAAGAACACAGAAAACTTGACATCCTTTTCGCCATGCAGGCTACCTTAAAACAAAAACAACATCAAAAATATAACTTAACTAACTTTGTCAATAAAGAGTTTCTGATATGAATGACTTCCTCTGTTATTCTTGTATGTGTTTGCATTTATTTGTTTGGTTAAAGAAAATATTTGGTAATATAGATATATAATAATATAATAATATAATATAAGATATAATATAAGATATTTGGGCAAATGCTTACAACCAAAATGACTACCACTGTAGGAAATAGTGAGTGACCCTCAATTTTGGGCTGTCCCACATTCTTCAAAATATCTAATTTCGCAATCAAGCGAATGTTTGAAGTGATCCTTCCTATGGTAGTCAAAAGGTCCAAAAACACATTGAATTGAGGCATTCTTCAAAATATCTTCCAGTCTTTATACCATGTTTATCATATTTGAGTTCAAATCAACTAAATTTGTCATTTAATGCACAAACCTTTGACACTTGTGCCCTCTTTTGAGTATTCAACGTAACAACACTACACAAACAATACAAAATCATTTCACAACAACTTATGTTGTGTAACAACAACAACAACAACAACAAAACATCACAGGAAGACAAATACAACAAAACAATCTCCTTAATGCCTCATTAAGTACACAAATAAAAAAGTTTAATATTTTCATAGCATATAAGACACTGTGATGTGCAAGAATATAAACTTGTAATATGAAGTGATATAAAACACAAAGGTTTGATCATTGTTATGCAAAAACAAAACAGCTGCTCATGTAAGCACATGCTAAGCAGACCTGACACGTCATGCTAGCCCTTGTATTGGCTAACACCGTTCAGTAAATGTCATTAAATGACTGACAACATATCTTTGTGTATTTTAATAAACTACACAACTACACAACTACACGCACACGTAACAGGACATACCTCCGCTTAGCTGGCGCACGTCGCCTAGCGAACGCTTACGTAAAATTTAAACGTCGGGTTGCCAGTCAGAGTTCATAAATCCCCCTTGAGCCCCATGGAGCGTGTAGAAATCACTTTTAACCATTTTTGATGGTTTAAATACTCTTAATAAATCAGGAATTACTGTTACTGTTTTTTAAATTGAGATTATTTGCTTTTACTTGCATAAAGTTGACATTCATGGCCATCATTTGACTTTTTTTTGTATATCAGTTTGGGATTAATGGAGTATCTGGCAAGCATGTGGTCACTTAGTTTCATTGAAAATGCTGCAAATCAATTAAGTAATTATAATAAAATCTTCTGTTATTTATAGAATTCTATTTCAATTTAGCACAAAGCTTGACTTTCAGGAGGTTAATTCCATTAATATGGTTTGTTTGCATTTTTTCTTTCTGTTTGTAAGCAGATTTCTTTGTCATTTTTTAACTGATTGTAAAAGTTGATCCTTATTTAAACATAGGTGTTGGCATGATGCTGACACTGTGCCACAATGGTAGTGAAAGCAAATAATATTAATGACCTATCTGGGTCCTTTAAACAAACAATGCCTTACCCTATTGTAACTACCTTCAATGTTGGCCCAAAGTATTTTGATATTATTTAAACACACGGTTGAGATTCTATTGTCAAGATTTTCCTTTATTTACACATGAAGAGAAAGACTCTGACATTGACATATTTACAAAACAAAAACACCAACCTGAGAACATTTATTAAACTTACACACATTGCACACTACCACCACAATCATTCCTTCTCTCGCTTATTAAAAAATGACATTCATAGAAAACATAAATTGCTTTGATAAATAGTTAAGTAACTGTGTTTCGTATTCATAAATCTTTGGTTTCGTCTTGATCCATGTATTTGTGGTAAACAACACCAAGAGTGGTGAAGAAGTTTCCCATGAACAAAACGAGGAATGTGGAGCCACACATTAGAACCTGAAAAGATAACCTTTGTTATATATAGATTTATTATGATATAGATATTATTAATATATAAATAGTATATACACAGACCTGCCATTCTTTCCACTCTGGGAGTTGAGCCATCTGGAAGAGTGTAATTCCATTGTAGAGCTGGAAAAACTAGACACACATTATCAAAGTATGAGATGTATAGTTACCTGCAAAAATAGCATTAACTTTACTTCTATAACATCGTATCCAATCATTTTGTGATTTTGATCGTACGTACTCTGGAGAAGTACGGTGATAAGCACTAAATGTTATATCTCCCATGTGACTTTAAAGAACCTTTTCCACAATTACAGTTTCCCAATATGAGTGCATTTATTGCGAAACCACAAAAGATTACCAAAACTTCCCCTAAACTTACATGGCCGAAGAAAAGGAAAGGCAGGAGAAAGGTCAGACCCCTCCACATATAGGACTGAAACCCCTCTGAATACAAAACAAAAGAGCGTAGATGTCAACACACATTTTATTTTATTACATAATAAAATATGCCATAAGAGACCTACCAACAGTAAGGTCCATGTTGTGTCTTTCGCCAAGAGCTCGAAGTCTATATAAGGAGCCCCTTTGATAGTAATACTGCAAAAACTGAACAAAATCTGACAGAAAACAAAATATTTTCCATAAAAACATCATAATTACGTTTGAAAAGCTTGCATACAGGTATAGTGTAAATATAGAAGTATAATGTAAACTGATGATCTCACTTATATACATGGAGTACGATAAGAACTGATTTCTAAACATCTGGTAGAGGTCACCGTCAGGCCTGTGAGACAGACGTAACAATTGATGTAAGCCAGACATTGACATTCTCCTGTTTCTCACTTGCCGTCTCTTTCTCACTATACTTTTTCTCTCTAACGTGCTTAGCTCTTTATCAGTGTGCTTTCTTACTCTTTTAACATGTATTTTACTTTCAAAGTTAAGTAATCAAATTTGTGCCAGCCTTAAAGAAAGACTTTTCATACCAGGTCAGCATCACTCCAGAAAGAAATGTTGAAACATAGTGTTGAAACACCCACCAACCCTTGATCCTGAAATAAAAATACTAAGTATTTAAAATATATGGACAAGACCGTATTCAACATTCTTTAAACAATTAGATTTAAAATAAAGTCACGTTATATCTGTCAGTACTTTACATTATAATGATTGGTTAAGTATGAAAGGAATATATATAGAATCAAGTTCTTACTTAGACCCATTATTAATCAGAATGCTCTCTCTTATCGTCAATGTACAGTAATACCACACCAACAAGAAGTTGAAGAGGGCATCTACAACCCTGTAAACACAAGCAGAGATAAAGCATAAATTAACAGTTTACAGATTTCAGATCAAGAGATATGGAGGGAGAATCTTGCACAACAATCAACAAACCTGTAGCTGACCAAAAAGCGACAGGTGAAGGAGAACAACAAGAGAATTACAGTCAAGTATAGTTTGAATTTCTCATACTCGTCCTTATAGGCAAACCTGTGCGATGGAGAAACAGATTGGAGAAATTACATGAGAAACACCCTTATATTTTAACAAAATGATATTTTGAAAAAAGTTGGTAACTGAACATTAGTGTCACCCATTCACTTCTTCTGTATGAACCCAAAACCAAAGCAATGGGTGCCAGTTTCAAACATTCTTCAAAATATCTTATTATCATATATATATATATCGTGTTTTTGTTAAGAGAGACATACAGGTAAATTATAAATTATTATACATCATAACATAGGGTTTTTATAACTTACTTTGACTGCTTGTTAAGAAGTGTGACGTTTACGTTTCCGAGAACGAGACTGAGGTATAACCTTAATGGGGAAAGAATTATTTTTCTCGTTAAAGAAATAACAAGATCAGGCACAACATCATCATTATCTGATACTGACTGGCTTGTCAAAGTAGTTTTGTACCATGCTTTCTATTCTACGTGTGTTGGCGACCAGGTTTGCATAAATAAATGTGTTTAAAACATTAAAGGGTGTGGTAGTTCTAAACTCAGACTGTTTTTATTTGCATTACCCGTTCTTCTTTGGCAGGAAGGCCTCCATTTCAAAAAAGACATTGGGTCTTTCTCTTATGGACTCTTGGATGTCTACTATTTTGTTCACATCTTCTGGACTCCCTGTGGTTCCGCACCTACCAAAGAAATATAGCTTGAAAATAGAGTGCATAACATTTATATTTATGAATGCATAACAGCTACAGAAAAAAGAAATCATGACTAACTCATCCAGAGATTCTGAGAGATCCTTTAACTTTTTCCTCTGGCGTGCAATTGAAGACAAACAACTGTCTTGCAATTTTGAGACCTCCTCCAACTTCTGTTTGTAGAGTCGATGTGTCTCCTGTAAAACACAGAAATAGTATTTGACAATATATACAATAGTTAATACGACAATGATTGATCTAAAATCTATTTATTCAACTGATCAACTGTTTTCTATTTGTTGCCATCGTTGTTGAAGCTATAGTAGTACTGTAGTCAACACCACCTAAATTGAAACCAGAGACCAGACGATGTTAAGACCAAGATTTCGAGGGGCCGAGACCAAGACAAGAAGACCAAGGCCAAAGCAGGTAGAGGCCAAGACCAAGACCAGCACAAAAAAAAAAACACAGAAAAGAAGTCAAGGTATAAGATGTTAAATGTTCCATGTTTCATATTCAATCACATGAATGATGAATTTAGTGTAATTCCCAGAGTTGTGGTCTTGACCAGTCTTGAAATGAATTATAAAGATCACTAAGTCTGAGACCAAGACAAGAAGACCAAGGCCAAAGCAGGTCGAGGCCAAGACCAAGACCATCACAAAAAAAACACGGATAAGAAATTAAGGTATAAGATGTTGAATGTTCCATGTTGATATTCAATCACATAAATGATGATTTTGGTGTAATTCCCAGAGTTGGGGTCTTGACCAGTCTTAGTCTGAGACCAAGACAAGAACGAGACCAAAAACCGTTGAGACCATCAGAAACTGGTCTTGAGTCAGGTCTCGAGACCAAGACCGGTATTGAGTACTACAACACTCCTATAGAATAACAACTATGATATCTACAATGAAAACGATAGTACAGTATTATGACATTAGTATGTATGATATATATGTACATACAGTATATGTGTGTGTGTGTGTGTATGTGTGTGTGTGTGTGTGTGTGTGTGTGTGTGTGTGTGTGTGTGTGTGTGTGTGTGTGTGTGTGTGTGTGTGTGTGTATTCATATATTGTAGAAGTAACATCTATACTGATATATATGTACATACAGTATATATATATATATATATATATATATATATACACACACACACCATATCACCATATGTGGTCAACTATGAAAACTATATTACAGTATTATGACATTAGTATGTGTGTGTGTGTGTGTATATATATATATATATATATATATATATATATATATATATATATATATATATATACAGTATATAGTAGAAGTAACATCTATACTGATATATATATATATATATATATATAGTAATATATATTAGTATAGATGTTACTATAGAATAACAACTATGATATCAACTATGAAAACTATAGTACAGTATTATGACATTAGTGTGTGTGTATGTGTATATATATATATATATATATAGTAGAAGTAAGATCTATACTGGTGCTAATAAACACTATATTAAGAGCACTGACCTGAACCTGTTGGTAATCTTTTTCCAGATCCTTCCATTCCTGTAAACATTCGGCCACCCCGGTGGGATTAAACAACATTCCCGAACACTTTATAAACTCTTTAAGTGTTTAGATAGAGGCGAGAGGATAACGGTCTGCTCGAGGCTCTGCTGAATGTTCGCTTTCTTCATGAATGCCTGTCACGTGACCGCCGAGTCTACCTCGCGTGGCCAATCAGAGACCGAGTCTCCGATATACAGTACGCACAGGTCTATAATCTGACCAATCAGCGCTTTTGAATCAGGAGCGATGCGTCATAAACGCTTCAGTGTTTCAGCCCACCCACTTCCACTCACGCCCAAAACACGAGATTATGGGACAACAACAGGAGTTCAATATCAGTCACAAACTCTCTATTCTGATGAGGTCATTTATCAATTATATTCGATTTTGTTACACTCTCTCATTACCCTTTCTTATCTATTCAACTAAACCTTATATTGATTAAAAAAATTATTTTCACAAAATATATTTAGTGTTATCATGTTTGTATTTTGTTTTATTGTGTTCTGTATTTTTTATTAAATACAACCCATCTGCAGTTTGATTTATTTACTTTTGATACACAATAAAAATATAATTGTGGATTTTTTTTGCAATTAAAGACATTGGATGTACTTAAATAAAGTATTATTTGTTTATATTTAATATATGTATGTGTGTGTGTGTGTGTGTGTGTGTGTGTGTGTGTGTGTGTGTGTGTGTGTGTGTGTTTGTATATTTTGTAATCCCTTCTTGACCCATGTGTAGCTTTTAAATGCCAAATTCCCATTGTGTTTTCATCATATTAAAGCAGAAATATTAAGATATTTTAATCATGTTGTGTTAAAGAAAGTTTGGTTCACATTTACAATTTTATCTAAAACCTCCTACGAATTAGAATAATAACTTTACATTTACTGTATACATAGATTTAAACTACCATTCCTGTACAGTGGGCTTGTTTTTGTGTGGTTTCTGTAACGTCCCTATAATTTTCTGCACAACTGAATAAGTAATAAATAAATTTGAAGCATAATTTAGTATAATCTTGTTTTCTTCGATTGAGTCAGTAGTTGGGCTCTGAAATGTCTGTGACTCTCTGACCAAGAGTCTGAAGTTCCCATTCAGAAAGCTGCTGCACAAATCCTCGATTTGGCCTCATGTTAGCTTTGCATTGTTCTGTATGATTCCATGCCTCCTAAAACAGTCAAATATTGTAGATTATAAAGAAAATTGCAAAGCTAGTATTAAACTGTTCATTAAAACATAAAACAATACCTTTAGTGTGTATTTTAGGTGATGCATGAGATACGCCATTGCTACAGCACTGCATCTGCTTATCCCGTTATTAGAAAATATCATAACAGAAGACGGAGTACAGATATGTGAATCTGAAATACATAATGCACAGTCAGCTTTCTGGTTCTCTATTGTTTAAAAATTCAACTCAGCTTTGTATTTTACTGTTTAACCATAAAAAACATGGTCGGTGTTTGACAAGACTCACCAATGAAAGCACACATTTTTTCAAATGAAATTAACAAATCCGCTTCAAAAGAATCTGCAATTCGGATATGTAGGACAGCGCAGTTTGCCTTTTTAAACCTAGTTTGCAAAACATTTTTTTAGTAAAAAAAAAAAGATATATTTCAACATATGAAAATCTGCTGGGTTGCTTACATTGGGCTGCATTCTTCAGAGACATTGACAAGGGCTTTCAGTTTTAGATCTTTAAGGATCTGAAGGTTTGTTGCCTGTCTATAATCCCCCATGTAAAGCTGGCCGGGTAATATTTCCACAGGGTAGGGCTTTAGACTTTCCAATTCCTAGATTTTTGTGAATGATTAATAAAATATCAATAAAACACATATAAACAACAAAATCCCACAATAGTGTTTTATAGTCTGCTAAGTCCATAAATAATAATACCCTAATTGTGTAAAGAATTTTTTGTGTTCTCAGGAAAGGATAGAGTGCAGAAAACTTCTCATAACCCCCAATGAGAATCTGAATGGGAAAGTGGCTTGCTTTTTCCAAACTGTCTGCACAGTCTATGGCTGGACCTGCAATATAAATATCAGGATTGTCACTACAATTCAGATTCGCACATTAAGAAAAGGTGTGCTGTACTTTACCTGAATCCAACAAAGAGTGTGTGCTGCTGTCATATACAATGATGTGCCTTATACTTTCCATCTCAACATCCATGGGCACAATGAATTTTCCTACAGAATCCTTAAGTGACACCAAATGTAAAGTAATAAACATTGTTACATTTTCGAAACAAACAAATAAACAAACAAATCAAATTGAACCATACCCATTTTGCGTTCCTGGCTGTAATAATATGGCTAGTGTTATATGATTCTACCGGACGGGCATCTAAAAAAAATGATTTTTGTTATAAAAACATGCAGCAGAAACAAATCTAGAACAATGATGTGCAAGTATATAAATACATTATATATATAGATTTAAATAATATAGATTTTTGTTATAAAAACATGCAGCAGAAACAAAACAAGAACACTGATGTGCAAGTATATAAATACATTATATATATAGATTTAAATAATATAGATTTTTGTTATAAAAACATGCAGCAGAAACAAAACAAGAACACTGATGTGCAAGTATATAAATACATTATATATATAGATTTAAATAATATAGATTTTTGTTATAAAAACATGCAGCAAAAACAAAACAAGAACACTGATGTGCAAGTATATACATACATTATTCATATAGATTTAAATAATATAGATTTTTGTTATAAAAACATGCAGCAAAAACAAAACAAGAACACTGATGTGCAAGTATATAAATACATTATTCATATAGATTTAAATAATATAGATTTTTGTTATAAAAACATGCAGCAGAAACAAAACAAGAACACTGATGTGCAAGTATATACATACATTATTCATATACAAAAAATAACATGTATTTATTTTCAACACTAGTGTGAATAAATAACAATTATATACGAATATATGGATATATGAATAAATACATACATCCACAAACACTGTCAGTCATGTACTGTCAGATATGTTATTGAAACTTTAAATAAAACTAATGTCTTTAATTCTCACCAATCAGACACAGATAGTTGCTGTCGACAAGCCTCGACTGATGAAGGTATTGATGAAGTAAATTGTACAATGTTGTTGTTTCGCAAAGTATTTTTCCAGCCATGACAGCCCGGCGCAGTGACACGTGTTTGCTTAGATTTTATTTACAGCGCTGTCATGGCAACGAACACCCCGCGCCGTGATTGGTCGATACCCGTGCAGTCCGGAAGACAAACATCTCGCCGCCCTTAACCAATCATATCGTAAGGTCCCGCCTTCTTCCTGTTCATCTGCGCTCCTATTGGCCGGTCAAACACAAGGAACGATTTTCAAAATCAGGCACAGCTGTCAGCAGCTGCCGACAATGGCTGGATTCGGGGTATGTTGGATAATATTTATTATTATTTATACACTGTAATTGTGCGTAATAATACTAACAGCGTGATTATGTTGTATGCATAAAAGTTTATTATAAAAAAACAACACTAACACGTTTTTAACAGGGCCTCGGCGGTGCCTTTCAGCGGAGGAGGAAGAGAAATGGCAGCAGCAGTAGCAGACGATGGGCCATAAAGAGCAAGCAGTCGCCTAGGACTTCCGCCCCCCCCACTGATCCTGAGTCAGTATATCTACTGCATGCATGCACACCGTTGTCATACATTCTTCACTATAGCTTGTATCTGTTGGATGATTCTTATGCATATGTCTCCACATTCTGCTATTTCTGACAGTCCGAATGACATGAAACATGTGGGCATGACAGATCAAAGCAGTGTTCAAGACATCAAACACCAGACTTTAACACCACGTCTTGGGGCATTGCTTTCTGCACTTGGAGGTGTTGTGCAGAAGTGCAGAAATACAATCAGAACTGTAAGTTCCTTATAGTTTTCATTCTGCATCCATGGTGTCTCTGAATAACCATTTACGTCTCATTCGTTCAGACCTGTTCTGGCTTCCTGAATGCCTTTTTATTTTGGAGGGGCTATGCAGAAAGAGTGGAGTCCCTTCATCGAAACGTAGAAGAGCTGCGGATGGAAATAGCGCAGTTGCATTCTGCTCTAAAAGTAAGCCTGTTTTTGTGAGGCTTTCATGATTCTTTGAACATATAAACGTTGTGTGAAAGGAACACAAGTTTTTGTTTCCTGTCGTTTCAGACGTCTCGAGAAGCCAAGACTTCAGGGGGTATTTCTCAAATAGTTGGTGGTGTTCACCTCTCTATACAACCTCCCCCTGTCTCGCTGCCACCCCCTCCTCCACCACCACCACCACCACCACCACCTCCTCCACCACCTCTGCCACCAACTGCATCCACATTTTCTATTCCGAAAATTGCTGTTATTCCTATCAAGGCTGCACAACCTCCCTCTTTGAAGGTGAAATCTAATATAACAAGTGTATTCAAATTTTCATGTTATTATAGACATTTAGTGCAGTATCACTGCTTCCTTTCCTTCGGGGCTGCGAAAGGAATCCAAATACGAATCTTGATTACAATTATGGGTGAAACAATTACATAGTTGCCAAAGGCCTCAATTGGAGCGGTGTATTTGCACTCGTTGCTGTGTGTTTCAGAAGAATGTTCGGGTACTAAATGCAGTAGTATACAAGAGATTTTAAAATTTCTTAAATTGTAGTTATTCATCTGTGAATTTTATCGTAATTACATAACTTCCATTACTATTTGTTATTTAAAATAGTCAGTTTTGGATGTTGAGAGTTTACTCTGCAGCTTTTTAGAAAGTTATATAGAACATCAAAACATTTCCCTTCTCTCTCCGATAAGAAGCAAGATGCCCCTGTTGCGGTCACACTTCGCGATCTTCAAGCAGTACGGCTAAGAAAAGTATCTGTGACCAATAAAATTCTGGTAAGTGAACCGTTCCCTGTTGTTGTTTTGCCTTCATTGCTGGTTTTATTTAGATTTTGTTTAACAATAGCAGTTGCTTTACAGGTGTCTCCAGACAAACGAAGATCACCACTGGTCACACTTGCCGACTTGCAGAAGGTCCGCTTGCGACGCTCTCAATCTGATGTGTCGCTGAAGTTTAGATCAACCATTAGAAGGTGACACTTTATCCGCCTTACAAATGTTTGTTTAATTTTAGTTTAAAGCATCGCCATGGTTTGATTCATTTCCTAATGTTTCTTATAGGACACCAACCAAAAGTTCAAATCTTCGGGTACAACTCCGAAGAGTTCAAATGAGCAGGCAAGTTGGTACACTTTAAAATATGCTATGATTAATACATGTTTTATGCTTCGTGTTTAAAACTATCCAAGATTTTACCTTTAAAGTCATATCACATAATGTATGTTACTTCTCAGGAGTCCTGGCGGTACACCCTTGCACAATAAAGAGAACAACGATGTTAAGGATTCAAGCCTTGAAATGAGCATGACCAAAGCTTTAGGAAACAAACATCTGGTGTGTAACAGCTAGACGTTCAAAAATGCAGGCCCAAATTTTTATTGTACGTCAGTATCATCATCACAAAAAAGTATTTTATGCACCATTTTGTATATAACTTCACAGAGTGCTAACAAAAACTCCATCATAGCCGGAAAAATTAAGACAATTCTTTTAACCAATATCTGTTGTTGCACATTTATCTTTTAGTCATACCTAATAGTGTTGCCGTTTGTTTGTGTTCTTTTGTATGTCTACTGTGACAGTGCTCATGTTTTCCTTCATTTCCATAAAATATTTCTTTATCAGCTGCAATGCTTGCGATAAAGCAGTACGACCTGCTGATTTTGAAAGAGATCCGGCTTTTATGTTACAAACATTGTCACAAGCAAAAAACAACGGCGTTGTATTGTATGAAAACCAAATGCACATGAGACCTATTGGAATAAAGTGTGAATAATTGAAAATACTGTAATATTTTGGCAAGACATCTGTATTTATAATGCCCGATACCAAGTGGTTATGTTTGCCTTATGATCATCATCTATGAATTGAAAGTACTACTATGTGTATGGTAAAATAAGAAGCACAGTTATCTCGTTTAACCCATTCTGCCTTCATTTTGTAAAGCTTTAAATGTTTACATACAATGATTTGAATGTTATTCTTAATGTTTTATCAAAGGGTATTTTGCAATATTTTCCTAAATGTGTTTTTATTCTATCTAAAAATGTATTGCAATAAATGCATTGTTTAATAAACATTGAACCCATAAAATGTTTGTATACTCCATTATTTCATTTTTCAATGCGGAATGTCAGTCTCTCATTCATGTTTCCGCACGTGCTCTTTTTCCCGCGGTTACATCGCTTAAGCCACGCCCCTTTGTTGACAGTTTCCCGCGATGGCCGCGAACATCACGTCGCTGCTGCGGGCGGAACTCCAGGAGGAAAGCGACAAGGACGATGGCGTTTGTGTGTTGGGAATCTTCGGGAAGAGCGCAATGCAGCCCGGATCCCCAAAAGAATCCCTAATAAACACTTTCGCGGACAAACACATCTTCTCGCTTTTCGGGAGCGACGACACCGACAGCACGGGAGGGGTAACCTCGATCCAAGCGTACTATAATCAAGAGAGTCGCGTTCTGTATTTGCTATTAACGTCTGTTTTTGACAACCGTCAACTTATTCGGGCTTGTGAGTCCCTGACGGTGAGTTTGGGTCACGCAGAAGCCCAAGAGATTTGGAAAGCGGCCGAGAAGGAGAACTGCCTGCAGCTTCTGTATCTGTTCTCCCTGTGCCACGTTCTTCTATTGGTGCATCCCACGTGCTCGTTTGACGTCACGTACGATCGGCTGTTCCGCGCGTTAGACGCATTACGTCAGAAGGCGCTTCCTCTCCTGCGGGCCGCCATCAAAGACTCGCCCGTGTCCAAAGAATGGAAGCTGAACTGCCGTCCATGTCCTCCACGTCTCCTGTTCGTCTTCCAGATGAATGGGGCGCTCAGGGTGAGCTCAGGCCCTGGTGGGAATGGACCTGATGGCTCTGGTGTGGACAAGCCCAAAAAGCACTCTCCCAGAAGACGTCTCCAGCATGCACTTGAAGATCAGATCTACAGGATCTTCAGGAAGAGCCGTGTCCTGACCAACCAGAGCAGCAACTGTCTGTTCACCGTCCCTGCCAACCAAGCATTTGTGTACGTGGTGCCGGGACCCGACGAAGACCCGGTTGGCTCGCTGCTGGGACACCTGCGCTCCAAATGTGTCCTGCGGGACAACGAATGTGGCACACCCGTGCCCGGGCAGAGAAGGTACCAGCAGATGAGATATTCCAATAGGCAGCCCTCCTTCAACGTGGAGAGCTGCCTGACCTCCGGAGGACAGCTGGTGGACTGTACTTTAAAAGAGTTCCTCTGGCAGCACGTGGACCTGGTGCTGACCAAGAAAGGTTTCGACGACAGCGTGGGCCGCAATCCGCAACCCTCGCACTTCGAGTTGCCCACCTATTCTAAATGGGTCCATGTGGCGCACCGACTTCATCAGGTGATGATCGAGAGCAATGACGATGACTCCCTCAAGGTCCAGGGTCAGCTCAAGGTGCTGGAGGGGTTTCTTGATGCGGATGCCAAGTTCTCGGAAAACAGGTGCCAGAAAGCCTTGCCACTGGCTCACAGTGCGTACCAGTCGAATTTGCCTCACAATTACACCACCACGGTGCACAAGAATCAGCTGGCGCTGGCATTGCGGGTGTACAGCCAGCATGCAAGGGGTGTTGCTTTTCAGAGATACGCTTTACAGCTACACGAGGACTGCTACAAGTTCTGGAGCAATGGACATCAGCTTTGTGAGGAGCGAAGCCTTACAGATCAGCACTGTGTGCACAAATTTCATCTGCTGCCGAAGCCAGGTAAAGTATTTCTTGTTGTTGATTCGTCCAAACTTTTAATTATTCATGGCCTGCTACATTTACATTTATGCATTTGGCAGACACGTTTATCTGAAGCGACTTGCAATCCCAAAACTTTCTATAACTGCGGAATTAAAAAATAAAAGACATTGGTGACCTAATGATGGTTGCACGGTCGTCTGTATCTGCCAATTGGCTTTTGCATTGGTTTTCTGCTTGAAAAATAGAAGTAAATGGGTATTGCTGTTGTTAAGTTACTAACATAATAAAAACTTTAATTGTACCGTTTTACAACTGTAACTCTATTAGAGTATGTACATAAAAACATGTTTGTTACTGAGCAAATGTTTTTTCAATCTATTTTCTTGCCACAGGAGAGAAGCCAGAAATGGACCACAATCCACCAATTTTATACCACAACAGCAGGGGACGCTCTACCAGTTCTTGTAACTGTGGCAGAAAGCAGTCTCCAAGAGATGATCCGTTTGACATTCAGGCCGCCAACTATGACTTTTACCAAGTAGGTAGCTCCAATTTCAAGTATTTTTACCATAAATATGTAAGTTACAACGCTTTAAATCTGATTATCATTTAGATGCTTGAGGAGAAATGCTGTGGAAAGCTTGAGAGAATACATCTGCCAGTGTTTCAAGCCAGCACACCTGACCCAGCCCCTGCCTGTGATGAGATACCCCCATCCGTAGAGGTACCTCCCTCCGGAGAAGCCGAACCTCTGAAGGAGAAAGAGCCAAACACCCACACAACCGGTGAAAGCACGAGTCTGAGTCTGGCTCTTAGCTTAGGCCAATCTACAGACAGTCTCGGTACATACGGCGATGGAGCAGAAGGCCAGGAGAAGAGGCCAAGCGTGGTGGACCGACAGCCCTCCACGGTAGAGTACCTTCCCGGCATGCTTCATTCTGGATGCCCCAAAGGACTGTTGCCTAAGTTCTCCAGTTGGTCCCTTGTTAAACTTGGCTCGGCTAAATCGTACAACAGCCTTACCGGTTTAGAACAACCCGGATTCCTCCCCGGTTCTGCGTTTCTCTTGCCATGGGATGTTGTCATTAGAAGCCGATCGGAGGAAGATGTTGGTGCGATTGAAACTTTGGACGGAGGCCCGGCCTCATGGCCGGCTCCAAATAAAGCAACGGCCGGCAAGAGAGGCAGCGCTGGGGGAATAGGACGCGGCCGTAGACGGGATGACGTAGCTCGTGCCTTTGTCGGTTTCGAGTATGAAGACAGCAGAGGGCGCCGCTTCCTTAGTTCTGGCCCTGATAAAGTTCTAAAAGTGCTTGGGCAAGGTGGTCCAAAGGAACCTGCGACCAGATGCCTGAATTCAGACATGCCTTTATACATTCTCTCTCCGGCTCAAGGCCGGGGTATCAAGCCACACTATGCTCAGATGGCACGTCTTTTCATTGTGGTCCCCGATGCCCCTCTGGAGATCGTCCTCAGTCCACAGGTACAGCATGGTGCAAAATCACTATCAACTAAATGACTTATACAACATAATACGATTCACGTTTTCCTATTTAAATTGTTTTGCACTCTTGTTTTTCAGGTCCAGCCAGGCCCCCCTCCATGTCCCATCTTTCATCCGGAGCAACCCGAGATTGTGCTGCCCGCTGACGGATTGTGGGTGTTACGCTTCCCTTATGCCTACGTGACAGACCGTGGGCCCTGTTATCCTCCTAAAGAAAACCAGCCATTGGCAAATTTCAGGATCCTGAAGGGAATTCTGCGTGCCAACACGACCAATTCAACTCCACAGCTGTGAAATGCAGCATCAATGCGATGGAGAAAAGTTATAAAGATAATAATCCCACATTCATTGTTGTTTAACATTATTTGTGGTTTTTTGTTAGCTGTCTTTTATAAATAATTATGTTAATTTACATGAAATAACGAAATGTTTACACTGCTAACTGCTCTCCCGAATAAAACCTGTGATGAATGTCAATGCGGTGACGTCATTCAAAACTCATTGATTTCACTGGAGCTGATTTACAAAATAAGAGCTTTTTTTTCTAATTATATATTAAGTCACCATATGGTGAAATATCATCAAAAATGTACCAAAGTGTAACTTTTATTGTTGTAGAAATGTATTCTCTTGTCAAATCGTATCGATTCTTGTAAGAACTTTGTTTTGGTTTCTATTAAGAATTTCTATTACATTTTGGAACCATTAATTTATTCAAGAAATATGTAATGGATTCCAATAAGACTTTCAATATTTTTTAATTTAAATACATATATATATATATATATATATATATATATATAAATAGGATTCCCATAAGAAGTCACACATATATAAATAAACATACATTTCCCACAGAGTTTTAATTAATATTCAATGGGATTTAAAGGATCATAAACTGAATTTCTTAAAGGATTTTGTGACAAGTGTTAACTCATTATTTAACAGAAATAGTGCGTAAATGGATGACGCACAGAAGCGCTATTTATCCCGTATACTTACAAAGCAGTGCTTTGTTGGAAACTTAATTGGCAACCGACAATTTAATTAAATCATATAAACTTAATTTAAACCTTTTACGTGTTACGCGTTTAACTCATTCGCACGTCAGATTTTATTTCGTACTGACTGAAAAAAAAACTGACGTTCGGGTTTTCACCCACATATCCTCCGCGCACGCTCATTGGTTCAGCCGTTTTTCGGCTGGCCAATCGGCGCATTGTTGCTATGCCGTTCCACCTCGCCTATTGGTTGCCTGGCTGTCAATCAAAGCAAATGCATTGCATGGAGAGGCCGACGCGTAACGGCGCTGTGTTTACACAACGCTGCTCTCGTGGTGCGGAGCTGACGGGAGAAACTTTTATTATGTAAAAATGATGTAGAAAATGCAGAAACAGTTTTAAAAAAGGAGAAAAAGTTCAACCTGCGCGTCTTTTAATTCAAGGTAAAAATACTTTTTTATTGTACGTGTTATGATGCTTGTTTTCAAGAGGTGTTGCAAACTTTTGTCATAATAAACCCAACTGGTTTTATTGTTTTTATTTTTTATAAATTGTTCTTTGAATGTATACAGGCTTTTAACAGATATGAATATGGTCAGCACATGGGAACATAAAGTATTTGATGTCAAAGTCTTTTGTATGTAAATTACATTGCCATGTTGCTTTGAGATATTTGGAAGAATGCCTATAACTAAACATGTCCTCGACCCCATTGATTACCTTGTAAAATTACTTAAAATCTTCAAAATATAAGAGGTTGTTCACTTAAAAATAGAATATCACCCACATGTCATTTTATACATGCATGACTCTTTTCTTACCCAAAGGAAGATATTTGGAAAAAAGCCACAGCGCTGGCACAAATTTCTTTTTGTTTTATGGAGACGTAATCAAGTGCCGGTTCCAGACATTCTTCATAATATCTTCTTTAGTGTTTTGTGAAAGGAAGGAAGTCAGGTTTGCAAGATTAAAATAAAATTATTTTGGGGTGAATGATCATTTGCCATCATACAGCATTCATGTAAAGTTCTATATGTTTGTGAAATACTGTATTGTTACTTTACCTCTGACCTCTGTATTTATGTGTATTAAAACAGACCGTTTCAACATTTTGTTTTTGGCCAAATTGTGTGTTGTTCTTGACTTTTTATACAGCAATCCAGAAACACACACAGACACACAGTTGTTGTCTGAATTGGTTTAGCTGTGAGTGTTTTGAAGGATGCCAGAGGTGCTGATCTGTCGCTGCCATCTGTCTGGTGGCTTCTACTATGGCCTACATACAAACTGCTTTACTGACACACACGTACGCACTTGTCTGACCTGGATCCATCCCACTCCATGTGACCCTCTCTACATCCACCTCTGATTTGCTTGAACAACATTGTGTGGACATTGGATTAGGAGTTCATATTGGTGTAGTTAATGTAATGTGTATAACAGCGATGCTATGAAATGTTAATCCATCAGGTGTATAAATGCCACTTTAATCCGAGCCAGACATCCCAGCATATGTCTGTAAACAGCGAGGGCTTTTGTCATTTGTGCTGACTGATTCCAAAGCACTCAAAAGGGTGCTGCCCGCTGCCTATTATGTGAGGGATTTGGGGGGTGCATGCCACCTGTCCAGGGGTCCTCCTATTCTGTTAAGATGTCCTGTTCCTGCCTGGAAACCCAGAGACCTTTTTAATATCATCATTACAAAATAATTAGAAGAAACGGGCAGTTTCGTGAAAATGTTTGATAGATGTTTTAAACAAAGGTTGTTGGTAGTCTATTGCATAGATGTTAAAATGTGAAGTGTCTCTCTTTAAGTTTTTATAGCATATGTTTTAGTTTTAGTGCATTATTTTTCATAGTCAAGTAAGGGATATTAGGATTGTCGTATCCATATCGCCACGTAATTCTCATAAAACAGACACATGATATAAATGATAGCGTACAGAATTATTTTATGGACTGTAAAGCGTGTTCGTTCTCCAGTTGGTTGACCGTTCACATAAATCTGAAGAAGCTAGTTGTCTCCCAAAAACGTGTGCTTTTTCGTCAAGTCCATAACGCAGGTTTATCTAAAATAGCAAAGTAACAACAATACTCCTGGAGCATTTTTATTTCGAGTCCACAATGCAACATGACATGTGTATTGCTTGAATTACACTTAAGCAGATTTAGTGCTGATTTACTTTTTTATTAAAAACAGAGATTTGTGTTCGTGTAATGCTTTGGGACAGAGTTTGTAAGTGATTTGTATGCATTGACTGCAAACTCGTCCTTTGTACTTCACACAAAGGATTTGTGAATATTCAATATCCTATAAAAAAATTAAACATGTGGACTCGAACATCCTTTAATATTTGAAACAAGTTTTTTCTTGCAGCCATCAGCTGTGTGGTTTAAAGCAGGAAAGATAAGCTGAAGTCATCTCTGGACACTTGATAAATGAGACCTCTTCATTACATCTGTGTTTGGTCTGCCGCAGACTAATTTGAAACGGTAAACAGACAAAGCAGACACAGACAAATTGTGGTCCATTTTGGTGATTACAGCCTCAGTAATTATATTGGCGACAGACGTTTATCTTTGTCTCATCTGTGGAAAGCGGAATGAATTCCACCCTGTGTTCCCCAACATCCTCCATAAATGTCCCCCATAATTGTTTTACCTCCAATTAGCCTTTCACTCGCACACCGCATCAATCCACTGGCAATTCTACATAATCGCGTTAGAAACCGCATGAGGAAATGATGTCGAAAATCATAAGGGCTTAGAGTGAGCGTGCCGCTGTATCAGTTAGCCAAATTATACAAAGTTTCCAATGGCTGAAGGAACACAATGGTGGTTAATTATGTTGGGAGTCTGATTTCAGGCATCTGCTTGGCCAACGTTGTCTCACGCTGATGTCTGGAATATTTTCCGGATGGCTTTTTATGATGCTTGTTTGATCTTGTTTATGCCAAAGAAAAGAAATCACAGGGAACATATTTGACCATGATTCAACTTCATCTGCTAACTTTAGTAAGGCATCTAATCTGGTTTTATCAATCAAAAATGTGGGTTTTTAATCATTTTTTTCAAGGCCAAAGCTAATAAAAATTAGCCATGTTACTGATGACCGTCCCCTTATGACCTCAATGTTGTGTATGTCTTTCCAAGTCACAGTGAGCCAATAGGAAGCTTTGTTTATGTGATAATAACGTGTGAACGGAGTGATGTGGTCTGAATCCAAATATCTGATGATGTCATTCACTTGCAAAGGCTTTTTTCAATCTGCAAATAGCCGTACACTACTTTGGGTAATTAAACCAAATGCCTTTTGGATTCCTTTAGTGAAAAGCTCTGTCTTAAATCTTGCTATACCAGCAAAATGCTGCCAACATGCCACTACGTATTGACATTAAAATAGTTTACCCTAATATGGATATTGTGTCACCCTCTGTTTATTTCAAAACTGTGTGAGTTCCTTTCTTACACAGAACACATAAGATATTTTGAAGAAAGTCTGTAACCAAACAGCACCGGTACCCATTCACTTCTACTGTGTAAACACAAAACCAATTCAAGTGAATCTGTGAATCCATTTTCCGGCATTCTTCAAAATATCTTCAATTGTGAAAAAAGAAAGTCAAACACACTGAAATGTGCTTGTTGCATGCTGTTTAGTAAATGTCAAGATAATTATTAAATGTATAAAATCTTTAAAAATATAAAATATATTTTTGGTAGTGGAAAGTATTATAATAATTGTTTTAAAATCTAAAATTAAATTTCTGCAAAATTTGCAAATATATTTAAAGTTTATGTAATGAAAAAAATTTTATTTTACAAATATAATATACACCTGATCTTTTTTGATGAATTATAATATCAATATTTGAGTAAATCAGATTTACTTGTATTATTTTTACGTGCATATACTCAAAATTTAAGCAGTATATTAAATCAATTTCAAAGCTTTCACATGAACTTTTGTGTGTGTAAATTGTTACAATTGTTACAATTGTTTTGAGTGCAGGTTTGAAGAAAAAGAGGGAAAGTTAATGATGACTTGATTTTTAATTTAGGGGGAACTATCACTTTAACAACATGTGTTTACAAGGTTTAAGTCCTTACACACAACAAAAGGATGTGATGATCAGATTCTTAACCAAATGAAAAAATACTTTACCAAAAAACAACTTTACCATTTCAAATGTATGGTTTTGCTTTGTAAGTTCACATTGAATTTTCAGTACGCATGATTCCAATAAAGAGGGACATGCATCAATACCATAGGCCATGAATCATCCAGGTGTCTCTCTGTTTTTGAGCCAACATCATTGGCAAGTCTCCAGCTGTCTGCATTAAAAAATCTGCCTAACATACAGCACGTTGTGTCTCACTGACTCCTGCTTACCCTGAGGGCAGCCTGAGCGCAGGACCACACAATCACAGTTTGCTGACAGGCGACAGCTCAAAGATGTTCTGATTCATGTTATTTGCCTGGTTTTGTGCCACACTCTTGTGAATGACGTCTTTAGTTTCTCTGTGTGCTCGGCTTCAATTTTGGATGTGTTTTCATGGCATTAGTCTGCATTATTTTTGTGACACAACAAATGGAGGATATATGTATTCAACACTCGGATTCTTTACCCGTATTCATGGAACCCGTATTCAGAGTCATTCTCTGCAACACATTATACACTTTTGTATCCTTATTAATTTTTTGTTTATCCAATTTACTCACTGTGTAACACTCTATCATTTTAATACTTTTTTGTGATTTACATTTTATTTTACAAAATCATTCTACACAATGTTAGGAACATACTGTGAAAATATAACATCGATTGTCTTTAATATTGACTCAGTAGAGCAGGTCAAAAATGGAAATCATAGTCAAACTGAATAGGTAAAATCAAACTTAAATGCTACTTTTCTCAGAATTTCATTTTTTCAACTTCAGCCTGGTAGTCAGATACAGGATAACCGTTGTGACATCATAATTATAACGCTTCCCGAATGACCCGCAGGTGTGCTCTTCTCTCTCCCGTCACGTCACCACGGCCCTTACCTGTGTGCTCCACTGTTTCTCCTGCGAGACGTCCTGGGCTACCCGGCCCTTTCTCCTCCGCCCCCGCGCCGTCTCACCCGACGCAGTCATCATGACACGCTCCAAAACCTTTCAGGCCTACCTGCCAAACTGCCATCGTACCTATAGCTGCATTCACTGCCGGGCACACCTAGCCAACCACGATGAGCTCATCTCTAAGGTACTCGACAACTTTTAGGCTTATCCAAAATTACTTTACTTCATTTACAGCGATATCTTTGATTTAAATGAAAATTAATTCACTTACACTAAACACAAAGGAAGATATTTTGAAGAAAGTTGGTTCTTCGTAATATCTTCTTTTGTGTTCTGTGCAACACAAAGTCATGCAGATTCAAAATGACGAGAGGATGAGTACATCATGACAGAATTTGGGTTACTGGAAAAACACAACATCAAGGATAAACAGAAACGGTCATCGTTTGTGATTTGTGTACCATGAGTGTAACTTAAATCTCGTCTTTTGTAGTACACACATGCATCAGGACACTTTTATACCCCTAATCCAACACTAAATTCTGTTCACAAGATTTCGTCGGACCGATTTCTTGATTTCAGGTTTTGGAGTGTTTACAGATTGTATGCACAGATTACAATGTATTGTTTTTGCTCCATTCATTAGTTGTTCACATGCTGTGCTTCAGAAATAAACACAGTGATATCCAGCTTGAAAAGACTATTGCTTTTCATGGCACGAAGAATTCCGCCGACGGTACATGGGTGGAGTTGAGGGTGAAATATTAATTAGATTTCTAATAATTTGAACCAAATAAAGGTCAAATGGAAAGACGCATAAAATTGAGGCAGCAAAAAAAGTAGGTTAATCGAGTTGAGTACAATAAGTGGCTTGTGTTTTAGATTCAATCAGATGGTTTTCATAAAAAACATTTCCAGCATTTGTCCACAGTGGTTTAGTCCCACACTAGACTATAATCAAAGGAGAAAAATGTGTATGCATTATGAATCAAGTTTTACTTGAATGCATAGATTTGATCGTTGACATGCTTCCAACAAGGTCCTGCAGTTTTGACTCATGGAAAAGAAAGAAAGGCTTTATTGCTGTGCTTTTCAGTGGAGTTCAGCCAAAATGAAACCACCCTAATGATCCTTTGATCCAGGCACATATAGTCGGACAGCTTTCAAACACTCTCTGTTTCAAATCAACTTTGGGAAACCTCATTTGCGAAGGCCCTGAATAGAGAAGGGAATTACATTTTTTAATGATTGTCTGATATATGTTGTCTGACATAAATTGCTAAAACATATGTCAGCTAACTCACTGTATATTCTTTGGCTGCATTTTATTTCCCGGTGAAGGAATCTGATCTCTTTTCTATATTTCCTTTGCAGTCTTTTCAAGGGAGCCAAGGAAGGGCCTACCTCTTTAATTCAGTGTAAGTGTCCTTTGGTACTAACACTAAGTCCAAACCAGCAAAAAGTGACCAGCTTAAAAATATTTTTTAATTATGATTTGTTAATGAAGATGTAGCTGTTACATTGTTGCATTACAGTTGCATATACAATATACTTTTCTAATACACCAAAATTGAAAATCCTGTCATCATTTACTCACCCTTTTGTCTTTTGAAACCTGAAAGAGTTTCTTCGACGAAATCAAAAGAAGTTATTTTGAAGAATGTTAACTGGTTACCATTCACTTAAAATGGCATTTTGTTCATACAACAACTTTAAATCTTTATTATATATTGTAAAGATAATACGTAAAATGAATGCCAGGACTATTCGGTTATCAACCTTAATCAAAATATCTTTTTTGGTGTTCTGTGGAAGACAGAAATTCAGTTTTGAATTGACAAACGGGTTGAACAAAAGATGTCACATTAATGATCAGTTAAAATGTAAAGATCTACATAAAACTTCATTGAGAACTCATAGAATCCTCTTTTTCTCATTTAGGGTGAACGTGGGATGTGGCCCAGCAGAGGAGAGAGTCCTTCTGACTGGTCTTCATGCTGTGGCCGACATCTACTGCGAGAACTGTAAAACCACTCTGGGCTGGAAATATGTGAGTTATCACACCGGACACACACCTACTTCAGACAAACACGCTATCAAAAAGTGCGGTCCTAACCCCCCGGACATGCACACTTACTTTTCGAGAGCCTTCTCTAGACTGTTGAGATATATATATCTCACGTGAGGGATAGGCTCAGAGAACCGTATGCTACTCATGGAGAGAGTGATACTTTATCAAAGTTGCTTCACCGCACCCTCATGACCTGCATACCACGTTGCTAATCTACTCCTGACAACATTTGTGCACCTTCAGCTTTCCTCGACAAAACACAATTATATCTATCCAGGAGATTTTCTTGTCATCAGGGTTCAGCTGATGACTGCCAACTGAATAGCAAATTAGTGAATTATAATTATTATAAAGAGCTCGCATTACACAGAATTCGGTGGTTGCGTAAGCGCTGAATCAAATCCCCTGTTTGATTTAGAACTGTGTGAAGCAACTTTTGACTGAATCAGGCATTCTGTGACCAGACGCTGTTATAGTTTGTGTGTTGTTTTTGTTTTGCTCTTGTTTTGTTGAAAATGTTACACAATTGCTTTTTACAAAGATTTTTTTAAGTTTCATGATATAAAACAATAAATTCCAAAAACTTTGATTGTGTTTTTACATATAACAATCTACATTAACAAAGTCAATTTTGAAAGCTTTGGAATGATGTGAATATACTGTTTAAATTTAGTGTACATGCAGGTTAAAAATTAACTCAATATTTTTCATTAAAATTCACCAAAAATATTGATGTATATTAGAAATATGTATGTGTTTAAAAATAAACACTTTTTCATTGTATAAACTTAAATTATTTGTAAATTTTAGAGAAATAATTGTGTGAGTTTTACTCAATTACTTTAATAATTTCCACTGAAACACCTATGTAATATTTTTATTGAGTATTGAGTTTATTTTGTAATATTAACCAAGCCACATAAAACATGTTTACAGTGTACTATAATATATTTTTTATTTATTTCTTAGAATTAAAGGTACTTATTTTCATTCATAAAGCATGTCTGCATACAGTTTGCATGCATACTAAAGGGAAAAGAGCTTTTTCTCTGGAGGGATGTGTTCCTCTAGAGAAAAGGGTACATCAGCTGCACTCTAAAATTATGGGTTGTTTTCTGTGTAATGGCCAATACCCTTATTTTATCCAACTATAGGTTGAATAAACATTTTAGAGGCGTGTGTATATGTTGTGTAAAACAAAGCAGTGTGGTAACAGATATTTATATCCTCCCAGAGTTTAATTTCGGTCTTTCTATTTCTTACCATGTGAAAGATTTTAACCTTTGAGCTAATAAAAAATGGCATGCTTTTTTATGTATTCTACACAAGCCAGAATAATACATTGGATAATTCCTCTCTGGAACCAAGAAAAGTCTAAAAATTTAGTTAAATAATGTATTTCGTAAATTTAAAACATTTTTCTTAAAAGTTAAATTTTAATAAAAGCAAAGAGAAGCATCACATTATTCTACTGGTAAAGGGATAGTTCACCCTAAAGAAAATTTAAATGTGTCATTCATGAAAATTTGTATTGCTTTAATCTACAGAGCATAAAAGGAGATATTTTGAATAGTGTGGTTAACTCAACAGTAATGACTCCCATTGGTTTTGTGTCTACAATAAATACAATAAAAGTAAATGGGTTTCACTACTGTTGGGTTACAAAATGTATTCAAAATATCTTCTTCCATGTTCTGTGGAAAAAATAAAATCATATAAACTACATTTTGATCTACAAGTGGGAAAGAAACAATTGAAAAAAAATCCTTTTTGAGTGAACTATCTCTTTATATCCAAGGTGTTGTACTTGATTGACAGATCCATTAACACTCGCTAACATCTGCCCCATTATTTTTGTATCAACATCCAGACTTGAGGTTAGTGTTTGGTAACTTCTGACTCTTTAACATCTCTCATATGTTTTTATTTCCATCAGGAGCATGCCTTTGAGAGCAGTCAGAAGTACAAGGAGGGCAAATTCATCATCGAGCTGGCCCACATGATCAAGGACAATGGATGGGACTGAAGGACCCTTTACAGCCCAGGGACCACCTTCTGGAAAAAGATGTGCAGCGTATGAATAATTCCTAATTATTTGGCTGTATCTGATTTTCTCCCTAGAAATCTGTCAGACCTACACCTTAATGGAGATAGGTTTATAACAGCACCACAATCCCCCCGTATGTAACATACGTGTGACTGAAGAAACCTGTGCCAGATAGACACAAAGTGTTTATAGAAGTGTTTTTCAAGGGAGTTCATGTGAGCGCATGTACAGGCGCATCACTTATACTCAGACGTGGATTTGTTTTTTCCTCCGGCTAAGGTCTTTGACATGCCACAGTTCCATCTCATACTCAGGTAAAAATGAATGGCTGGATCCATGGAGAACAAGGTTGAAAGACAAACCCAAATAGCACGGCACCTTTTAACTCATCAGTGTTTGTTTTAAACATGGCAAGAAACGTAGTTAAATAGAAGAATGACCATTTTCCGCCTCTTTACCTTTTATTATTTGAAACTTTTTTGTGTGTCTTAAAATTTTCCTCGCATGATGTTTATTTATACTTATATTATATTTATTGGTCTGTTCATTTTGACACTTTTGGTTGTAGAAAAATGTTGCATATATGATAACTGTAGCAGCCATGGTAGTTTATTATATAGAGGAAGTAGCAATGTTTCTCCTTTTTAATGTTTATGGGATAAATGAGGCATGTATGCCATTTATCGGGCACAGTTCACATGAGGAAGCCTAGCCTGACTCACAGCTGACCAACCAGCTGTTAGGGTTGAAAGGGAACCGAGTCAGCCAATGACCTCCTGTTCGGTCTCATTAATTCCTGATACAAAAACAATCAAACCATTAAGTTAAATATCAGACTCCACAGCTTTTAAAGGTGGAAAAATTGGTATAATTTTTAAAAGCCTTGGCACAACCAAAGAGTCAACCTTCATCGACAATACACTGACCAAACTGAGTTTCCATTATAAGTTGTCATGGCAACTCCTTCGCTAGGTTCAGTTGTGTCATTTCATGCAGATCGTAAGTGATCAGTTTTATTAATTTTAAGTGTGTATTTATGATAAGAGATTGTTTTACCACATGCGTCTGTGTCTTATTGTCTTAGGAACTGCTACAAGTATTCCAACATCTTGTTCTCTGTTTAAAATGTCTTTTTTTAGAAAAAGTGAGACACTTTTACTCTGAAATTTTTAATGTGCTGTCATTTTTTTTGTCCATGTGATTGTGGTTTGTATGTTTTTACATACAGATAAATACATACTTGCAAAATAAACACTCTAAAGAAATGAATAGGAATGAGCTTTGTCCTTAATATTTTTTGCTTTTCACAGTAGGTGAAAGAGAAGCATATGAATATTGGGAGAAAAGTTCAAATATTCCCATAAGGCGGGGAACTAAAACTTATATTTTTTCGAAATTCTTTTGAAGAGTGTGGGGAATTGGGGATGGCAAAACCTGGAAATACTGTGAGAAGCCGAAGCAGATGGTTGGCATGCCCTGATACTGCGAGAAGCCATGAATTGTTTTTTTTATTATGCACATATACCATAAATACTTTATTTTACAATTCTATTATTTAGAAGACATTTTAATTTGTAAGTGACTTACAAAGGGGAGAAAATTTAACACTGATTGGTACATGCATTATACCAGACGTTCCATTGCTGGAGAAAGCATTGTGCATCCAATGCAGAAAAAAGAGTTGTGATAAAAAGAAACTACTGTAAAACATAAGATTTAAATTAGTAGCTGATTGTGTTAAAGGCTGCTCTTGACCTATCCCCAAATCTGCAAGCTGCCAGCCGTGTGCCAGCCCTTAATCACATGATGTATACTGAGCCTCTCACTAGCCAAACCCACTGTGTCTAAAAATAAGAGAGATGCCCATGCATGTGTAAGAGAGAGCAACTGAAATCTAGCTCTTACTGTATGTGGAGCTCACTGTCTAACCCAAAGCAAACTGTCCTCGCCAATAACAGTTACACTACACCATATGTTGAATGAGGTCATACTCAAAGGGATAGTTGCCCAAAAATTGATATACAGAGAAAGATATTTGAATGAATGCTTGTAACCAAACACTTCTTGAACACCGTTGACTTCCATAGTAGGATTTTTTTTCTTGTTTAAACACAGTGACATATTTTGAAGAATGTAGGACAACAAAAAGTTCTAGAACAACCATATTTATTTTTCCTACTATCCTACTATTGTGGTCAATGGGCTCCAAGAACTGTTTGGAGACTAGCATTCTTCCAAATATCTTTCTCCATGTTCAACCAAACAAAGAAATGTGTACAGGAACACCCAAAAAGTAAGCAGGGTTTTTAATGTTTGGGTGAGCTATCCCTTTAAAAAGCAGATAGTATTGTTTTCTTTATCGATTTATTCATACAGGTCTGTCTCTGTTTCCATTGGGGCAATCCACTCAATAAGAGTCTTATTGTTTTTCTCCATTTGGATTAGGGATGCTAGAATCTCAGCAATGATTTTCTTAATCTGGGGGTGTGTCGCTGCACAACCAGCAAGCGTGTATGCATCTTATTTGATTCAATCTTGTTAAATCAGATGGCACGGTATCATGTACACTTTATTTTTCTGTGTTGCAAAAACGCAAAATTGTGAAGACGGTTATATAAATAAACTGTATAATAAATTGAAATCCCATGAGTTTCTAAAGAAAGTAGTATCTAAATTGACCCGCATCCGATAAGGACACAACCTTGGGTCTTATCCATTTACTAACGAAAAGTGCATTCCAAAAAGTATATTGACAGTTTAACCTTGTTTTATATGTATAGGTTAATGCACAATGTGGAAAATCTGCTGTATGTGTTAAGGGGCTTGTTTGGTGTAATCAGCCCCCCCCCAATTGGCAGATGGATGGGGGGCTGAAGAAATTTTTGTGGTCACATTGCCAGATCTGATATTGGGCAGTAATTCAGTGACAAGAAAATCTTCTTGATATGAGTTCTAACTCTTAATATACAGGAAAGTCCATGTAATCTTCATTCAGTACGTAATTGGCCCGGGTGCTTCCCGGTTCACGCTGGGCCATTAATCCGGGCCTGGCCGGGTTAAAACTATTAGACCAGCAGAAGGTCTTTACCATCTGCGCTGATCTCACAGGAGAACAGCCAATGAAGAGAATAGAAGGGGTGCATGAATGTATTCTAGCAATGTGTGTGTGTTTGTGTATGCGCATGATAAGTGTGTTCAAAGCAATGGTCCTTCCCACTGGCACGCGGCCACACACACATCCTTCTCATGGGGTCTATCTGAAAGAAACGGCTGGACCATGAATGAAATGGAAATGAGCGGTTGAGGCTTTGGGTAACACACCTGCCCTTTTAAAATCTAAGAGCAGCTGGGTTTCGGTACTTCTTATCCAAACACTAATCTCATGCATACAACACACCACCTGCTGTGTGGACATCACACATGAACTTTATTCTTTTAGAAGCCTTTGTGAATTAAGAGACCACCAGGTGTCTCACCTTTAAAGGATTGTAAACAGGATTTTCTGATCTGTTAATTGGACAGATAGATGCAGTTTTGGTCTCATTCATTTTTCATAAATCCATAAAGTGCTGTTGGAAGAGAATGGAACGCAGCCCTTGCATGTCAGCCCTGTTATGATACACATAAGCAGGCATCACATGCAGATTTTGATCAATCTATGGGATTCATTTATGCTATTTAATGACAGATTTCAAGAACAAAGTCCAGTTGGAGAAATTCCTATCTACATGGATTTTGGGTGATGTACCCCATCTAGAGGTTACACAGAGCAAAGATGTGTTTACTCAGCCATTTTCCATTTCTTTTGATTTTATATGCAACAAAAATAAACATATATTGCAATGTAACCTTCATATTAAATGAAAATCTTTTACCTGCAAACAATTAAACTCAATTGACTTTATTATGTAACTTTTATACAAATGAAGACTTCATCTTTTGTATGCCAACAATGGAACCTCAATGGAAATCATCCTAACAATTATAGTGGATACTATAAAATGCAATTTCCATTATAACTATTTCATTTATTGCCTTTCCCATTGTGTTTTGGGCCAGGGCTCATTTTCAGCAAGAACAAAATCTCACAACATTTTTTTCTTTTTCTTTTATTATTACTATTCTTCTATTTGACTGTTCGGCATGTATTGTCTAGCACATAGTCACGAACTGTAAATTTTATATTAATATAATTTATTTATATATATAATTATTGTTTAATTTTTTTCTTTATTATTACTATTTTTTATTTGTCTGTTTGGTATATATTGTCAATTTTAACAGTCTGAAATCTAATTGTGAACTTATATTATATATATATATTTATATAAATTTTTTTTATTATTACTATTTTTCTATTTGACTGTTTGGCATGTATTGTCTATTTTTAATTTCTGGAAGGCATAAAAAAGCACAAAGTCACAAACTGTAAATTTATATTAATATCATTTATATATTAATATATAATTTATTTTTAATTGTTTTTTTTATTATAACTATTTTTTATTTGACTGGTATATATTGTCCATTTTGACTGTCTGAGATCTAATTATGAATTTATATTATATATATATTTCTGTTTTTACTATTATTTATTATCATTTTTATTATTATTACTATTACTATTTTTCTATTTGAATGTTCGGAATGTATATTGTATATTTTACCTTTCTGAAATCTAATAACAAAAATCGTACAGTCACGAATTGTTCTTTTAAATTTATATAATCTATATATTTATATATAATTAACATTTATTTGTATTTTTACTAATTATTATTTCCATATTTAATTGATCGGTCTATATTGTTTATTTTAACTTTCAGAAATCTAATAATAAAATTGTACAGTCACGAAATGTTAGTTTAAATTTATATAATCTATATATTTATATAAAATTAACATTTATTTTTATTTATTATTATTTCTATATTTAACTGATCGGTATATATTGTTTATTTTAACTTTCTGAAATCTTCATAATAAAATCGTACAGTCACGAAATGTTAATTTTAATTTATATAATGTATATATTTATATATAATTAACATTTATTTAAATTTTTATCTATTATTATTTCTATATTTAACTGATCGGTATATATTGTTTATTTAAGCTTTCTGAAATCTTAATAATAAAATCGTAAAGTCACGAGCTGTTAATTTAAATTTATATAATTTATATATTTATATATAATTAACATTTATTTTAATTTTTTATTATTCTATTTTTAACTGATCGGTATATATTGTTTATTTTAACTTTCTGAAATCTTAATAATAAAATCGTACAGTCACGAAATGTTAAATTAATTTATATAATTTATATATTTATATATAATTAACATTTATTTTAATTTTTTATTATTCTATATTTAACTGATCGGTATATATTGAAATTTTTTACTTTCTGAAATCTTAATAATAAAATCGTACAGTCACGAAGTGTTAATTTAAATTTTTATAATCTATATATTTATATATAATTAACATTTATTTTTATTCATTATTATTTCTATATTTAACTGATTGGTCTATATTTTCTATTTTAACTTTCTGAAATCTTAATAATAAAATCGTACAGTCACGAAATGTTAATTTTAAACTTATATAATCTATATATTTATATATAGTTAACATTTATTTTTATTTATTATTATTTCTATATTTAACTGATCGGTATATATTGTTTATTTTAACTTTCTGAAACCTTAATAATAAAATTGTACAGTCACGAAATGTTAATTTAAATTTATATAATTTATATATTTATATATAATTAACATTTATTTTTATTTATTATTATTTCTATATTTAACTAATCGGTATATATTGTCTATTTTAACTTTCTGAAATCTTAATAATAAAATCGTACAGTCACGAAATGTTAATTTAAATTTATATAATGTATATATTTATATATAATTAACATTTATTTTTATTTATTATTATTTCTATATTTAACCGATCGGTATATATTGTTTATTTTAACTTTCTGAAATCTTCATAATTAAATCGAACAGTCACGAGCAGCCTCGAGACGTAAACATCGCGCGCGGGCGCGGGGAATTATGGGATATCTTCCCTCGGCGGCGCGGTGCCGCCATGTCTCCTGAAGATAAACGGCGGCTAGTCGTTATCTCCGGCGCAGTGTTCTCCGTCTTTTTGCTTTTACTCGTTTTGAGCTACATTCCGGCTTACTTGTACATCTTGTTCATCACTGTCGGCTCTGGCGTCGTTTATTTTCACAGAGCAGAGGAGTTACAGTTGTTCGAGAGACTAGGCCTCAATCCCCGACGTGGCCTGAGCATCCCGCCGGCTCTGCTGCGGTGGTTACCGGGCAGCACTTTGAGCGGAGTCCCGGCCGGCAGGACGAAGACCCGCAAAAGTGATGCGCGGAATTCTTTCGCGTCACCCAGCGATAGACATTTTTCGGGCCCGTATTTGAGGAGAGAACAAACACTTAGCGATACGGTGTTTAGTCCTCGGGATTTACTCATGGGAAGTTACCTCGCCAAGCCGGAGGAAAGTCCCTCTGGAGCGGCGAGGGCCGCTGGGGGATCTGGACATTTTGGGAACCCACGAGAGCAGCTCCGCGAGAGGCTTGCACGGCCTAACCATGCGGCACACACCCCCAACAGAAGACTGTCATTCGGGTACACAAATCTCTTTATAAACCAGAAACCTTGCATTCCTAACCATGTCAAGCAGAGTGTTTGATTGACAGGTGATGTGACCTCGTGTTGCCTTTCACCTCATGCATGGGTCATCCTGAACTCTGCATGCTTTTGCTCTCCATTTTTCCCTCCTTGATTTGAAAATGTGGGAGTTCCTGTCTCTGGTCAGGCACTGGCTGTGCTCCTCCTACACCAACTCTTGACAATACACTTACACAACATTTCCACATAATGTACAACTTTTCCATATTCACATTTACCCTGAACATTGTGATCTATAGGGGTGAAATACAGTGGAAGTTTTACATATTTGTGTGAATCATTAGAATGTTGCACAGCACTTTAAGTTGTTTTGCAAAAAAAGTCAATTAGTGAAATAAAAAAGTATTTTCTTTATTCTAGGTAGGGTCCTTTTAATGTGTGCTTTAAATAGAAGAGAAGATATTATGGAGAATGTTGGGGACCAAATAATTTGAATTGAATGAATACAAACTATACACATTTCTCTGAATATCTTCTTTTGTGTTCCACCGGGGAAATATTTATTTAGAAAACACTTGCGTATTAAAATAAAGTTGGAGGGGGAAGTCATGGTCTAGGGGTTCGAGAGTTCGACTCCTAACCCTGTTTTTGCGGGTTCAAGTCTCGAGCTGGCTATAACATAACTTAGATGCCCGTGAGCAAGGCACCGAACATTTTTCTTGTTTCCCTCTTTAATCTTAAGTGATGTGTTACCTTTAAGTGGTAGTTCACCGAAATATGAGAATTATTGTCATAATTTGCTTACCCTTTTGCTAGTCAAACCATATGTAGGATTTCTTCTGAAGAACATCGAAGGGGGTATTTTGGGCTGTTACCGGCTCCCATTCGCTTGCATTGGTTTTGTGTATATTTTGTGTATCTGTAGAAATTAAAGAGTGTCACAACTGTTCACCTATGCACTCTCTTATCTTCTTTTGTGATTTGTGTAAGAAGTTAAACACCAAGGAGGTTGAAAAAAGTAAAATTTTTGCAAAGCTTAACTGTACATAATGTTTCATGTCATCAGGGAACCAATGGGCACAGTGAATAGATTCACCATCACCCCCCACAGACATTACCCGATTCAGCAGGCCGGGACGTCTCCCGTTGGAGTAATGCCTCCAGCAAAGTGGGATGGATTGCGTAAGAATGTCCTCACCCAACGTAACTCCCCAACTGTTAATAGCCCAGTCACAGTGAAGATCGCCAGACCAGATCCAACAAGATCTTCATTGTGAGTCACTTTTGTTAGGATATCTTATCTAGTAAGATTTGTTGACAAATATATTTTATTGAACCATTAAGAAGCTGTATGACATTTTGCTTATGTGTTTCTAGCTTTAACCATCTGAACTCCCCGGGAGTCGTCACATCACCTGGGATCGGAGCCCAGGCAGACCCCTGCTCCAGAGAGACTGTTCTGAGCGTGCTCAGAGAGAGCAGGAAGAGAGAGGTGGATGAGGAGGACAAGTGTGCTTCGGGACAGAAAAGTAAAAGGAGGTATGTGTGCGATCAAAGTTCAGGGCTTACATTCTGTTATATATCTGTATTTATGTTTCATGGGTATTTGTTTGATTTATATGTTTCATTGGTATTTGTTTTACGTAGATTACTTTTATATACATTTTTGCAATCTTTACCTAAACGTTATTGTTAAATCAGGCGGAATGACAGTGGTGGGAGCTCTCAATCAGCATTTGAGTCATTTCTTGCAAATGGAGCACCGTCTCAGCTTGTGCCAAAGTAGGTCACATGCACTACTCCTAAAAATCCTTATTCTGTTTAGGACACAGTTCATGGTTTACGATCACATTACCTTTAATTACTAAGTGATTGTTTTGTTTATTTCTCAGACCTGGCAATCTGAAGAGAGGGATGAATTCTTCTGTCCTTGAAGAGTCCACTATGAAGAGATCCCGAACCTCCTCCATCAGCTCTGTGAGTGGTGGTCCGATTCCAAGCGGTGTGCCTGGATCTGTCCGAAACCCTATTCGCAGTTCCTATAGTTCCTCACAGGGTTACGCTCAGGTAACACTCAGTCTTAGACATACTTTATTTATTTACTCAAATGTACTTCTCTTTTAAATTTGTTTAATTTGTTTTTCTATGCAGTGATATTGAATCAAATGCAAAATCTTTTTTTCAGAGAAGGGCAGCATCCAGTCTTAGTCTTTCTCCTTTCACGAGCCCAGGAGGATCTCGCTGTCAGACTCCAGAAAGAACTTCTAAGAAAGCACGGTATGTGATAACTCCCCGTTTTCCAGGATTGTTACCATTAGAACGTTTTTAAAATAACCTGACAACTATTGGCAGTTCTTTAAGTCTTGATAAGTAATCTTGGAAAATCTTAATTTGACTTAAGTAACATGTGCATGAATGTTGTAGTTTAGAAATTCATAGAAAGTGTTTTTTTGTTGTGTTTTTTAGAGAGGATGATGCTGGCTCACCATCCGTCTTAAAAACTGATAAGGAGACCTCTGACCCTGCCCCTGCTACAGGTAACTATCAATGCTTAAGAAGTATCACGCTGTTCTATGCATTGTATTTGCCTAAGACTGTTTAACATGTTGAGTTCTCATGTTAAACGTGATCTAATTGTTATTAAACAAGTTAGTAGCACAACATAGTATTTTTATGCTCAATACATTCCCCCTTTACAGAAACTAGTTTGTAGAGTTTTTTTTTTTTTAAAGGAATGTCAGAAAGTTCCAACTTATTTATTGGCCACAAGCCTGTAAAATACCACCCACGCACCAATCAGAGAGCACGGAAGAGCATGACCATTACTGTGTACATTCCAGAAAAAGCCCCCAGACAGGCTAAGCCTGCTCACTGCCAAACAGTCATAAAGCTACCTGTATTAGCTATCCAAACTCATTTCAGAGAACAATGTGATTCTACACTACAGGTACTAAAGATAAACATTAAAAAGTATGTGAATAAAAAGCTGTTGAATAAAAAATATTTTGTTAGGTTGGTTTTGTGCTAGTTTGTTCAAAATGACTATGACCATGTTTAAATGCATTATCTTATATATTTGTGTTTTTTATAGCTAAATTTACTCCAAAGTCAGAGGCACCTATTGCAGCATCACCATCAGGCTCTGGTGGCAGCGGTAAACGTAAGCGTAAAATCCAGCTAGTTACCACAAACAGAGGAGATGAGATTTCATTAGTAAGTTACAGAACTCCTTTAGACATACTATACCACATATGTCCTTTATGACTGTAACAGTGATGTGGGAATATGCATTCATTTTTTGTTTGCTTTTTGTAGCCACCTCCTCCTGAACTTGGCTACGCCATCACAGTGAAAGATCTGGACAATGAAAAGAAAGCAGCCCTCACCCTGATACAGAAGGTTTTGGAGGAGCCTGGTTAGTTCTCTTTACTACTTGTAGAATCATCAGAATAAAGCTCCAGATGTATAATTCATGTTAACTTCACTTTTTCCAGAACCAGAAAATCCTGCCCCAGTTCCAACTTCATCCCTCTTCTCTAATTCATCCTCATCTTCTGAAAGCGCACCTGCATCAAAATCTACCCCCCTTCTGCTTTCCCTTTCTAAACCTGTGCCTCTGACAACACCAGCTGCTACAACAGCTCCTGCGCCAACCATCGACCTCACAGTCACCACACCTGGAGCGGTCAGTACTGCACCTCTGATCTTCACTTCAGGCCCACCTGTGACCAGCACCCCGGCTGCCCCCTCCTCTAGTATTTCCAATCCTCTGCTGGAATCCCTAAAAACCATGAAGAATAATCCACTTCTGAATTCAGCTTCTCTTTTGGGAGCTGCACTTACAACTTCAGGTGTGTCTTACTTATGTAACGTTTTATTGTTATAGATGTTGTTTGTGCCTCTAACTAACATATTTTGTGTCATTATTTCCACTCGCAGCTCCAGCTTTGTCTATTCCAAGTCTTTCTACACCTGCTGCTTCCACGAATGCCACTGGGGGAGTTGTAAAATCTGAATCGGGCACTACAGTGCTGAATTCATTGTTTTCAACACCATCCTCCATTTCAACCCCTGCGCCTAAGCCAGCCACCTCCATGCCCTCTGCCTTCGCCCAAATTCTAGCGCAACCTCTTCAACCAACTCCATCCAGCACACCATCTCTAGGGGGAGGAGGAAGCTTATTTGGGCTCATCAAACCTGTGGCAACTTCTGCATCTCAACCACCTGCATCTACAGCTGCTCCACCCACAGCAGCAGTTGGTCCCACTGTTTCAACAAACAGCATAAGCCATCCTTTGTCATCTGGGTTTAAGCCCATTTTTGGCGCTGTGAGTACAACTCCTGCGACTACTGCGGAGGTCAAACCCACTCAGCCCACCTTCAAACCAATATTCGGCACCACTACACAAAGCAGCAGTGTTTTTGGCCAGACGGTCGCACCAACAATGGCAAGCCCTGCTGCTCCTGCTACCCAACCCAGCAGCCTATTTGGGGAACTAAGCAATACCCAACCACCAGCGACACCCGCTTCCTCAGCTGTCCCCACACAAGCTCCCAGCCAATCTCTCTTTGGTGGTTGGAATGCAATAACAACGTCAGCTCCCACCGCAAACTCCACGTTTCAGTTTGGAGCTGCGGCAACCACGACCGCTGCCCCTGCCTTGAACACCACTACGGCCGGCGCTAGTGGCACCACCTCTGCTTTCCAATTTGCAGCTGTGAAACCTGCATCAGCCCCCCAGCCCCAAAACACATTCACGTTCGGCCAGCTGTCCACTAATCAGAATCCAAGCTCCACACCGTTCGGTGGTTTCAGCATGGCCACCACAACTTCAACGGCACCCACGACGCAAACAACTTTTGGAAGCTCTTCCTTTGCAGCATCAGCCTCACCTTTCCCTGCAGCCACACAGCAAACACCAGGGGCACCAAAACCTTTCACATTTGGTAGCAACAGCAGTAGTGGTGCAACGCAGTTTGGGTTCGGGGCAGCCGCCAGCACGGCCCCACCTGCGTTTGGGACAAACAGTCAGCCTACGTTTGGCAGGACCTCATCTGGTTTCTCGTTCGGTAACACAACCACCCCTTCTGTGACTCCGGCATTTGGGGCCTCCACACAGACTTCTGCTCCTCTCCCAGCACCAGCTTCTACATTTAGTTTCGGAGTGGCCTCAACAGGCAATCAGAACCCTGCACCAAGTACTCCTGCACCTCCTTCTGGAGGCTTTAGCTTTGGAGCACAGGTTTCTGTAACACCATATGGAACCCCAGGACCTGCAACTCAGACACCAGGGTTTTCGTTTGGTGCTAACACTGATAACAAACCCGCTTTTGGTAAGTTTTGATTCATTATTACTTGATTATTACTAATCTCCTTTTTATTTTTTGTGGTCATTTATACAGTTGGGTTAGGATTGGTTGGTTTGACTTTTGTCATTATACTGTGGTTTATCCTTTTAAAGTCATAGTTCAACCAAAAATGTATTCTTTTATTCACCCTCATGTGATTGAAGACCTGTATATGATTTTCTTCTGTGGAACACAAAGAAGATATTTTGAAAAATGTCTCTGTGGCTTTGTGTCCATTCAGTTGAAGTCTGTGTTTTTTTTGTGTGTTCTGTGGAAGGAAGTCCTACAGGTTTGGAATGACAGGGGTGAGTAAATTTGAAAAGAATTTATTAGGTTAATCCTTAAAAGGATGGCTCACAAAAATGGCACTCCACCCAGCAACCGCTGGTAAAACCAGATTGTGTTAGACTTGTGGAAACTTGCAACAGTAAATTTATTTCATAATGAAAAGAAACAAGCCGACCTGTGGTTTTCCTTATGTGTCTTGCTAAAGTGACACAACAAACTTAACCTTGTTCATCGCTGTTTAATGCATAACTTCTTCTTTGTTGGATAATACTAAATTAACATCTGTAAAGAAGTGTTCAAATCTGTCAAATCATGGTGACCTCATGATCATGTTTTAGTGTTTGATGTACATAATAATTATTTGCCAGCTGTAAGGCATGATTTTGCCAGTTGTTTCGAATGTAAATTGTTGATGGGCTTTTCATTCTGTAGTTGGATACCGATGTAGTTTGAGTCCAACTTACCAATGTGAAATGTATGGATTTAATATCACGTGAAAAACTTATGTCATACACTTTTTTCTGTTGCTTAAGGAACGTCAACACCCACTTTTGGACAGGGATCTGCTGGAATTTCAATGCCATTTGGAAGTCCTGGAACTCCAGGATTTGGTGCAGTGGGCGCTTCACCATTCGGTACAGATCAAATTTTTTAAGTAATTCTAATAGAAGGAAATTAGCTCAACTTAATCACTCTCGTCATTTAAAGACTATTGTAAAACTAAGAGTTAACACAGGAGGGAGGTATTCATTTCGTCCCAAATCTATGCGCCAATAAATTATTGTGATTGGTTAAATGTTTAATGTCATTTATTTGCCCATGGTTTGTCTTAAACGTATAAACAACATTTAAACTTTAAATCAGGGGGGCCTTTAATTATCCAGTATATTTGCTTTTTATTAAACATCTCTCTATTATCTTTTAGGTGCATCGCCAGCCACCTTCTCCATTGGAACTGGCTCCAAGCCTTCTGGGCAGCGACGATTGCAAGCACGCAGGCAACAAAGGAAGAAGTAACGCGGCTTCTCTGAGATCTGTCCCTTCAACCATACATCATTGTTGTCTGGACTCTGTTACTATTACTTTGGCTATCCCAGCTGCCCCAGATGCAATCGCCGTACCAAACAAAACAAGGCTTTAGGTCAGACCTGTGAGACCTTTGTCACCTCTACAACCCTTCAGACTGCCAGGGCTGTTCAGGAGTGTAGCATCAAGGAGCATGAGGAGTGTAGGTTTTAGAGCGCTTGGATGCCTCGTACGTGATGGCGGTGCGCTCTCAGAAATTCATCCTCACTGATGAGGAGATCTTGTTTTGGGGAAGGATGGTGAACAGGATGGTTTATACTTGAAGACATGAAAGACAAGACTTTCGATTCTGAACTTAAACATGAAATGCAATCCAGGCTTGTTGAAAGAAATGGATTTTAATTTGAACGTTTGTTTATTTTTGTCTGGTTGACGAATAATCAGATGTACATTATTTTTAGATCATTTGTAGTATTTGTTGTCATTCTTTTGATCATTGACTGACATACTTATTAGGTTTTCAACAAACGCCCTCAAGAGTGAATATTTTACCTGTTTCGTTTAAAAAATGAAAAATGCTGTTTTTGTCTGAGTGAATGAGCTAAATAATAAACAGTATAACTTTTTTTTGTTATCTTCACTTTCATTTGACACCATATTTGGGAAAATCCTTGATTTAATCCCAGTTTTACTTAACTGCACGGACATTTGTTAAAAACCAAAGCGGATTTTTATAGTGAAACATGCTCACCATCAGTGCGCTATTGGCTGTTGTACTACCTCTCCACTTTAAATGTGTATTTGTATCCCAGTTAAACCATTTTCCCACTGCCGAAGCATCATGAAACATCCAAGTTACTTGTATTTAGCCCTGGAATAAGATTCTGCTCTCAGCACATACATGACGGCATGTAGCTCTTCACGTTCAACCTGTAGCCGTAATGCTCAAAAACAGTCTTATTTTTAATTCAGTTATTTTTATTGCTGTGTGCCTTAGCGTGTTTTGCTTCTGGTTGTTTATGATGTCTGGTTTGTACTTAGAGAAACAGATGCCAGTTTTTTCATAATGGTGTGTGCGAGAACAGATATTGTAGAGAGTTTGAATGATTTTTTAATGACTGTCTGGTGTGTTTTGAACTGGCCTCATGCAAGTGCAGCATTGAGTGAGGATCTTAAATGATCACATGCTTTGAAAATGTATGTTGGTCTTAAATCATACAAAACAAGAAATTAAAAGTCCCCCGAACATGTGAATTTCAAGATTATTGAGACTGATAATTGCTGGGTACTAAAATAATTTTCAGATTTCTTTTTCATCATCAACGGCCATGAAAGACATTTTTGTAACTTTATTTTTTGCAAGTATTCCATGTTTGAATATGTATGAACCATTCCTGACTTTAAATGAACCCTTATGGTTTCTGCATGCTTGTGATGTGTTTATAATAAGATATAGCAATTATTCAACCTTTGATTGAAACGGCATGTCTTAAGAATGTTCAGTGAATGAGAATGCAGTCAAGCATTGTGTGGACCCTTGAATTGAATTCTAACCATATTCTCAGGTCTGTTTAGTAAAACCAGAGAGATCTGTTTTTTAACATTACTGCATAACACTGGATTTATAAAGTATTACAATGCACAAGAGGAAGCACAAGAAGTGCCATTATTTGAAAGTTTTATTTTTTGTTCACACCTTCTTGTAAATGTTCTTAAGGATGTTTTGGGGAACAATCATTTTGTTTAATGCTACCAGTGTTTTAGCCATTAAAAGCAGACAACCACACAAGGGATTTCCTTGTTCATTTTACAAATGAAAACTTAAACATGTAGACTGTTGAGAAAATGAGACGAGAGCTGGAGTTCTCAAGCTGTAAATGTTGAACAGCTGTTGTATTATATATTTTCATATGTTCTGTAAGTGGATGTTCAGTTCGTGTTAGCAAGAACCTGGCATTCCCACTAACCCTCAAAAGCGTGAATGGATTTGTGAACGAAGCAGCGTGCAGACTCTTTGTCTGCTTGAAGTTCTGATAATGACATGCTGGTTTTCAATAAAACTGTAAAGTTGACTTGATGTTGATATTAATTGTGAATGGATTTGATATTTTGAAAAAAACTCATGACCTTATATAAAATCTTTTTTTTTATCTGCTCTGGGTTAACTGGTTTGGGGAATTTCACCTTTCTAAGTAAGGTACAGCTATGGACAGTGACAGTTGACATTGGAAGCCAAAAACTGAAGAAAACATGTTTAGAAAAACAATTTCTTTATCAATATTTCGTATCAAAATAACATTTAAATTTGTAAGAAAATATCCGAGTTACGTTGTTGACATTAAATTAAATCAATATTTGGGGAAAAAAGAGTGATTCTGAAATTTCAATACCTATCAGAGATTTAAAGAGTGTAAAAGAGTTAACAGTCATTTCTAACACATGCATCAAATAAAGAATATTACAATCAAATCTACTTTAATTCACACCCAAATATCCTATATTTGATCTCATTTCCAATCCTCGACTATTTGTAAGTCGTTTTGTATAAAAGCGTCTGCAAAATGCCTAAATGTAAATGTAATGTAAATGCAATCGGACTGTTATCAAAACTATGCATTAAATGTATATGTTAAGTAATTTGTATGCTTAAATGCAGTTGAACAAGCACAATAACAGAGTTTTGAGTGTTATAACTCTCTTTCTGAACTTGTTATAAAAAAATTTAATTATCTGGTAACTTACTCTAAAAATAAGAGGAGATTATTTATTGTTGTGATGAACCTTAATTTCTTAAATGACCCATACATAAAATAACAAATGCCTCAAGCAATCTTGACATGACATTTTAATGAAAGTTCATGATTAACAAACATTTAAAAAACGGCAGTTCAGATGAACTGAAGTCCTTTATCATTCTTGTTTTTTGTTTTTTTTCCTGTTTCTCTTCCTTTTCTTTTTCAAGCCCGGGTTTGTAAGATTTTCACATTCAGTCTCCGATTTCTCTTGTTCATCATCAGGAACACTAGATTGCTGCGTTTCCTTGTGTTCCGTACCATCAGCCGTCAGTTTTGTGCTGTTACAATAAGTTGCAAGAGTTAAAGCTAAAACTCCAAACATAATAATACAAATTTCAAAATTTTTTCCTCACATTATCAAAGATACTAAAAGCATCTCACTGCATATCCCTGATGAACCCATTTTGCATCATAATCGCTTAATCAGCATACGTCAAAAGATAACCAGCTTACCAAATGACGACGTTCTCGGCCTTTCTCTTAGAGGAACATCTCTCCAGCATGGCCACAAAAAACCCATGAGTCCGTGTATTTGCCGGGTTGGCACGCAGGCACTGTTTAAAAGGGTCGTGACCCCTCTCGGGCCAGTTTGAAAGTAGATGGACTAGTCTAAAGATAGAGACAAAGCAATAAAATGAATCAAATATTTAACAAGGAGCCGTTTTTAAAAGATGTCCCTTGTTTTTCTGACCTGAATCCAGAGTTCTCCTGCAAACAGGCTGACACCACGTTCTCATTCTCCTCTCTGTGAATGGAGCAAGTGGAATACACGACCCGCTGAACCTTAGGAAACTTCAGTGCGTGGTTGAGACAGTGCAGCTGAAACGCAGCCAGCGACTGCAGACGTCCGTCCTCCCGCGGATCTAATGCTTTGTCTCTCAAACACACCATTCCTGGAACAGAAACCGTGCCGGACCTTGCCCTATTACTACATATTATTTTGAGGTATTTGGATAAAAAAGTTGCTTAACATAGCCAATGCATTCACAGATGCCATACCTGATCCGCTACAAGAGGGGTCCAGAAGGATGTACTTCACCTCCTTGTATTCGGAACTCTGTGGGTCTACTTTCAGAAAATCCTGATTGGCCAGCTGTTGACACGTGACCCCGGCACGCAAGAGAAGAGTACTCATGGTGGACAGACGTTTTGTGTCAAGATCGAAAGCGAACAGCTTCCTGTTTGTCCATTTAGTAAGACATGACATGAACATACCAGGCGACATTGTGTTGTATTGTTTAAAAAAAGTTTAGTGATGGTACCCTTTATTTTTCATTAAGGCAGCTAGATGGCTGGTTTTGTTTCCCGGAGCCGCACAAGCGTCGATCACATGACTGCCCACTGGGGGGTTCAGGAGAAAAGCAGGAAGACAGCTGGCCTACAAAAACATTTTCGATTAACGTAAAAGTTAAAAGTGTAGAAAAGTAGGTCTTATATGTCTCACCTTGTCTTGCAGTATAATGTGACCTGCTTTATACAGGAAGTGGTCGTGAAAGTCAGTTTTTGCACTGAAAACCAGAAGATCTTGGAGATTAAGATCACATAGAAATTCTTTCCCAGAGAGCCGATCAAGATCTTCAAGCCTGAGAAGAACAAGATGAAGCAGGAAACAGCTATGAGCGTTAATTGATCAATATACAATAAAAAAATCCTGTTCTACAATTGACACCTTTTACACAAAAAAATTCTAAAGCTTTTAAATTAAAGAAAAAATATTGTATTCATGTTGTGTTTATATTAGTAAATAACTTAAGGGACATAAGATTAACTCAAATATTTCTATTAGAATTCGACCGAAAATGCTGGTGTACATTTCACTATATATATGTTAAATACTTGTTTTTATTACACAAATGTAAAAAATATTTGAACATTTTAGAGAAACGAACTGTTGGATTTTCAATCAATTACTTTAATATTTTCCACTGGTTTATTGTTTTCAAAAGAATTTAAGTTATCATAACTGTTTATTTTTGTGATATTTACCAAACTGCATTGATTATTTTTACAGTGTATTATTCACAAAACTATTATTATATATTAAATAATAAATTGTTAGGCGTCTTCAGATGACATCTTACCGACTGGCTGTACCCTGATATGTAAATCCTTCTCTTTTTAAGTAGTCAATGACATCCTCAATAGTGGTTTTCAGTGTGTTCACCCGCACATAGCGTGGAATGATGTCATCTGAATAGGTGGGGTATGCAAATGAAGAGGAATGAGGTCACAAGGTAGCTTTTTACATGAGAAGGCAGAATATTGTCACAGCAACAAAATAAAATCTGATAAAGATCACAAAACTAATCCAGTATAAAATCACAATATTTTTAAATTAAAACATTAACACAGACAAAATACACATGCATACAAGTGCACATATAGTATTACCAGCATGTTTAACTGTTCATTTACTATTCATTATTAGGAATAACGTTATGGACGTGACATTTTGCGTTATGGATGTCACATAAAAATGTTCTTAGAATATAATCGTAACCTGTTAACTGAACTAACTGTTTATATTATACCTTACCCTTGTTGAAGATTAGTCTATAACAAGTTAGAAATTAGCTCTTCATTTACTGGAGAAAATCATGCAAAAATTAGTGACCTCACATGGATATTCAAACCACCAAATGTTGCCTGTGCTTTAAGTATAAAAAAACTATGGTCAAAACTTGGTATTTTCATGGTAATGTTGACGTTCCCACTGAATAACCCACAAGACAATACATATATCTTAAAGTATGCTGTAAACAGAATATTTAACAAATACATCATGGTTTGACTTAACACGTGTTTGTTGTTTTTCATTACCCTGCATCTGCTGGAAACCGGTAGGAAGCAAGTCCTCATTTCGACTCACTTTCCTCTTGATTTTAATTCGTGCCAGGGCAGCTTGTAATCTGGATCGATGCTTCATCATCATGACCTTCCAGGTGCCACCACATTTCACCCCACGTCCAAAAAGCAGGTCGTACACCAGCACCTGCCCTCACGAATTTAGAAATGTAAATCTATGATCAACAACATACACACTAACCCACGACAGACATATAGACAGACAAGTGCACGCACGCACACACAGACAGACAGACACATACATGCAAACAGGCACATACAGACAGACACAAAAAGACAGACAGACAGACACATACACATGCAGACAAAGACCGACACATACAGACAGAAAGACACATACAGACAGAAAGAAACAGACATACACACACACACAGACAGACACAAAAAGACTGACAGACAGACAGACACATACATACAGACAGACACAAAGAAAGGACACAAATAGACAGACAGACAGACACATACAGACACGTACAGACAGACACACACAGACAGACATACTCAGACAGACAGACAGACACACAAATACAGACAGACAGACTGACACATACAGACAGACACATACAGACAGACACACACAGACAGACAGACACATACAGACAGAGAGACAGACAGACTGACTGACATATACATACAGACAGACAGACAGACTGACACAGACAGACAGGCAGACAGGCAGGCAGACAGACAGATAGACACAGACAGATAGACACATACAGACAGACATACAGACAGACAGGCAGACAGGCAGGCAGACAGACAGACAGACAGACAGACAGACAGACACACACACAGACACACACACAGACAGACAGACAAACACAGACAGACAGACAAACACAGACAGACACACAAACACAGACAGACACACACTTCCTACCTTGGCTAAATGAAGTCGTAGTTTAGTTTCTTTGAGGAAGCTCGTACTGTCGATGACTTCCTGAAGGACACATGAGTATTTTTGTGTCTCGCAAACGAGTGCAAAGAGTTGTTTAATATTCTGACGAAAGGATATAAATCATGTCATAAAACACGTCACATACCAATGAAACGTCATCTTAAATGTATAGAGTGTAAATATATTTGAGAGATTAATGATTAAAAACTCTCACCTGGTATTTACTCTCATAGACAAGAGTTTTCACAGCACCTTTTTTCTCATCGACCTTTTCCAATATCTCTGATGCTTTTATATAGAGAGCCATGCCCAAAATATATCATTTAAATACTTCACTGAACCTTTCTGTACTTTATGTGTAGATCTTCAAATGTGTAGCGGCTGTTCAAGAACCCACGTGTTCATGTTTGCCTCAGTGGTGTCGCAACTGCTGTGCGACAGTGTGCTGCGGTTTACGGCAGCCATGTTTCTGCTTTGCGGCCACTAGGGGGACCCAACAACAGCTCAGTTAGAGGAACTCTCTCCAAAGTGTGTTGAATGATCTGACTATGGCGAGGTAAGAAAACAACATTATATCTGGTCTACAGCATAACAATATTCCGAATAAACAATTAAAGAAAGTGGTGTGGAACGAAAGTTCGTAGTATCTATCCCCGAAATCTGAATTGCTAATTATTATAACACCTTATGACGTAAAGACCCCCCCCCCTCAGGTGAAACCCATTAAATGTGTGAATTTGGCTTTACATTTATCGAATGACATGAATTTAACAAACAAGTTTAAAATGTTTCAATTTAATATTGTATAGAAACAAACAAAACAATAATTCTGCTTTAAATAAGCCAAGATTGTTATTTTCCTTAAGAAAGCTCATACAATATTAAACTGGATTATTAAATTATTAAAAATTACTGGATTTTTTTATAAGAATTTTGTACTGGATTCTAATAACAATTTAAATCTTGTTTTTTAAACAAGATTAAAATTTATCCATATTCATTCACAATATTTATTATATTCTTCTTTATCATATTCCTATTCATTATATTTCTTTTTATTACATTCATCTTTATCATATTCCTATTTATTATATTCCTATTTATTATATTCCTATTTATCATATTACTATTTATCATAATCCTATAAATGTGTTACATTCCTATTTTCTTATATTCCTATTTGTCATAATCCTATAAATTAAATATATTTCTATTTATCATATTCCTATTTATCATATTCCTATTTTCTTATATTCCTATTTGTCATAATCCTATAAATTAAATATATTTCTATTTATCATATTCCTATTTATCATATTCCTATTTTCTTATATTCCTATTTGTCATAATCCTGTAAATTAAATATATTTCTATTTATCATATTCCTATTTATCATATTCCTATTTATTATTTTCTTATTTATATATTCCTATTTATCATATTCCTATTTATCATATTTATATAAATTTATTATATTCCTATTTATCATATTCCTATTTATTATTTTCTTATTTATTATATTCCTATTTATCATATTCCTATTTATCATATTTATATAAATTTATTATATTCCTACTTATCATATTCATATAAATGTATCATATTCCTATTTATTATATTCATATTTATCTTATTCCTATAAGAAATATGATACATTCTAATTAGAATCCAGCACAACTAAAACCCTTTCTATAGGATTCCCATAGACATAAACATAAATTTCCCACAGAATTTTAAGTACTATCCAATAGGATTTTAAGAATGAAAAGGGATCATCTGAATTAATAAAAGTATTTTTTTGACAAGGGATCTGTTTAAGATATCACCAAGTTATTCTTTATCACATCCAAGGAAGTCATTTATTTACTAAGTAAGCAAAGTGACTCATTGTTATAAACTTGAAAACATCCTCCGAGGACAGAGAGTGATGATCAACTCAGTGTCAGATGTGTCGAAAACTTTATTTGGTGAATGTAAGATAAGTTGTGAGTTGAGATGTTACCCTGAAGCTACGGCTGAACCACAATATCTGTGTAATCACAACCTGAATGACCGCCTGAAGCGCTGGTTAATATAAACTCATCCATGAATAGGTTACTATGTCTCGGATGATATTTTACATTCCACACAAAACTCATTTCAGTCGGATCAGATAACCGGGGCATTGTTAGGTCACCCCGGAGAACATTCTTGGATGTTTCTTCAGGGCTTTGAAGACGCTCTTAACATTCTTGTCATCTTGGGTTATAAAGGTGATGGGTGACGACTAGCATTCCTCCAGCTTGGGTGACGGTGTAGAATACATCCCATCGTTTCCGAGCAGAAAGCCGAGAAGTTTATAACTCCTGGCGTTTTTAAAGGAGTAGTTAGATGCGTAGTATACAAAAGTGGCTGAAGTGAATTTGAAATGATGCCTTGATTAACACTTTGGGCCATGATGGGTGTCAACACTGGCCTTAGGGTATATGTGTGTCATAGAACTGGATTGGGCAACTGTGTTCATGGCTCAGGAAATGATGTCATTAGGCTCCTCCTTCCCTTCACCTGAGCAGAGGGTAGGGCTAGACAGCCTGTTCAGACAAGAAAAAAACAAGGAACAGTTCACAAGCCTCCGGTCTTTGACAGGCAACTTTTTATATGAAAAAGTCAGGTTTAGAAGAGGATCCGAATCACACAGGATTTATTTAACCGGCTATTAAAATGGATGTCCCAGAGAACTCCCCAGGGAATATGGGGCTGCTGAAAACTTTCGACGCTTCGGAGTTTGGGAGTTGGGAAAAGATTGGCTCCGGCGGCTTCGGACAGGTGTACAAAGTACGACACATGCAGTGGAAAACATGGCTGGCTATCAAGTGCCCACCCAGTCTTCACTCTGATGAGAAGTGAGTATTCGATGTAGGGGTTTGTCACATCTCATTTTGGCTATTAAGAAAGAATATGTGAAGTGTGTGGGTGTGTGTGTTTCATAAGTACAGTCATCTGAAGGACGAGTGTGTGTGTGACATGAACCCTGTAACTCCATATGTAGTGTTCTGCATTGTTTACTTATAGTTTAAAGTGTCTATAAGTGTCTAAGTGTAGAATTGAAAAGTTTTTTAAGGACTTAGTGATTGTTTCCACCATTAATGTTTGGTACAGAAAAAACTTTTTGTAATTCTGTAATTGTAAGTATTTGTTAAGATTGCTTTGTAAAATCAGTTCTTCATAAGTGTCAAGAAGGTGCTTGCAATTTTAGGCTAATATTAATCCCCCCACCATAACACACGCCTACACACACACGCACACGCACACACACACACACACACACACACACACACACACACACACACACACACACACGCACACGCACGCACATACACGCACACACAGCCCATGTCTTAAACTTTCAAGCTGATGTTCTATTGTGATGAGGAGTGTCTGTATATAGGTGCTGGCATTCACAAGCAAAACTGAAATTGAAGGGGACAAATGCATTTCTAAATTCCATTAGACATAAGTTATGATTCATGTTGTAGAGTATGTGTATGTAAAATATAATAGATGTACTATGTTCTGCTTTGTAGTGGGAACTTAATCAAGGTAGAGAAAAATATTGTGCCTAATTTAAAAAAATCACCCTTAAAAATGATATCCAATCAACTTGGCTTTACCTGTGGAACATTTACACTACGTGAACATATAAGATTAAGAAGTATCAAAAAATCATACTTTTCTCAACTTGGAAATTGGTAATGGCACAACAGTAGCACCCTTTCTCTTGCATTGGTTCATAAAATTGAGTGAATGCGTGCCACCGCTGGTCGGTTACCAATTTTCTTTAAGATATCTTTTTTGTGTCTTGCATTATAAAGGAAGTCACACAGGTTTGAAATGACATGAGGGTGACAGTGTTTTCTTTTAGAGTGACCTACCTATAATAGTTTTCCGTCCAGGGTTCTGTCGTATAGTAACTCTTTTGGTTCTGTTTTGTTAGAGAAGACGGAATGATTCAAGTTATTCCTAAAAGGAAATATTTTGACAGTGGAACGTGCATTGAACGCTGTTTAGATTAGATCAGGTTAAGATACAATCAGGCATGACATACTGAAGTGATCTCTCACGTCCTGAAGCGCTTGAATCAAGTGTGAGGATGTCACGTCATTTAACAAGCATGTAGAAATAATACTGCATACGATCCGTAATGCAGGTTATCAGCACCTGTGATCTGCAAGGTAAAAGAATTCTAATTGTCTTCCCCCATCTAAACAGAAGAGAAGCTTAAAAGCATGCTTTGTTCTGTGTACTATCAGACCTCTGCTTTTGTCGCCGAACCGGTCGAGCCGGATCGGTTTTTTTCAAAGAAAGAAGAGCTTTTGTTTAGTTCAGAAGGGTGGCAGAACAGGGTAAGGGTAGGCGAATATTAGTGTTCACCTCTGCACTCCCTGTTCGTTTTTTTCCTCTGCTTGCCTCCCATTTGCCAATCCCTGTGGAAGTTGCACCATTGTTTGCTAACAGACTTTGTGTTTTGTTGTGGGTGTTTTCTTTCTGAGCTTTTTTTAAGCTGGTTTTGTAACAAGGGCTGGTATGCATAAAAAGTACAAAACATACACATCTATGATGTCATGTTTGTTTAAAAATAAATAAAAATTGCATATTTACTGACACAATTTGCATTTTACAAATGCTTTGAGATAAAATTATTAAGGATTATTTGGCTACTTTGCTATGCATTTTAAAGGAATAAGTCTTAAAGGAATTAACATCTTAATTATGAAGTAAAGTTACACAGTAGTTGATTTCCTAGAATTAAAAGTAAAGTGACTTTACTCTGACCTCCGCAGATCACAAAAGAGGATAGTTTGAAGATTCTTGGCAACCAAACAGTCTGCTCTTATCAAGTTGCATTTGATTTTTGCAACATAAAAACAGAAGCGAACGAGTGCCGGCCCTGTTTGGTTACCATCTTTCTTCAAAATATCTCCTTTGTATTCTGCAGAAGAAAGAAACATATTTACCGTAGCAGTTCATGCATTCTATTAGCCATGTAGAGCGACTCATTATTAAAATGATTATAACAAAAAATAAACATTGTTAGGTTGTGGTAAACCATAATCATGTTTAAGATTATAAATGCTTCAGATGTGCTGGATTTCCTTTCAAAGAGGACATTTTGCCCACAGGTGATAAACAATCTATCATTTATATAACAGTATTCCAAGCAGTGATGTTGATCTGCTCGGGTTAAACGGGTTTATTACTGTTTTTGTGTCTTGATGTGATTTCTCTGTGTTCTTTTTAACAATTAAGGTGTGTTGTTACAACATGTTTTCCTTTTCTTTAAAAGCTAAAAGCACGATTTGCTTGTGTTTGTTCGTAAGGTTATTCTATAAATAAATATCATTGGCTTTTTGTGGTGTTTAGGGAACGAGCTGAACTGTTAGAGGAGGCAAAAAAGATGGAAGCTGCTAAGTTCCGCTACGTGCTTCCCGTTTACGGCATCTGCAGTGACCCGCAGGGACTGGTGATGGAGTACATGGAGACGGGTTCACTGGAAACCCTGCTGGCCTCCGAACCACTGCCCTGGGAACTGCGCTTTCGCATTATCCACGAGACGGCAGTGGGCATGAACTTCCTCCATTGTATGAATCCACCGCTCCTTCATCTCGACCTGAAACCTGCTAACATCCTGCTGGACGCACATTACCATGTCAAGGTGAGGTGGGACATGCTACTCCTTGCTGAGGAGGTTATGACCTCTTTGCTCGTCATCTGCGACTTGCAAAGAATAGATCACAGCTGATTCATTGCATTAAGGGTCAGATGATGGAAATGAATCATCAACTCCTAACTGTAATTATTATGACATTGGCCCAGCACTTCTAGGGTTAAAAAAAAGTTGGAGTAAATGTTTATGTTGCAGGTTCTTTTGTATAAATCATCCTAACTTGCATTAAAGGGAATTTATGCAAACTTGGTTACCAACATACCTCAAAACTTTTGTATTCTTCAGAAAAAAGTCACACTGGTTATTTGAAATGACATTCATGAGGGTGAATAAATGTAAAGAAAGAATGAATGATAATTTTAGCTGATTGTGACTTTACTCTTCAGGAACAAACTATTCATAAAACTGGTTGTGTAACACAGACTGAGGCAGTACCGACAAGATAAACAGTCGCTTTCTGATCTGAACATCCAGATTATGTTCCACGTTTGTCAAAACAACCTGTCGACGTGATGAATTTTATCCTAATCTAACATTGACATCCGAACAACAGCTTAAACCCGAGTCGTGTCAGATCATTTGTGCCGAGATTTTCTTAAGGATTTCACAAGCCGTGGGGGGAGGGCGTACCTACTACTATTCTCTTTTCACTGTCCTCCACATATTTTTCCAGAAAGTTCCCTTAGGGTGGAAAAGCTTTCCCATGCCTTATCCCGTTTTACATCCAGCCTTCCCATGGATGAGTAAGCAGGTGTCACGAGGGATGGGTGGGAATCAGCATGTTGGATTGAAAGGGCTGGATGTAAACACGTATCTCAGGCCAGTCTGAACAGGCAAAAGCCAGGCAGTGTTAATGAAGGGCTGGCACACAAACACCTACATATGCGTGCAGGCATTTACAGATAAGTTAGGGCTTCCCTACCTAATAGGAAACTTGTATACCATGCCCTGCTAAAGCCCATGACTTAAGCTGACTAATACCCTTTAACTGGAATCAACAAAAATTATAATTAATAGTAAACAATAAACTATTAACTAATTAATAAACTAATTAATTTTTTATTTGTCTTAGATTTCGGACTTCGGCCTGGCTAGGTGGAACGGCTTCTCCAGGAACGATGATATGAGCCGCGATGGTTTCTGCGGCACCATTGCATATCTGCCTCCAGAGAGAATCATTGAAAAAGATCGAATCTCCGACACCAAACATGATGTGTACAGGTCAGCCATGCTCTATACATTAAATGTGATACAGTATGTCTATCCTCTTTTTATAAGACAGTGTAGTTTAACTTTTGTTTGTTTTTTCAGCTTTTCAATTGTTATCTGGGGGATTCTCACACAGAAGAAGCCATATCAAGGTAAGAAAGGACAAACAATCCCAAAGAGATAGTTCACCCAAAACTAAAAATTCTGTCATCAGTTACTCACCTTCAAGTTGTTCCAAATCTGTATACATTGATTAATACAGAGGAAAAGATTTTTAAGAATGCTTGTAACTAAACTCTTGTTGGACTTTATTGGAAAACATGGTGTTAAACTAAACTTAATTCAAAATGACCCATCCATTCTTCCAGATTCTTCAACAGAACAACAATAAAAAGGTATTGTATGGTGTTCATTGGCGTTATAAGCATTCTTCCAATTATCTATCTTTGTGTTCATCAGAACTCAGAATTGTAAACAGATTTGGGACAAGTCAAAGGGGAGAAAATAATGATAGAATCTCTTATTTTTGGGTAAACCATCCCTTTTAAACTTTAAGATGCCTCTCCAATACCCTTTTCAACACTTGTCTATATTTAGTGCTCAGTCTAAAAGCATTGATTTTTGGCATTCAGTTTCAAAATCTCTCAGTCATTAAGTGAATTACGGTCTTAAATTACCTGCCTGGCACTCAATGGAGGCGTGTCCATGGGTGTTTCTGGAAGATGTGTTTACATGATGTGTTTATCAACGTGTGATTTCCAGGTATATTAGCATGGGAGGAAAAAATGCTGCTTTTTTGGTAACCAACAGTTAGGGGAACGCAGTTTGAAGAAAAAACAGGTTTCTTGTCACGAGGGTGAGGACTGTTGTTTTTGGCACCAGCGAATAGAATCAACTGGCTGGCAGACAATACTTCCCGAACCAGAAATGCAAAATCAAAGTCTTCATGCATAATGAAGGTTTAAATAACAGGATATTATACTCGCTGTCTCTGTTTGCGTTTTGATTAAGTGTTATAAAAAGCTTAGGAAAACAAAAAGACGTTTTGATAATTTTTCCGGCCTGCTGGAAGTTATATATTGTTCATTTCCTTTTAACCGTTTATTGGGTTAGGGTCGTAAACATGCAAGGGTAATTTACTCAGCAAAATTTTATATGCATAAGTATGTAATGAAGGTGTATAAATTTTTATAAAATTTAAACATGAAAACAGTAAAAAATTATACAATATAATATAATATTAATAATCTAATCTGATAATTTTGTTAAATATTATTAAACATGTCTCTCACCATGAACATAGCCATAAAAGTAAAATGGTGATAAATTATATAAATAATTATATAATTTAAATATTTATATATTTGTAGTTTTGGTAAGGGTATAATTTAAAGTACTGCTTGTAGCATGTGCTGGGTTTATAGTAAAAGGTAAAGTAAAGGTATGGCTTTCTGCAAAAGAAGACATCTTGAAAAATGTAAAAGGTAAAAACTCTGTTGATGCCTTTTGCATTGCATTGGTTTTGTGTCCATACAGTAAAAATCAATGGGGACCAGAGGTACTTGGTTACCAGAATTCTTTAAAATATCTTTTTTAATGTTTTGCAGAAGAAGGAAGGTTATAAAAATGGACAAGGTGGAGTAAATTATGACAGAATTTATATTTTGGGTGAACTATCCCATTAATGTGCTGCATTGTTGTAGGGATTTTCAAATGACCCATTTTTAAACGATGTATAAGATTTAATCCATAAGTTAGATTGCAAAGTTTGAAGCAGAAAACTTCTTATTCACAACTTAATAGTTTGTCAAATAATCATTTGTCTGTTTCACAGGGGAGAACAACATCCTGCACATAATGGTAAAAGTGGTGAAAGGTGCTCGTCCAGATCTTGGGATGGTCCCGCGCAGTCGTCCTCAGGCCTGCTCTGGGTTCCTGTCTCTAATGCAGAAGTGCTGGGCACAATCTCCAGAGGCCAGACCCAGTTTTCAAGGTGAGCGGCACTTACAGTAATGCGATCAGTCATCATACAGCTAATAATCACAAAATCAGCCAAAACAACAACATCAGCAGAATGTGCAAGACAACTGAGTCAATAAAATCACATGTGACATTCTGTGATACAGCTGTTATGCAGCACCATATGAGCTTTGCACTGTATAATAAATAAATTTACTTGTGATGTGATTAAAAGTGATGGCTCACTTCGCTAAACACAAAAGGATATATTTTGAAAATTTTGGGTAACTTGCACCTATTCACTTGCATTGTTTTTTTGTCCATACAGTAGAAGTGAATGGGTGCCGTTGCTGTTCGTTTACTAAGATTCTCTAAAATATGTTCTTTTGTGGTTAGCGAAAGAAGGAAACTCATACAGGTGGGTGAATAAATGATGACAGAATTTTCATCATTGGGCGACCAATTACTTACCAATAAGTATTTAAAAGGGATATTGGTGACATATACAAACTGTAAGTTTAACACAAGTTAAAAAGTTAAATATTCTTCTTCAGAGATCACGTCAGAGGCGGAGGATTTGTGCACTAAACCCCATGAAGAGTTAAGAGCTTCAGTTTCTTCAGAAGCCGATTGTTCCCCCTCTCCTGCCCCAGCCTCCAGTGAACAGGTAACATCAATGGATATATCAAATATTTACCAATCTTCTATTTCTCATTCAGTCCATAAAAGGTTTGATCAATCTCTTGGGTGTAAAGGAACTTCCTGTTGCTAAATATAGTCACAATTGTATTTGTTTGCTTACATCATAAAGGCATTACACAAATGTTTCACAAAGTTTTAAAGAATGTCATCAAGCTACATGGATTAATTAAGAGTCCCCTTTTCTGCGTGAACATGTGAAGACATCTCTCAAATAGCATTTTATTCTCTGAAACATCTTTTTTACTTTTAATTGCAGACCAACAACCAAAAGCCAGTGAGACCGAAGTCAGCCATGTTACCTGAGAAAGACTGCAGCCTCTCTCAGCTTCTGAGCCAAATCGACTCCGGCTTTTCTCGGAGCTTAAGCAACGTCAAGGAGGAATCACTGGAGAGCAAAGACAATACCAGCAAGAGACTGTCGGGTATCTCCTCTGTGGATTCGGCTTTCTCATCTCAAGGATCAATAACTTTATCCTTCGAGAAGGAAAATGCAGACAAAAATGGTAAACTTTGAATCTGTTTGATTTTGTTTAAGTATATAAAAACTTGTGTGATGAGATCTTGAAGAATAAAGGAACTGAGTATTTCCACCAACAGTTTTCACTTATATCTCATCGTATGTTTCTCTTGTATTTCAGACTCCACTGAGATACAGAGGAAGAAACTTTGTGAAGCCATTCGCACCGAGGACATCGCCAAGCTCATGAAGATCCTCCAGCCGCAGGACGTCGACTTGCTCTTAGAAGGTTCCTGCAATCTGCTTCACTATGCTGTTGCCCTGGCCAACGAAGAGGCCGTTAAATTTCTTTTGCTTAGCAACTGCAATCCAAACTGGCCCAATGTTAATGGAGCGACCCCCCTTCACCTCGCCGCTGAAAAGCGAATGAAGGGAGTGGCTGAGATTCTCCTGAGCCGCAAAACCACCAACGTCAATGCCAAGGATGAAGACCAGTACACCCCTCTGCACTTCGCAGCCCAAAATGGCGACGAGGCCCTGACCCGTATACTCTTAGACCGCAGCGCCTCTATTAATGAAGTCGATGCTCAGGGACGCACGCCAACGCATATCGCCTGTCACCATGGCCAGGAGAACGTTGTCAGGGTTTTGCTGAGTCGCGGAGCGGACGTCCAAGTGAGAGGTAAAGACGATTGGACGGCACTGCATCTGGCAGCTTGGCAAGGCCATTTGGGAATTGTGAAACTCCTAGTGAAGCAGGCGGGCGCTGACATTAATGGGCAGACGTCGGACGGGCGCACAGCACTTCATCTTGCGTCACAGCGAGGCCAGTATCGAGTGGCACGGATTCTTGTGGAGCTCGGGGCTAATGTGCACATCACATCGGACGGCCTCCTCAGTCCCCTTCACATAGCGGCAGAAACCGGTCACACCAGCACTTCGAGGTTGCTTGTCAAACATGGCTCCGACATTCAAAGTCAAACTGCGACTGGTTGCACTGCTTTACATCTAGCTGCCAAGAAAGGCCACTTAGCCACAGTCAAAATGCTCCTGGCAGAAGGCACTGACCCGCACAGCCGGAACCACGTTCGGCGCACACCGTGTCACCTTGCTGCAGAGAGCGGGCACTCGGAAGTGATCAAAGAGCTTCTAAGGAGTTGCCCTGAGGTCGCCAATGCTCAGGATGAGGACGGATTCACGCCGCTTCACCTCGCTGTAAGCGGCGGACACAAAGACATCATTTGCGTCCTGCTCGACAGTGGCGCAAACTCAGCGCCGATCTCTCCACAACCCACCCTAGATCACACAATAGAGCACACATCAGAGTCTGAGCCCGAAAGTCCGGTTTCTCACACTCCCAGGAGAGTGGTGATCTTGAAACTCACCAGACGCAACGATGCCACACAAATCCCGGTAGACTCACATTGTGAAACGGCCACTTGTTGAGGGCTCCTTTCGCCCTTGTGGCCTCAGACTTCAAAAAATATTCCGGAATCTCTCTCAGTTCTAATGGACACTTTCTTCCTTATATTTGGAATGATAAATGCTGGAGAGGATCCATTCACTGTATATATTGTAGTTATTTGGTTGTGGAGCATTTCTCTGTATTTTCAATGGGGTTGGGCTCTTGAGTCTTAATAGTTGCAGTTGGAAATGCATTTATGTATATATTAGTCATGTAGATAGTGTCTGGATTTTTTTCCGGGCTTCCTTCTACGAAGTCCACTCCCTGTTATTTTCAAGCCATTGTTTATCTGTTTTTGTCTTCGATTTCACAATTTCATTCTACCTGTCGCCAGAGTACATTGATGATTAATGTAGCCTCAAGGAAATCCCTTTCCACCCCCTTCATGCACCACTTCCTAAAACGGCATATGATTTTTGAACTTTTCAGGTATTTGTAGACCCACTTGGAAGTAATTTGGCAGGGACTTCCCCGTTGATTTTAAGAACTGCGTGTTAAGTGATAGTTCATCCAAAAATAAAAATGGTCATCATTTACTTACCCTCTTGTCTTTTTACCTGTAAGGCCTTATTTTGTAAATGATGACGCTTTTTTCAATTTGGGGTGGTGAACTATTCTTCTAAAAGTACAAACCATCTGCCTTATTTACAATTGTATTATAGAGTTAAGAAATTATTCAAATATACTTGCAATGTATACCATGTTTCTTGTATGTGCTTATATCTTAGCTTTAAGTAAATACTGTAAACCTTTGAGGTCAATTATATGCTTGAAATGGTTAAGTCGGTTCTATTAGAGGTTTCTGAAACTATTTGGCTCGTACCATGGGAACATGCCCTCGGGAGGATCGCAGGTGTGGGTAGACATTATGAGGGGAGGATCGTATCCCATGTACCCTCATGTTCGGGCCATTGGCTCATTCCTAAGACCACTTTATCTTTTCATCACTGTTTGAATCCGCTGTGCCGAGCCTTTTTGTGCCATGGGGAGCGTAGCTGTCATTACTCTTCACTTTGCTCTGTTGTCTGAAACAGACAGTCTGTTAATTGCCATGTCTTGAAATTCTCTGTTTGTAGAGAGCGATGGTAAACTCTGACGGGCGAATGGCTTTTGTATGCGTGTTTGTTTTGTAGTGCATCTGTGTATGCATCTGTATGAACGTAATCTTCCGTAGCAAAGTATTCGAGTTAACCAATGCCAACACCTCCTGCTTGACTTTAGACAAAGCTGCCTTGTTCTTCTTTTATACACTGATGTTAATTACTCACGTGTTTGCACACTTTTATATTTGCACACTTTTATATTTGATGAAAAATTAAAGTGCATCACGTGTATTTAAAGTATTTGTTGTCTTGCATATTTTTTGAGAACGGATTTGTTGCTGCATTTGTACATCTTCAATATATCCTCAAAATGAGATACTAAAAATATTTACTTTACTTTTCACCCCTATGGTTTTAGCAGAACTTCCAAACTTGAATCCAACCTAATGACACGTGTTCCTAGCATATAAAGTGCTTTGAAGAAAAGAATTGTCTGGCCATCCCATGTGTAAACTCCAAATGACTCCACCATTAAAAATAAGCACATGTATCCGAAGGGGCTGGCTTATTTTTACATATTATTTGGGAGCCAGACGGCATCCGTAACAGGAAAAACAACAAACTTCAAACAATGCCTTACTGTTAAAAAGTGTGTGGCACACACTGCCACATTAACACGACGTCCAGCCAAGATATGGTGCCTGCCATTTTTTCCTTAAAACTGGTAGGGCTTGTTTCACAGGTTGGCGATGATGTTTTAAAGAACACAGGCAGGCTTGAACGTGTATGTGCACACAGCAACACGCACAAACATTGCTCGGCAGGCCGGAGACCGGGTGTTTGCAGAGACTGGATGAATTTGCTGATATGAGTGGGTGTATGGTGTGTAACACATGCTCGCTTACACACACGGTTGTACCCTGTTGATCTCATGAAAAGTTACTCATTGACAATCTACAAACAGGAAAAAGCTGAATGCTGGTATTGTTCCTCTATACTTACTGCTACCGTCTGTGTCCTAGTCTTTTTTATTGCAGGAGGTCTGACAATTTGACGGCCAAGTTTATGGTTTGAAGCCGGGTCGAATGGATTAAATACTAGATTCAAGCACTTTGCAACTTTTTTTTCTTTTAAGTTTAATTTATAGATGAATAAATCAAATACACTTAGAAGCAAGACTGCTGAACATCTGCATGTCAGAATGATCAAGCTCAATTCCAGTTAAAAAATAAAACAAGCACAAATGAGTGATGTCAGAGTGAGTAATGTCATTGGCAAGCCTTGCACCTACAGGTGTTTCCCTAAGGACAACTTGTTATTAGAAATGTACAAGATCTGACTTGAATTACATTCTTTCTCCTTGATGCACAAGTGAATCAGCACAATGGTCTCAAGCTCACATTGCCCCACCTTGTGGAAAAGTCAGGACAATATCTTTTTGGCCCTCTATATTTAACTCTGTGAATAAAGTTTCTCTTTAGATATGAATACATACATTTAATGCCTTCTTGGTTAAACATATGCAAAAACATTGAATATTTATACATTTGGCAAACAGTTTTATTTATATGCAATGAGAAATGTGAATGCAAGGTGGTTTCTGATGTAACTTGGTACTATGCAAAAAAATATACCATGGGACTTAATAAATATCCCAAAACAAAAGCAATTTCTTAATAAAAACCATACATTGATTATAAAGTGGTAATTATTAAAACAACAAAAGCTTAATTTCTCTAAAATGTACAAATAGGTTTTTTTGTATGAAAAGGAAATACATTTTTAACAAATATACATTTTTAATATAGACTATTATTCTGGATGAATTCAAAATGAATGGAAAAGGAAGGATGCTGGATGCAAAATGTAAAAGAAATTGTCTACAAATTTTAAAAGCGTTTCAAAAATCATAGCAATGAACCCAGACAAACTTGAGAGTTATCACTCCTCTTGAACCTGCTTTCTTTAACACATAAGAATATATTTTTACTAAATTAAAATCCATGGTTTCCCTTATCCGTACAGCTGGAGTCAATGGTAGGATGGTTGTTGGTTATAAACATTCTTCCAAACATCTTTAATTGATTTCTGCAGAAAAAAAGCACACATACAGGTTTGGCATGTGGGAAAGATACCAATCTTTGTTTTCTGGGATGAACTTAACCTTTAAGACAGTATACAGGGGTGTAAACGTCTGCATTATCTCATTTGACCGCAGGGTGTCGCCCAAAATCTAGTTATCAATGTAAGAAGTTGTGTAGGTTTCTCTTATGGTGACTTAATGTAAACTTCTTATCCATTACAGGTTATAATCAATAGAAGAAGTTGGTGTTTGGGTTACTGCTTAATAACTGTCTCATGACAGCAGTTTTCTCCTCTAAATGCCTTGCTAATAGTGGGATTATTTGCCAGAATGACTCCATCAAACAGAATTATGCACATGGACAGACAATGTGAATGTAAGAGGGGATTTGGTATGAATACCCCCAGACATACTGTCTGGGAGTATAACAGAGACACCGAGTGCCAAATGAGAGGTCTTTATGTGCCATCAAGGAAACTGGCACATGATGAAAGCAGGCCATTTCTTTTCATGTCTGTGTGAAATTAAGGGAGAAAAGCTGGGCCTTTATAAAGACACGTGGATCCTATTAGAGACATACATCACTGTACTATATATGGATAAACCTCTGCCCATAGATGGAGGAATGATTATTATGGATAGAGTAGATAGAGGAATGGAGAATCGAAAGCAGAAGAGTGACATGGTTTGACGTATCGTGACGTAGAGAGGAGATGGGATTCCCCACGTGGTCAATGATGAACAACCTTTCTGCTGTTAACAATAAGAGAAAACTGAAAGCAACATTGTTTAAAACGTCACTATATTTTACACACACACACACACACACACACACACACACACACACACACACACACACACACACACACACACACACACACACACACACACACACACACACACACACACACACACACACACACATATAGACAAACATACACACACACACACACACACACACACACACACACATATACACACACACACACACACACACACACACACACACACACACACACACATACATATAGACAAACATACACACACACACACATATATATACACACACAGACACACGCACACACATATAGACAATCACACACACACACACACACACACACACACACACACACACACACACACACACACAGAGAGAGAGAGAGAGAGAGGTGTCTTGTTTTTTGTGTCTGTTCACAAATTTAAAAATGAAATTGCACAATGACGTTATAGAATATATTTTTATCACATTTTCTTAACTGTCTCTGTGACCTAAATGTAAGGTTGCACCATAGAGCTGAGTACCTAACATAATGTTTACAATCTGTTAATAATATTAAATATGATTATTTATTATGACATCAGAGAGTAACCCCCCCTCCCCTCCCCATCATCTTCCTCTCTGAGTGTAGACTCTATGAAGACTAGCCTGTCCTCTGTTCACTGACGTCACGACATCACAAATGATCCAAATTACTTCGGATAAAATTGAAATACGAACATTATAGTTCGTCTTCCTGTGAAACCCATCATAACACGACACCGTTTTTAAAGACTTTGTATGAAATACATTTTTACAAAAGTTCTCATTTTGTGTGACGTACGCAGGAGCCGAAACCAATCAGAGCAGCGCCTGCGCGTCACGTGACTCGGGGTAAATCCAGCACGAGTGGATGATCTCTGTTGTGTGTGCGCGTTCTTTGTCATTGCTGTACTTGTAGCTGCTTGTCGTCCTCTTCAATAACACAAACCTGCCGTTTAAACAGCGCCGCAAATCTCTCTCCGTTCTTCTCAAGGTAAAACACGACTCTTGTTATAATCTTTTCCCTCAACAATGTGTTATTTTCACGTTATTATGAGGACAGATGCGTTACACGGCTAGATAACGGACAAGGGCTCTCGTTGTCTTTATTTAGAAATGTCTCTTAAAGGGCCACACACATGATATTATTGTGTGACACATGTCATGAAAACATGTTTTATTACAGATGTGTGCTGTTGTTAGGGTAACTTCTGTTCACTTTAAATCATGTTTTATCCATCTTTGTTTGTTTAAGGAAGATGAAGGCAAATCTTCTTCATATTTTTGTTTAATCTTCTTATTTTGGAGAAATTAAGTCTGGTTTCATTGTAACAATGGTACATTGTCATTAAGTGTCACCATTGTTCATCTGACTTGAAAACATTGTAACTTGATGTAATAATAGGGTTAAATTCTCTGAGAATTGTTGTATCACATTTGTCACTGTTTTTTTTAAACTTGTCAGGTTGAGAATGGGAAAAAACACTGTCTCAAATCTTAGTGTGGTCCCTAGGAAGACAGCATGTTGAGTTGGCTCCCGAGGCACCTGAGTAGGGAGCATACACTTTGGTTCCAAGTTATAGAAACAGCGATATAGAAATGTTGGCCGATAAATATTTGTTCTAAATGAGACGAAAGGCAAACACAGAACAGACGATTTTATTGTAAAACTTCACAAAGTTTGAACTGATCTCTGAACTATAGTTACTATACATTTCTATGGCCAACTTGTTTTTGCATAAAAGCTATTGCTTTACACAAAATGAAAAGTAAATAAGTCGATAGTGTCGCAAGCATTAAAAGTGGTTCAGCCAGCAGAAATAATACAGAATTTATCCGCCTAAAGATATCGACAAATTTATTATTGGCCCGATAACGTTAATACTGAAAATAGCATTTATTGGCCGATATATCACTCATCCTTACTCTCTTCTTGTTTGAAGTCTGTATAAACGTCTGTGTTGGGGAAAACACAAAGAGAGATATTTGTAAAAATGCTTGTAACTGTCCTCGGACCCCATTGACTACCACTGTAGAAAATGACAATGATAGTCAAAAGTAACTCGATTCTTTATGCTCTCCTGCATTCCTAATCTGTCGTATTGGTTGCTTTTAACATACAACAAAATGTTTAAAGTATTTCTTTCACTAAAGCAGACAGTGCAGTATGATAACTATTTGGTTAAAAGCATTCTTTTAAATATCGTACTGTGTGCCTGAGAACAAAGACATTTATAAATGGAGTTAAATATAAAAAAAACAAAGCAAATCTTACTGGGGCATCTCCTTCAACGTGATCAGAGCAGATCTGCAGAACTGGAATGGTTATGAAATTTGTATTGTGCAATAGCAATAGTCTCCGCCTGTGATGGAAAGAGTTTGATTTTCTCCAGATCGTAACAGTTTGCCCGCTCAACAAGTTGTGACATTCTGGAGGGGGAGCTTTATGTAAGGCTTGACTAAAGGTAATTTAGTTGTGTAAACAACATCAGTCCTTTGGCTTCACTGGAATCTAACCGGCTCTCATGAAAAGGCTTCAGTAAAAAAGACTACATACCACAAAACCTCTTCAGCCGTGTTCTTTGTGTTTTCTCATTTGTTTTTTAATGCAATTTTGCCAGAGTATGTTTTTTCTCTTGTCTAGAAAAATCATATTCTTTCTTTCTTGTGTTTTTGTTTTGGCCTTACGTCAAACCATAAGTAATTGAATATTTTTAGAAATCATTATATCAATATGATCTAAGAAGGATAGTTCACCCAAAAATAGAAATTCCGCCATCAAGTAGTATCACTCACTTTCTAGCTGTTCCGAAACTGTATACATTACTTTGTTCTGATGAATATTGAGAAATATATTTGGAATAATGTTGGTATATTTGAATATTTGATGAATATTTGATGAATACTTTTTTTGAATACCATTTACCAGCACTGTAAGAAAAATAACTTTAATTTTTGTTCTGGTAAACAGAAAATGAGGGGCTTTGAAGAAAGTAGGACAACAAAAAGTTCTGGGGTACTTTTGACTATTGTCTTTTTTCTACTACTTTAATCAATAGCGTCTAAGACCTTTATGGTTGCAAGCATTCGTCAAAAGAACTATCGCCGTGTTCAAACAAACAAAGAAAACTAGAGAGTGAGTTATTAATAACATAATTATCATTTTTGTGTTAATTATCACTTTAATCAATATCAATGGCACTATTTGTTATTGTTAAATTACAAGCAATTGTTTATAAATTATTGTTTTTGTCTTACAATTTTGGGACCAGAGATTATCTTAAGGTTCAATTAGTTACAATTTGGAGGATATATTGAGAGAAATTCATTATAATACACCTTTTTAGAGATTTAGAAAGACAAACAAATTGGTCTATAAAAACCAAAACGTGACAACGTCTTTGTTCTGTGTCAGCCATCCTAGTGTTTTGAAAGGTAGGGGTAGTAGACTGAGCCGTTGGTTGCAGGTCTCAGAAGAGAATCTCACCAATAGATGCTGCTGGATTTGACAAACTTGACCATTAAAAACTATATTAATTTATGTTTTCTCAGCAGAAGCAGCATGGAAGAAGAGGAGCACTTTGTAAACATAGACCTGAACGATGATAACATCTGCAGCATCTGTAAGCTAGAGACGGACAGAGGAACACTTTCATTCTGCCATGTTTGCTTTGAGCTGAGCATAGAGGGTAAGAAAAGTTTTGACACGTGTTTAAATGCCTTAAATCCTTTGACATTTAAATGTATGAAGCCTTACCATTCCCTTTTGTCCCTCCATTTTCAACTCGTTCATCTATTAATGGATCCTCTATCCCTTTACTTTATGTTCTGCTCCAAAAATTAACATGAATGTCTGAAGAGCCTCTTTGGCATCTAATTAATGTTCAGTCTATTAAAGCTGGAGGACCCACATAAGAGCTTCAGTTTTTGTTCTTTGCAGCTGTCATCTCTGCACCGAGCGCTCCCCAAAGAGCAATTGGAGAGAGCGTTACGAATAGTTTTATGTTTTGTTATGGCAGGAAGTAGTCTGCTTGGGCATGAAGAATTTTTTTTCGGGATCAAATGCCTTTGTTTGGAGTCCTTTGCTTTGGGGCACGTTTCAAGGTTGAAGTAACTGGTATGAGTTCAGGAAATCTTCTTAGGAAAATAATTGTGAAAGTAAGGTTTTCCAAAGATTTCACTTGCTACCTCCATTTGCCATTACTCAGACACATTTATGATGTCCTGACCTGTAAAAATAGGCCCGCATATCATTAATGTGATTACTGGATCAATAGCCAATCTAGCTCGGGTTGTCAAAGCGTAGACTAGTGGATTCTGTTACGTGGAAAACAATGCATCAAGTGCATTGTTAACATAAGGTGTGCAAGCATGTGCGAGTTGTATCGAAAAGATGTTTGTGCAACAGACTGTGGCATACAAGCAATGTCCCTAGAGTCCACAACCAGCTGTTAAAAGCCTAAAGTGAAATGAACTTTAAAGTTATATTGAGCTCAGTTCATCTCTTTCTTTTTCCCTATTGATTCTGTGATGACCTTATTTCCTTTTAAATAAGTTTTAGCTGATCCCTTTTATGTCATGTTTTAAAGAAACATATTCTTATTGCACAAGAGGTTCTGTGATTTATCTTCTTATCTGAGGCACGCATAATCCCTGTTTACGAAATGTCTGGATGTGAAGCGAAGCATAGCGACTGTGACTCTAGTGTAAGGCTGAGACCGCTCATAGAACCAAGCTCATGAATTAGGCATGCTGAATATTCATGCCAGACTGTTACTCTTGAATATTTAACAGAAGAAAGAGGAGATCAGTCAGCCCATGGTCATAAGATGTGGGTAGTTGCGTGTCATAACGCGTGTGATTCACCACAACCGTGTTAGAAAATGCGGTCTGACCCCCGGCAAATGCTTACAGGTTAGATTTGCACAATTACAGAAGAATCAAACAATTCTTGTCGTGGGTGACAAGACGAGCTGACTGTGCATGTTCAGACCTAACCAACACCAACGCACCTGCTCGCACACCTGCAAACCCACAGAAAACATCCGGTTTAGAGAATTCAAGTTTGTTAGTTTCTCACTTATTTGTTACTTGACTAATTTGAGAATGTTGTCATATGATAAACCAGATTATTTTCCAGGTTGGTTTGTTAACCCAGATGTTTTGATTCTATGTGTAGGTACCAGAAGAGGTACTTGCTGTGGCTATTTTTACTGTATGCTGTGTGTGCCATGCTGGGCGGTTCTGCTTTTTGGTTTCCTAGAAGCTTTCTGGAAGCACAGAGGGAGAGGGAGATAACAGGGATAGAGAAACAGACAGATACATGCTTTTATATCTGTGCATGAATGTTAAGAAAATATAGACAGGAAGTAACTTATAGAGTTAACCATTCCCTCTAACTCCTAAAGAAAAAGATTTAAAAAAGATTATGGGGAACAGAATGTATGTCTTGTGTTTGTTAACACTTGCTTTTGAGAAAGTAACATGGACGTTTCAGAGTATGTGGTTTACAATTTTTATACATAGCATCATTCTACACATTTATACGTTTGGCAGACGCTTTTATCCAAAGCGACTTACAAGTATTATGCAGTAATCAATCATCACAGCAGAGCAAATAAGGCTTAGTTGTTTTGCTCAATAACACTTCAGTCATTGTCTGTTGGCCCTGGTATTTGAAACTGCAACATTCTGCTTACAAATCCAAGTCTCCAACCACCAGACCACGACTGCACAGACTTCACAATGTAAGAATCATATTTTGAGAATATAACATCTATATTTTCGATATTGACTTAGCAAGACCAGGTCAAAGATTGAAATCATAGTGAAAGTAATAGGTACATTTTTTATTTAATGCTTATTTTCAATTGATTTGATTTTCCAACTTTTGCCCGGTTCTCACAGGCAGGGTCACATGTCATCTAAAAAATGTAAAAAATTTAATTTTAATGGTATGGTTATGGTTTTATGGTTGTTTTGCATTCTGTACATTTTAGAAAGCAGAAATTCACTCTCACAATTACGTTAAAACAAAGATTTAAGGTTTTTACAAGATATAACAGTTTCCTGTATTCTCACAGGCTTAGGTCAAAAATATATTTATTTAAAGTTCATTTTCATGTTTGTAGCTGTGTCATTCACCAAAGAAGGTATTTTGAAGAATTTCTGTAACCAAACACCATTGATTTCCGTTGTATATACAAAAACACTTTAGTATGACACCTGCCTCATTTTGCTCAGTTGAATCGCACTACAGTTTGTTTTCCTGCTTGTTGTGGTTTGTTTGGGCAGGTGTGAATGTAACAGTCACACCTGAGTGTGCACCGAAAGTGGACCAAAAAAGCGTTTAGAGACCTCCTTTAAGGAGTCTTGGTACGCTTTCAAACAAACACTGGAGCGGTTCGTTTGTGGCGAGAACGTTATCCGACCTTGAACATACCCAACTGCAAAAACTACTGTACAATGGCATCTCCGTTTGCAGTGCATTAAAAAATTGTTTTCTAGCCGCATTCGCGCTTCATTCTGGAAATGTATAGTTTGTCTTAAGTTATCTTTACAAACTATATAGTATATGATGACCAGGGATATAACCAGCGAGCGTTGTCCTCTCTCCATACTTATAAGGGGCATGTTGTCTACTGGCTTATTGGCTAATCACTTTGTTTACTTCCAGGAGTTCCATTGGAATTCTCTCACACTTTCATTCTGACCAATCGGAAAGCAGTTTAGGAAATATGGTAAATGACACATCTGGCCAATATGATGTGGATGTTGTCACCTGACTGCATTTTATTTGTTTTATACTGTCTCGCACCAGAGCAATCAGTGTAGTGTGAAAAAGACACAAAACAGCAGAAAAGTATCATTTGTTACCCTTGGTCTGACTAGCAAAATTAACGGAACCACAGATTTGAAAGTACCCTAACACATTTCTCAAATATCTTCTTTGTCCCACCAAAGAAAGAGTCATATACAAGTGTAAGCTGAAGTAATAGTGATTCTCGCTTACGTACAATGTCTATTATTTCAAGGTCGTTGTTTATTGTTTGATGTTAGCTCTTAGGAAAGACCTTGAGTCTGGATGTATTCTCACTGTATCTCAGTCTTAGAAATCTCTCTGTGACAAACAGCCTCTTATGCTCTTACGTAAGACCAGTGGAGTCTGTCTGCGCACGTTTGCGTCAGCCGAGGGCAGGCACGGATGACAGAATATCCCTGATTCTTTATAGCAAGAGCATAGCACTGAACCTCTGTGTGTGTTGTTTGTGTTTGGTATGTGCCTTTATGTACATGAGATGCTTTTTCTGTTTCTGTTAGTATGATTAGCTTAGTATAATATAAACTCTTGACCCCTGCAGGAGTAAAGCCATAACCCTGGTCTGCATGGTGGATTAATACAGATTTGCTGATGTTGCCCGCCTGCCTGTGGCTCGCAGGAGTTTTCCATTTCAGTAATGCTTTTCCATGGTCCACAGTCATCAGCAGCTGTCAGCAATGTTGAAATCGAAGCATTAGGGATCACATTTCTATGTGTATAATGTTGGACGACTGTAAGGGCGTATTACCTTTATACATTTTCACAGAGGATTAATATCATATTTATAGTTAGTATAGGATCATGGCAAATTTTCTAAACTCTCTATGGGTTGTGTTTGTAAAAGTTGAACCTTGTTCTTAACAGGAATGCATCAATCTTTGCTATTCAATCAAACCTTTGTATTCTTTTTCTTTACTTGTCAATGTGTTTTTGAAGATGAACAATTATAAAAGGAAACGTCTCAAGAGAAAAGAAAACTTTCTGAATATCTTGACATTGTAAAATCTTTCAGAATATCAAATTTATTAAGTGCTGGCAAGGCCATGCTAAAGATTCCTAAAATACTCTAATATTTTTTTCATTTACTACATTTTTCAGTTTATTCAGCTCCAGCGATGTACTGTATGGACCATTCACACCTTTATAGCCCATTGTCTACTTTAAAGGTTTTTCTGTCCATTTTTTAATAACATGTATTCAAGCATGTGTAATCTTTATCCTTATCTGGTCTGCCATGAATTTTACCCTGGTTGAATCAGTGTTTTTTTAAGACCAGCTGTGCTCATTTTGTTTCATAGCATGGGCTTTGAAGGTCACTATGTTCAAAGCATTTCAATGACTGCAGCTGTTTGACTGTGCTTCGATTATAGCTATGAGGTGTTGAAGTCAAGGCTTCAGCATTCCTACTTCATCTTAGAACACAAGATAGAAGTACAACTGACCCCTTCTAGACAAACAGCACAACAAAAACGGAAGATGTTTTGAAGAAAGACGGTAGCCAAACAGTGACCGCAACTTATGTGGACACAAAGCAATTGCAAATCAATGAGTGCTTTTGTGTTCCGTTAACATTCTTCGAAACATCATATTTTGTCTTCTGCAAAAGAAAGAAATCTGTGTAAAATTGCAACCATCTGATGGATTTGTTTGTGAGACTTCTCATCTACATGTTTAATTGAATATGTCACAATGTCTAGAACAGACCTGAACGTGGAGTTACAGCGTGTCAAAACAAAATCATTCTGGTTAACAATCAATGACGCAGTCTACACTGAAAGATGCCAATGTGTTGTGACAGCCATGAGGTGTTGAAGTCAAGGCTTCAGTGTTCATTACTGTATCTAAGATAACAAGGCAGAAGTAACTCACATGAGAGTCAACTGACCTCCATTAGATACACGGGAAGATGAGATTGCATCACTAATTCAGCAGTTGAATCATGTAAAGGATTTTACAATATAATAGATGGAATAAGGAAGCAGTTTTAATATAGTTCATATGCAGATAGTTTTACTCGATATTTTTTTAAAGTACTGTTATTACATCATGTGGCAATGGATTCAGATGTATCATCTGTTTCATGCATTAAACATGACAACTCAACATGTTTAACTTTCTAAGGCATGTTCAACGTGATCTTTTTTGTTAAAAACCAAGGAAGACGTATGACGTAGTAATTCTGTTCTCAATACATTCCTCTGATAAATCCAAAGGCTTTTGAAAGTTTTTTTTAAATATTCAACTTGAAGACGTCATGAAATCACAAGTTTTTTATTGGCCATTAGCTACAAAAATCCCGCCCATGCATCAATCAGAAAGGGTGGAAGAGCAAGAGCATCACAGTGTACTTTCAAGGACAACTTCTCATGTGTACACGGTCTGCCCGCAGGAGTTTGGCTTTTCCTGAAGCAATCGTAAAGCTGTTTCTTGTCTTCGGCAAATGTAAGGAAACAAAATACTTTTGGATATATGAACAATGCAATTCTACTATACAAGTACTCAAGATACAAAAAAAGTGGCAGAAACTGCGTATGTTGCTTCTCCTTTAATGAACAGGATGTTTATCTTAAGTGGAAAACAGCATAATGGGACTCCGATTGAATGGAACCATGAAAAGGCAAATGACACAGATTACACTTGATAAGATTAATGTTTCCATGACAGCGGCCTCTATCAACCGTGAACGATCGGTTAATCTGTGACACTGTTTACTAAATAGTAACAAGGCTTACAATGGCCCTTCTCTTGCTCTTGTCCTCATCTCTGTTTTTGTTGTCAATCTTGGCCAGTTGATTGTCAGGGCAGAGGGTATACAAGTATCATATATAACAGAGACAGAACTCTCATTCCTTATCGAAACATAATCTCTGCAGGGAGATAATACAGAAATCAGTTGTTTGTGAGCTGACACAGACTAAGTCTTTGCCAGGTTTTTTCCTGCTGAGTGCACAATGATATTTTTATTCTGTTGCCTAATGAGGATGCATTATTTATTGCTTGCCTTCAAAGTGATTGTTCACCCAATAATGAAAATTCAATCATCATTTACTCACCCTCTTCAAACCTGTATACATTTCTTTCCTCCCTAACACAAAATAAGATATTTTGAAAACGTAGACATTGTATCAACAAGTATTCCTGTTATCGAGTAGTCGTTTGATCATGTGACATAATCTAAGGGCCTGCAATGTCACAATTTATGTGTCGTACCGGTTCAACTGGGAACTGATGCGCTGCTTAATTTTGAAGTTATAGGACAATGTTTGCAAATGTGTATGCTCCAAGTCAACGAGATGCCTGCACCCGAGTGCAGAAATACTTCAGAATAAAGTAAATTGATGGAAAATGATTAAATGTTTTTATGAAGTTTGTTCTAATATTACATATGCATGTATGTTCAGTCCGTTATGTTACTAAAGTTTATTTTAAGTTTACATGAATCTGTTTATTACAGCAGCAGACTGTAAGAGGAGGATGTTCACCAGCGTTAAAGACCTCCGCAGGCACACAACTATTTCAACATTTAACTTGTATACTAAATGTATAGAAAATGGCAATGTTTTTATAAATTAATTTCAATAAAGAGCTGTATTAATAAAATGGTGTGTGTTATTGAATTTAATAAGCCAGTTTTGCTATGGTACGTAAATGGGTACCAAGAACCGTGGAATTTTACCTGGTACCGACTACAAAAATTTTGTTGCAATGACAACACCAGTTCCAGACTTTTGACAAATCGTGTGAATTCAGATTTTGACCTTTCAATGTAGACTTTGATAAAGCTTTATTTAGAAGTAACTAACTAGCAATAAATCTTCATATTGGAGATTGCAATTAAATTTTAACAATAATAACAACAACATTAATAACATAATTATAGTAATGTTATTATTTGTTTTGCAAAAATAAAATTATTAAACAAAGGTATTTGTGTGAATTGGGTTGGAGAGAAACAGAAAACTTGCAAGCTGAGAGAATAGTGAGAATAATGTGCGCAAGATCTTTGGAAAACAAAGAAGGAAAGCACCAGGCCAGTTGGCGTTTTACCAGCCTATCTGAAAACCTGCTATGGCCACTGGCTTCTTGCTGAACTTCAACAGATCACTGGAGCTGTATAAAGTCCCTTCGTGATTCAAATGCTCCACAATCATTCCAATCCCCTAAAAACCAAAGATCACAGGACTCATTAACTATAAAACTGTGGCAGTTTTGGCGTAGACATGTGTTGGCGTATTTGAAGGTTTACACTGACCCCCTGCTGTTTGCCTACAGAGCAAACAGGTCTGTGGATGAATCAGTTAACATGGGACTGCATTATACCCTACAACATCTGGAGAAACCATAAACTTATGCAAGGATTCTGTTTGGGGTCTTCAGCTCCTTCTTCAACATCTTTATCCCATCCCTGCTTCAGCTCTCTGTTCCTATCTCTGTCTGTCAATGGATCACCCACTTCAGACAGACACACAACAGCTAGTCAGAATGGAAAAAATCATGTCCGACAGCTGTCATTAGGGATGTGTTCTCTCCACACTGCACTTCTCAGGACTCCGCCTTGAAGCTCCTGAAGTTGGAGGACGACACTATTTTTTTCGGACGAGTCGGCGTACAGACAGCTCTATGGTGCAGTTGCGTCTATATAGCAGTTAAAACAACCTGGAGCTGAACACGCTCAAAACAATGGAGATGAAATTGGGCTTTAAGAGAACCCCCCTGCACTACCTGCACTCATCATCATGAACAGAACTGTGGCTGCAGTTCATTTGAGCTCTGTGCCTGAGTCATTCAGGTTCCTGGGCACCACAATCTCTCAGGATCTGAAGTGGAGTGCTAACTTTGACTTTATTGTGGAAGAAAGCCCAGCAGAGACTTTACTTCCTTCATCAGCTGAGGAAGCTCAACCTACTACAAGCGGAGCATCCGTATATACATATCATTTACCCTACTGTGCAATTAATGTTTGCAATACTTTCCATCGGAAATTTCAGAAATAGCACCATATAACTTGTATATTTATAAAACATCTTTACATATTCTATTCTACCCAGTGACTTGTGTTGAATGGGCACAAAACTTTTGCAAGTAAATGGGTGCCAATGCTCTTTAGTTTCTTTAGTTGGTTTTTTTGTGTACTGCGGCATAAAGAAAGTTGATATGTTTGTTTGCGAATCTTATCATCTACACATGTTTGATTTAATCTGACACGGTGTCTACAACAGACCTGAACATTGAGTTACAGCGTGTCAAAACAAAATCGTTCTGGTTAACACTGGAAGACTATGATGTGTTGTGACAGGCCTTCTGCTAATCTGTGCATATTAAAAATTATGCATGTATTTTTTACTTACTCTTTTCTCCAAAGTCACATTTTACTTTTTTTTGCCTTTGGTATATAGTATGCTTGCTCCATAGGTCCTATTTATTTTTGGCATCAATTAAACGCTTCTTGCATTTTAAGGATAATTTATGTTATTAACATGCAAGTTGATTACTAGAGAGTAAAAGACACAAAGGGACTGTTGCCGATTCTCATGGCTCTTGTGTTTGTTTGTCGACTCAGGTTAGAATTCTGGGTCTTAGAATGGTCCTGGGAGACACTGGGTTTAGAAAAGTCTAAAGCACTTGAAACGCCTTATACCTAAATACCCCATCAGAGTCCTGTGTGTGCGTACAGTTTTAACCTTCAGTTCCCCTATTTATAACAGCATCATCTAAGTGTACTTTCCTGTTATTCAGACTTCACTGTGAAGTGCAGGAAATTGGTTTATCGTAAGGCGCAGAATGATTTTGGCTTTGGCCACACTGTCTTCCTCGCACAGCTTTAAGCTGTTCCACTTAAGTCAGGCTCAAACAAACCCCCAAGGGCTGATGCTTAATGTTACACATTGTTTTAGACATAACAGGAAATAAGCCGCATTTGTAGCGATAAGTTGGTGCACAGTAACCTTTAGAGTAAGGAAACGGCCCGTCTCTGACTTATACGGCGGTTTATTATCGCACATGTCTATGAGGTCTGAAAGAAGCGTGTCCCACAAACGGCTTAAAAACAGACTGCTGTGTGGTGTGATTAAAACTCGCATGACATGTTTAAACAGCTCTGAGCTCAGACAGAAATGGTACATCCGATGACGCATCTGGCAGTGCTAGTGTATTCCTTTTGTGTTTCATTTGTTCTTGGCCTATTTTGAGGTAATGGCAGAGTTGTTTTTGCGTTTCTTTTACGGGAAGTATTGAAAATAGGGAAGCTGGCATTGTTCCAGTCACTTTGAGATGTAGTGAGATGTATTTTTTGTTTCTGATGATTCCACTAAGATTTCAGAGGCAGCCACTGTTTAAAAAACGTTCCCTGTTTTCCATTTCTGGATGCAGAAAAGAGATTTCCCACGACTACATGAATAAAATGGGTTATATTAATCCTAATGAAACAAATCTAGAATAAAATTTTGTTTATACAAAATCTATGTCTATTGACTATGTTAATTTTGTATTTATATATACATTTACAAACATGCATACATTTAAGAAAATATATAATGAACAAATGTTTATTTATAATTCAATTATGGGCAAATATAAATAAATATTGAAATAAATGTAAATATTTTCTACATACATCCAATAACATGTATGTCTGTGGGTTTTTAAATAAGAAATGGATGCAATTAATCGCAATTATTAATTTGAGATCATCTCCAATTCTCACATGCATGCATGAACACAGATTTCCTGTAATGCAAATCATCGCTGCCACCTCAAAAGATTTATGTCTGGTTTGATACGGGTATTGTTTCACTTAGGTTTGTTTTGTTACTTCTTGTACTAATTACTTCTTTTGTAAACCTCATTTGTAAGTCGCTTTTGATAAAAGTGTTAGCAAAAGGACTTAATGTAAATGTAAAGTCAATAAATGTGTAAAAAACGACGGAAATGCCACCAGTTTACTCAAGCAATCTAAATATTCATTAATTTGTACTAATCCTGTCTTTATATATGTTCATGCCAGGTGTATCCGGTGCCACCCTATTGCACTCCACATCTCTACGTGGGCATAGGGACTGCTTCGAGAAGTACCACCTCATCGCCAACCAGAAGCTCTCCCACGCCAAGGCCTCCCACAGTGCGTACGAGGGCGTGAAACGGGCTCTGAGCCATCGAATCAACCGCATTATACAGTACGCCCAGAACAGAGACTCCGAATCCGCTGACACACCAAGGCGCTGGGGGCCCAAGCAGATTCTGTGCCACACCCAGCAAGGTGGGAGAAAACTCCTGCCCCAATCTGACGCCCAGGTACCCCGTTACTCCCCACGCTGGGCCGAAGATGTGTCGATTGCCGAGTCTGAATATGGTAAAACCGTGCTAGACTGCCACTCTGCCGAGGAGCTCGGCCTCGGTTTACTGCAGGGCTCGCATCAGGGACTGTGGGCCGGAGACAGACTGGGACAGGAGAAACAACAGGACACTGCCAGGCAGAGGAGACGCATGGGACACCATCGAGAAGAATGTGAGTTGTGAAGACTTGCTGTATGCATAAATATATAGGCACACGTGTGTTTGAGTGTGTAAGCTGATATCGTCTAACTATAGCAACGGGCTCAGATAAATTCCCATGGCAATATCTCGTACAAGGTGAAAGGAAAATTTCCTCAGCTGTGATCGATATTCTGAGCATTAGGGCTTTTATGAGGACACTTTGTATCTCACTATCTTTCCTGTCAGTCCAGTACACAAAACACCAATAAAAGGTCAGCTCAATTTTCTCTCCTGTCCTTCAATCCTTCAATCTCCTCAGCATCCCTTTATCTCCTCCAAAGAAATGTTGCGTTCTTTTTAGAGCACATACATCTTCTGGGTCAAAACACGTGGCTTCCCAAGATGAATAGAGCACGCCTTAAGGACTCTTGTGAAGTATTCTAGTTTAAGCTCCGTGGGGAGATGAGATTGTCAATTTATGCCTTAGAAACAAACAAGATGGAATGGATTTGAACTCTAACATAGAAAGATAATTTTTCTTTTTCAGTGTTTAAGATGAGTGTGGAGGAGCTTCGACAATTAAACGAGCAGCTACTGCTTCGAATACAAAGTAAGTTCATTCCATTTCAAACATGGAACATATTTAAACAAACAATGTATTTTATACATCTCTCCTTTTCTGTCAGACGTCTTCGAGGAGCTCTCTATGGTCGTCCAGGAGAAGGACTCTCTTTCATCAGAGCTGCACGTGCGACACATAGCCATCGAGCAGCTCTTTAAAAACTGTGCCAAGCTGCCATGGCTTCAGATCGGGAGAGCGGGGGTCAAAGCGACAAACAGCCCTGTGGAGTGAACGCTTGTTGTACACCAATCTCAACCCTTGAAAGACCACGGGTTGACACAGACTTGCTTCGGAGCTCACGGGAAAGCACTTTTTATAGTGTGCTCTTGAGAATTTGAAGATGACCTTACATTGACTTTTGAGTATTTGCGGGACTTGAAAAAGAATGGTGTTAAAATATGGACATTGGAAGTTGAGATGCAGTGTTTAGGCATGTCCAAAGTGTTTCTATGCAGACGGAGGTGCTTTTGAAAACCTCAACGTTTTTTAGATTTCGTGTTCACTTTTTCTTCTGGTTGTGGTTACATGTCTTCTTATTTAATTCTTTGATATCGCAGATGATTTGGGAGGGTTATAGACTTAGTCTTGACAATGTTCCTATTGCACATTTAGGCTTGCCGATTGGCTGTGGTGTTGCTGTGGTAACTGTTGCTTAGTTAACAGTTTTCTCCTCCCTCTGCTCATTGCAGTGGAACTTATTAATGACTGTGGAGCAAACTGGGTGTTGCATTACTCCAAGATATAGTTCCTGTAATGCGAGGTCTAAAACGAAATATGCTTGTTTACGTTTGTTTTGATTTTGCACTATGAAAGCTAAACAACATGGTGCTAGTGTTTAGCTCGGTTGACATGTTAACATTTCACAGGTGCTTTCGCCCCATCAAAACATGCATTTCATGGATGAATCATTTGATGTTGGTAGAGAATTTACATTTGGAATGATTTTGCTATTGTTCACCACAATTATTTTCTGATGTTCACCAAAAATGAAAGTTTGTCATGTCACCTTTGATGTCATTCCAAACTCATATGACTCCCTTCTGTAAAACACAAAAGGGGTTGTTGCGTACAGATTCTTGGTTTGGAAGAACGAAGTCTAAGAGGTTTGGATTTACCTGGTGGATACTTGAGTGAATTTATATTTTATTATGAAATAGGTTTTTACACAGGTTTAGAGCTAGACCCCTGCTTAAATACTGTTATTTGTATTTATATTGAAACAATATCTTAAACCGGCTGAAGAAAACGTAACCAAAGCGATTTGTTATTTAACGTAACAGTTTCAGTATTTATTTTTGATATGCAGTTGTTAGCTTTTACAAATATTTTAAATTATATGTTCTAACAATAATTTGACCTTGCCGTACAAAATGTTGTTAGTATCCCCATTTTAACTCTGGCATGGTTCATCCAAAAAGTTTCTGTCATTAACGTCATCTGCAGAATAAAAGAGAAGATATTTTGAAGAATGTTGGCAACCGAACAACGTCGAGGCTTCATCACTTCTTTTGTACAAAACCAATGCACAACTGGTCAGTTACAAACATTCTTCAAAATCTTCATTTGTGTTCTGCTGCAGTTCTATAGGTTTGAATCTGAACAGGAGGGAGAATCTATTGCAATCTTTTTAATGTTCTTCTTTTTTCCTTTGTTTTACACAATGTTGTTTTGCTGTGTTTGGAGTCTGCGCATAAATTGACAAAAGAATGGGGTAGACCAGGCTCCATTGCCATCTGGTGGAAATTCAAAGAGTCAACCACTTCGGTCCACTTTTTGTCAAATGTATTTCTCAGTGTCCTGATATCTCAAATCTTAGTTTTGAAACATTGCATTACTTTTAAGAGACCGGATAGGTATATTTGAATTATAAGTTCTCTTTATAAGAGATACACATTTATCCGACCCCTCTGGGGTTTCTAAGACATGATTTTTGTATCTGTTATTCGTAGTGAGTAAAATTATTTAATGTATTTTGTCAATCTAAATTTGGCCTGTAAGGTACAGTTTTCCTCCTTATTGTGCCAGCTGGACGCTATAATGGAGAAACAGCGGAAAAGAAGCAATATGTCTTTAAAGTGTGGTTTTCTTCCTTTGTGCTGTTTGTTGATCATTTATGGTTTGCTATCTTCATTTCAGATACAGCGGTTAGAAAAATAATGTTGTGCACTGCCCAAATGACTTCAATCTGATGCTGCAGAGAACAGTAATTTCATGCTTGACTCTCCGGTGTGTTGCAGACGTAGGCCATGCATTTAAATGTTGAATTGTTTATGATAGTGTGAGTTATCATTTTTTCTTCATTGCTTGTACTATCATTTTGCCATAAATTGATGATTTTCTATTTCAGTTGCTTGTGTTGTGACATTTCAAATGGTGAGTTCAGTACTTTTTTAGCTTTCCAACATGTAAAAGAAGTATGCTTGATGTGATTTTATTTAAGGGAATTAATTAATAAAAATATTTTTCCTTAACATATGTGTAATAATTATTTTACAGTTTAACAATTTACTGGTTCACGTCTTCTAAGACGAAATCGAAATCGGGCCAGGGTAAACAGATATGGACGGACACATGATCTGAATCTAAAGCAACAGTTCACCTAATAATGTCTATATAACATATTTTTCTACAGACTAACACAAAGTAATTTTGTAGAATGTGAGTAATCAGAAACGGTTGATTCCTGTTCACTTTCATTGTTTGTACACATAAACAAATATATAAACAAAAATATAAACAAATATATAGATCTCAAGGCAAGTCAGTGGTACAAACCACTTTCTCATTCCAACTTTCTTCTAAATATACTTTGTGTTAAAAGGAGGAGAAGTACAGAGTTTTAAAAAGACAAGAGGGTTTAAGTTAATGATGACTGATATTTTTTTGGGGTAAAACTGAACCCCTTTGATATATATAGATCTTAGGCTTAATTAATATTCCCACGACACATACATAACATGTACACACATAATAATGTTTGCTTTTTACCTATACATCTTATTAAATATTAACATTATTTTGTTAGTAAATATGGGATATTTGTGTGTAAAAAATATATCTTGTCAAAAAATCCTACTGGATTCTTATAAGAAAATTGTGTAGGATTCTTCTAAGATTTTTCACATTTTGGAACCATTCATATAGGATTGTTAGAACTTTTACTGGATTCTAATAATTGATTTTATTTTAAGAATATTCATTTAAGAAATATGATCAATTCTAATAAGTATCCATTGAAAACCATTTTAAAGGACATCCAAAAGAAAAAAAACAAACACGCACAGAAAACACCCACACGCACACACACACACAAACACAAACAGCCACACATGAACAAATATAAACAAATATATAAACAAATATATTAACAAATATATAAATAAATATATAAACAAATATATAAACAAATATATAAACAAATATATTAACAAATATATTAACAAATATATAAACAAATATATAAACAAATATATTAACAAATATATTAACAAATATATTAACAAATATATTAACAAATATATAAACAAATATATTAACAAATATATTAACAAATATATAAAAAATATATTAACAAATATATAAACAAATATATAAACAAATATATTAACAAATATATAAACAAATATATTAACAAATATATAAACAAATATATTAACAAATATAAAAACAAATATATTAACAAATATATAAACAAATATATTAACAAATATATTAACAAATATATAAACAAATATATTAACAAATATATAAACAAATATATAAACAAATATATAAACAAATATATAAACAAATAAACAAACATTTCCAATGAATTTAAAAAACCATCCAATAGGATTTTAGGAATCAAACTGAATTTTCAAAAAATACTTTTTGACATTTTTCTGGTATTTAATTGAAATCAGGATTGAACTTCCACTCTATAACTGATATATATAATAAAAAATTAACATTATCCCTATTTATAAATAACATAATAAAAAGTAAAACCCGCGCGAGGCATCTTTGGTTCCGCCTCCAGCTCGCGCGCACACCGGAAGTTTGGATTTTGTTGTTACACTGGAACAAAATGGCTGCTGTGAGTTTTTTTCATTGAAGGCACTGGAACATTTATTACGCTTCTTGCTTTGGGTTTCCTGCCTGTGGTGATGCAACTTGACTGGCAAGTCGGTTTTGATGTTTGTCGCCATTGTCACATTATGAGCCGGTTTGTCAGTTGGCCTTATTTCGTGAATTTGTGCATTTTAAGTGAGCTGTTAGCTGTGGTTAGCCAGTCTGTCGTTTGCTGGGTCTCCAGGGCTGAAGTTTGTCTTCTTCTGCTGTGTTCATGTTCCTCTGCATGACATTTATTACTGTGGCTTTATTAAACACATTCTTTGCAATAGTAATATTGAACTCAAGGTTTGTTTACAACCTATAGGGACTGCATGGACACAGATGCAGAACATGTCTCAAACTTACTTTGTGTGTGTGGTTTTATGTGTGTGTTGTGAATGGAAGCTGTCAGATGACAGGTGTGTGTTTGCAGGTTGTGTGTTTTTGATGTTTTTTCTCTCTCTGCAGGGTTTGAATGGTGTGTGTGTGGAGGTGACAGTGCTGGTGTAACACAACATCGCCTCCTGTCACAGATTCACCACAATGGTAAGGAATCCAATCCAGCTTTGATATAACAGCTATATTCAGCTTATCGTTTGCTTTTCAGTGATTTGATATGTTTATTTGTATTGAAATAACATTTCTTCTTGTGTCTTAACAGCAACAAGTTCTAGAATATGCATTGGATCGGGCTGAGGTATTTATTCCCGCTTGCATTGTTCAGTGTTGTGATTCAAGACGGTTTTGTTTCTTTTCGTAAAGATATTTTTATACTTGGACATGAGCAAAAACACACCACTGTACTACAGTAATACCACTATTTTTCTATAACTACATTTATATTTATTCATTTGGCAGATGCTTTTATCCAAAGCGACTTGCACTGCAGAGGAAATGAGGGTAATGTGTTGCTCAAGGACACTTCAGTTATTGTCTGCTGGCACTTGGATTCAAAACCGCAACCTTCTGCGAACAAGTCCAACTCTCTAACCACCAAACCACGACTGACCCCGTATCTAACCATGTACTATAACTGGGGTAGTCGTGGCGTGGTAAGTGAGTCGAACTTGTGATCACAAGGTTACCGGTTTGATTCCTGTTACCGACAGGTAACTGACGTGCCCTTGAGCAAGGTACCTTACCCCCGCTCTCTCATCGGGCGCTGCAGTGATAGCTGCACACTGCCCCGGTTGTATGTGTGATCACAGCTTTGAGTGGGTGTGTTCATAGCTGGGGATGTGACATAGCTGGGTTAAAGGCACAAGTCACTTTTCGGGTATGGGTCACCATATGTGTCATATAGGTCACTTTCACTAACTTGACTATATACTTTTTTGTTAAGTACATTGTTGAAAGTGCTCGACAGCGACCGGCGAAGAGACGAGTAACCTCAAGTGGAAGGAAATCTTTATATCAGAAACTTTATGAGTTGTATATTGAAGAGTGTGAAAAGGAACCTGAGTTGAAGGTAATTTTCCCTCTGCACATTTATTAAACACACTAATGTTACTAATTAATGTTGTTTTACTGAAAGGGTCAATCTGATGAGAACTCTGAGCAAAAAGAAAGTTTGATTTCTGCTTCTGCTGAGATTTGCATTAAAGTAATTACATTTTTACCAAAAAAATTTGTCATAATAACCTGCTGTGTATACACTAAGCAAAATCTTTAAATGAATCAAATCAAAAACGCATGCAATCTAATGTTCTCTTCTTTAAGAAACTAAGAAGAAATGTGAATCTACTAGAGAAGCTGGTATCACAGGAGTCTGTCTCCTGTCTGGTGGTCAACTTGTACCCTGGAAATGAAGGATACTCCCTCATGCTCCGAGGAAAAAATGGATCTGGTACCCCATTTGTTGTCTGAAACAGCATAGCTTGTCATGATACACATTAATACTGATAGTTGACCAAAGGCTGTTTATATTCCCATCGTTTAGATTCAGAAACGATTCGGCTTCGCTATGAGGAAGGAGAGTTGCTGGAATACCTGGATGCTGAGGAGCTGCCGCCTATCCTCGTAGACCTTCTAGAAAAATCACAGGTAAGAGGTGTCTTTTACATAGCTTGCCGAAACTGGTTTTTATTAAGATTTATGTATTTTATCATACTATGCACCAATGTCTTATAGATTATGTGATTTAAATTTAAAAATGGCATTGCTTACAATGTTAATGATCACCACTCCATTACTCTTAATGCGTGATTGATTCAACTTTTTAATCCCTTTTGCTTTTAATCTATCAGGTGAACATATTCCACTGTGGTTGTGTCATAGCTGAGGTTAGGGACTACCGACAGTCTGGCAATGCAAAGATGCCCACCTACCAGAGTCGATATGTACTACTAAGACCCACTATGCAGGTGAGAAACCATATTGTGGATCCATACTGTGTAAAAAATTAATTGTAAAAATAGAACCTTAAGATGTGATTGTGGTTTCTTCCACCTCCCAGACCCTGATATGTGATGTTCACGCAATGACAAGCGATCACCATAAGTGGACGCAGGTATGGACCCAGAACTGAAACAATACACTGCCAAAGAACTTATGTTATGGAGTTATCCTCACATTATTGTAGTGTATCACCATATAAGTATAATATCTTTTAGTGATATTGACACATTCATTGTGTGGAACGAATTTATGAGTTTACATGATCATGTTTTTTTGAATGGGTTGAAAGGATGATAAACTTCAGCTTGAGAGCCAGTTGATTCTGGCGACAGCAGAACCTCTGTGTCTGGATCCCTCCATCTCTGTCACCTGCACTACCAACCGTCTGCTTTACAACAAACAGAAAATGAACACACGGTCGATGAAACGGTAAAGCTTGTGCTCATTTCTTTCTGCTTTGCTTACTTTTACACAAAAACGAATGAATAGTAAGATAATTATATTTCTATGTACTGATATATGTAAGAGCAAATTTGGTTGTCACTGACCAATGCTTTGATGTTTCCAGATGTTTCAGAAGACATTCGCGAGCGGCTCTGAACAGACAGCAGGAGATGATGAACCACTGCCCAATGCTACCACAGCTCAGACTCCTGGACTACCTGCGGAGGAGGAAAGAGAGGAAACCTGCTCCATCGATAGACCTTAAGATCTCCAAAGCTGGAAACGTAATTTCGTTCTCATCTTATCTTTTCTGATGTCTGGATGTTTGCTGTATGTTTTAAACGCTATTGTCCGTCCTGCAGTGTGTAGACATGTGGAAACAGAGCAGCTGTCAGCTCACCATCCCATCGAATATAGATGTGAGTGGAGGTTATGCAAAATATATTCTGTGAATTGATCATACACATTTAATTAACTTCTGCCTTTTTTATTTGTAGATGAATTCATGTTTTGTGTGCTGTTTTTTCAATGCATCTTTCTTGCATGTTGATATTCGGATCTAAAGTGACATGTTTCCACACTCTTCCTCCAGGTGGAGAAATACGCAGTGGCAGAGAAGTCTGTGAAACTAGATGACTCTCAGCCCACCGTTTGGCCTTCACAGGTAATGTAAATAAAGTATTTTCCATGAAGTTACGGAATCTGTATTTTAATCAAACCAATAGAGTGTTGATCACAAAAACAGTTTCATCGCCTTTTCCTCTGAACAGGACAAAAGGGATGACTACACTTTCGAGTGTGAGGTTGGGGGACAGCCACAGAGAACAAAAGTCACGTTCTTCCAGTCTACAGGGGACCCACTCGTGTACGGCAAAATCTACAGCGCCAAAGACTCCAAATCAGAGGAAGACGTTACAGACCTGCATCTCATTCACCCACCGTAAGACACAAATAATTTAGGGATTAATTAGTTTTCTGTGTCTGATAATTACTTGACTTGATGGTTGAATTTTCTATCTTTTTTCTGAAGATTCCTCATCGGTTCAAAAACAGATGCTGATCGGTAAGTATAGGAGCCTTTTACAAGATTTGTCATGTCATGAAACTTGGAATCACACAGTGAATTCACAGTCTTGCGAATATTACTCTTCTGCAGGTTTTTGACACAGTATAAAGAGGTGTACGAGCGAGACATGAAGGGTCCTGTTAAAATGTTGCATAACACAGACTGCTTGGGATCGCAGGATCAGATTTCCCCTACAAGAGAGACCGAGGTAAAAAAAAATCTATAGAATACGTCTTTCATTTCTGATGAAGATTTTTGCCATTTGGTTGTTTTTGTTTTCATCATACAGTATAACAGTGTTCAAATCTTATTTTATCTATTTTTTACAATTATTTATTATTGAGGAGAATATTATATGCTGGATATGTATTCCTTTAAATAAACGTATTAATAATTTATTTACGTAGTCAATGTGTAATCATTTTAAGTAATTTTGATCCTTATTTTTTCATAATCAAGCATTCCTACATCATATTTATTACAGAATATATATATTTTGCTTTATTTTTGTTTATTATAGATTTATTACATATAATAAATACTGTTTTTAATTAGTTTTGTAGTGTTCTTTGGTGTGTTGTATTGTTTTTATGTCATTTTTATATGTTGTTGGATATAAGTTTTGTTTATGTTATAAACAATTTTAAAAGTTACTTTACTTCTAATTGACTAATAATTTTATATTTTTCTCATATTTAATGTTTAGGTCCTTAGTTTGCTGCAATGTCAATGCTTTTTAACTTAATAATCAGGCCAATTTCTTTTTTTAAAGGACAAATCTATTTTAATAGTTTAGTTTCACAAGGTACGGATACGTTTAATGCATAATAAATATAGATATTGGAAGATTGTTTCATATATTTTTAGGCGATGTATGTCATTATGCACCACTGTAAGAAAAATAACTTTCTGAAAGTATTTCATCTTATGCTGATACTGTTATAAATTCATGTTTGTTTCTTTGCAGGCTGATGTTTTTTCAGCACTGGTTAACTCAACGGTTTTATGCAAAGTTGTAAAACACAGACCGCCTCCTATCAAACTGCCAGCCGGCTCAGCCTGCAGCTCCTCAGGTGAAAAAGAACTTTTACCATGACAATTGCTCTATTCTGTTTTGTGCAACTTTAAAAACGGAACATCCAGTTTAATCTAGTCCTCATTTCTATCTAGGTAACATGTACAATACACAGGCCTCCACTGGCCATCTAAAGTGCCCAACCCCTCCTCCTACTAAAAATCAGTCGCTCTCCCGAAAACACTCCATGGAACATGGCTTGCTGTCCCCCGCTGCTCTCTCACCCATGCAGAGTAAGTGTTTCCCACTCTATTAAAAACTCCACCAACATAACATTTTCAGCCTATTAACTAAAGCGACTTACAGAGATTCGAGGAGTTATTTTTAATTTTCAGCTTTGGTTTATTTTCCTCCATAGGATCAGGAACACCCAAGCCCTCCACGCCCACACCCACCAACACACCATGTTCTACGCCACACCCTGCAGATATCCAAAGTGCCACACGCTCTGCAACGCCCACCCCTCAGGACCCCACCCTCACACAGCAGCCCACCCTGCTGACGCCCTTTGCACAGCAGCAGATGTCCCTGAGTCAGGCTCTGCCCGTCATGAATATTCCCTTACCCATATCCAGCACCACCTCTTCACAGGTCATGACCAACCCAGCTGGGCTGAACTTTATCAATGTTGTGGGCTCTGTTTGGTAAGAGCTTGCCGTTTCATTCTATGACAATGTTAAAGCTTAAAGGCGGGCTGAGGTAAAAGTCCTTCCATCATTCTTTCAAACAGCAGTCCACAGACTCTGATGAGCGGCTCAAACCCAATGCTGGGCTGTAGTCCTGGTACTCTGGCATCTGGGATCCCACTCAGTGGACTTCTGCCCTCTGGTGGTCTCATGTCTGGAGCTCTTCCTGCCATGCAACCCACGGCCCAGACGGGTAAATTTAGTCTGCGTAGACTGCATGTTCATAGAGTTTTACAATGACTTTTCGAACATCTGAGACGAGGAATAGATTTATAATTCATCTGCTGTCAAGAGTAAAATGTTGGTTGTACCTGCAGGTGGGCCCTTTGGTTTAAACAGCAGCTCTGGATTACGACCTCTTAATCTTCTGCAGGTGTGGAGGCCTTTGGAAGATTTTGAAATGTTGTAATGATGTTTGTCACTCATTAGTCACACCTTTTTTTTATTTTGTCTCAGATTCCCACCGGGCCATTGATTTTTAACCCTTTACAGCAGCAGCAGTTGTCTCAGTTTTCCCCGCAGCAGCAAAGCAGTCAGTCTGCCACTTCAAGTCCTCAGCAGCAGGGGGAGTCGGTGAGTAAAAAAAATCACACATTGTGTCCTAAGTAACACTGTATTGCATCTTAAAGCAGTGCTTTATCAAATGCTTGTTTATTACTGGTGATGCATTTTTGGCAAAAAAAATACAAACATGAAGTCATAGTTTGCCCGGCAATAACAATTCTGTCGTCATACTCACCATCTTGTCGTATCAAAACTTTTATGACTTCCTTTTGCAGAACAAAAAAGGTATCTTGAAAAATGTTGGTATCCAAACAGTTGTATACCTTAAACACTTTTGCTGTTGACATGAACCAATCGGATAAGATGAGTACTGTAGTTGTTTAGTTACCAACATACTTCAAAATATTGTAAGTGTTCTCCAAAAGAAGGTCATTAATGTTTCGCTTTTTGTGAACTTCCTCTTTTAAGGTCACCAGTAAGAGGAGGGAAGAGAGCAAATGGGCATCAGAAACACTGTAGAAATAGTGATGGCTTAAAAAAAAACATTCAAATTACAAATTGCAAAATCATTTTTCAGAAATAAGTTACCCGCCTTTACGTGCAAGTTACAATCAATATGTCACTTGCTCACTTTAATGAGCTTATTAAACGTAAATTTCTGGGCAGCACCTTCTTTTTTTTCATCCCTTCACATTTCTGGTCTCTGAAAAAATTTCTAATAAAAAAGCTAATGGCAAAAAAATGTAATAGATTAGATTTATGTTTGAATGCGGTGAGTGAGATTTAAATGTAAAGTGTACTGCTCATCCATCTGTGATCTTTGTTTCTGTTCATCAATGTTTCTGTACTACAATAATACAGTGATTTTATTTCTGAAACATTTGCAAACATGTGCAGAATTATCAAATTTTGTCCTCCGTGGTTCAGGCTGACGCCGGACTGACGCCAGAACAGGGACTGTCTGCCCAACAGACTGCAGTTATTAACCTCCCCGGAGTGGGGGGATTCATGTCATCTCAGACAGGTACATACACACAAACATTTAAAAATGAAGTTGACATGCAGAGAGACTCAAACCGGTTTTCATGTCTAACAGACACTAACAGAAACAGTAGACGTACTAATAGAGTTACCCTTGTCTTAGATTATGAAGCGTATCATACTAATCTCACCATAGATCAATATGTCAATCAGACCAGTTTGTTTTTTAAATATCTGGGTTGTCATAGGATTCACATGATTGGGGATACCACATTTCCTCTTTCTGCTACATTGTACCTTTTACTTCCTGTGACCTCCCTCCCCACCCTGATCTTTCTCTCTCCCTCTCCTCCTCCACCCTCTGTCCGTGGTAGTGCTGTCCCAACTGGGTTGTGGTCTGGATGGGTCCGGGCCCGGCCTGCCGTCCCCGAGGCTCCAGCAACAGCACCAGCCACAGATCCAAGTAATTCAGCAACTTTGACCTCATCCACCCGTAGACATGCGTATATCAGAACGACCTTTGCCCCTCGCTCGACTGAGCGAGAAATGCTAATTATTATCTGGCTGGCCTTTAACATCAAATCAACAAATGATCATACTAGATTGTGATGAAGAAAATTAAAAAATTAAAAAATTCTGTGTTAATTAAACCACACTTTTGTTATTTCAAATCTATGATACTTTCTTACTTCATCAGAGGACAAAAATAAATGTTGAAGAATGGTGGTAAGCAAACAGTGGTGACAAAGATTCACTTCTACTGTATCTATATAAAATCAATCCGCAATGGCTGCTGTTTTTATTCAGTTACCAAAATTCTTCAAAGTATCTTCTTTTAAGTTCTGCGTAAAAGAAAGAAAGTCATACAGCTTTGAAATGATAAGAGGTAAATTATGAGTAAATGATGACACATTTTTTATATTTGGGTGAACTTTCACTTTAACATTTCGATTTTCAGCATAAAGGTCTGGTCAGGGAGTAAGATACCGCAGGGATTGGTCTGTTGTATGATGTCTATGTGTTTACTGTATAGATAAAACGCTTCATAGATGTACACTTTCATTCATAATAGTTCTCTCTTGGCTACATCTTGACAATTTTTCTGCTTCATGGACTTCTTTTTTGTCTTACTTGTGTTACCTTTCTATAGACGTTTTCCATTTAACGTCAAGCTTGCAGCTTGTGCATATCTCTTTTTAAGTTCTTGAACAGCATGTTTAAGAACAAGAAAACCTTAGCATTATATCTTCTTTATATCCTTATTTGTAGGTGGGTTCATTGCTGATTTCTCCCATTCTGTGCTTCACATGTTTATGACCCTCTTGTACATAATGCTCATCTTTCCTCTCCTTGAAATAGTTTGCGATTGACATCTTACTGACTACAAACGAAAGCATGGCAGATTTGTGTGAACATGAGGAACGAAAGCAGTCTTGTCTTTATGAATCAGTGTTTGTCGTTTCTGCTTTCGTCTGTATTCATCCCAACCTCACGCTTTTTCTGTAAACACACCGCTGTTGTCTGTCCAGCGCTACATCCGTATTTATTGCATTATTATGCATTTGCTGTCAATGCTGATGTGCCTTAGTTGAAACTGTCTGAGCCAATTCTGAGCTATTAAGCTATTAAGTTGCAGTATTGAAAAACTTGCACATGCATTGAAGATTTGTTTTCTATACAAAGGGGGTGTGTGCATGAAAGAAGTTAGTTAGAATTCAAGTTCAAAATTGTTTTCTGTTTATGAGTGGATAAGACACTCAGACTCTGCTGCCATGCGCAAAGCCCCATTTAGTAAACTTTGTGAATTGATTTCCCCTCACTTTCTCTCTTGCACAGTTGCAATTCTTGCAGCACCAAATGCAACAGCAGCAAATGGGTATGGCAGTGGGGGCACCGGCACAGGCGGCACTGCAACGGCAACATTCCGCCAATCAGCCAAGAAGTAAGAGGAAACGCAGCACGCCACAGCCCCTCCCAAAATCATGACCTCCGGCCCTCCGTCATCATGAGGAAGACAACAAGGCACTGTGTTCGACCTGCAGATTTTTACGGACTTACTGTGGATTGACTGGATTAAAGGGTTTTTACATTTATAGGGGTCGCCCACCTGACCTCAGGCCAGATGAATAGATGTACTTAAAGCAAGGATTTTTAGAGCAGGGGACCTTATAGTATTACCGTATTTTTTAATGAAATACAAATGATGAAATGACACAATTTTGGTAGGGTTCTCCGAGGCATGATGTCGTCTTTCTCCTTCCAAACAGCCCTTTCTACGAAAGCCCGCTCGGCTCGAGAAAGCGGACCCCACGCACACTAAATAAGGGCCGTACAGATGTGCCTCAATCACCTGTTGCTCAACGTTACCGTTACGAGAAAACCTTCTCTCAACTGCTGGATGTCAGAGTGATAGGCAGCCTTTTCCCAGCATGCAATTACATGTGCGTTTTTTCTACGGCACATTTTAAAACGGCATTTTGTTATACTGTGGGGAAGTGTATGTATATTCTTAAGAGAAAAATCTAAACCATGTGAGTGAAAGACATTTCTGAACACTGAGGCAGAATTTTTGTAAATGGTCTTTGTCGGCAGTTTTATTGTGATAAAAAAGAAAGTATATATTGACAGTGAAAATACAACTTTTAGATAAAAAATGACTGTGTGTGTGTTTATTTTGGTGCCTTCAAGCTCTCCATCACTTTGTTTAGCAGTTTACTGATCTCTTTGTTTCTTGTCACGGCACGATTTATGCAGTGTTGCAGTTTTTCTGCAGAAAGTGAAGAGCCACCTGGCAAAATAAAGCAAAAATAACATTTTAGGGAACAAAAATACAGTTCATTCTACTATGGGCCAAAAAAACTTTTCAAATTATTCAATCTGAGATATTATATTGAACAACAGGATCTACTGTAGGATTGATCAGGTTTAAGAAACTCAACCTGGTTTGTGGACTGCACACAATCGATCCTCTTCATCTGTTACAACAGTCAATAATGCTGTAGACAAGCTTTCCTCTTCTGCTGTGGGGTCAACGATGATGATGGCACTTATCAAATAGAAAAAAAACACAATCCTTAGCAAAATGATCCCTGTTGTGAGCTATAAGCAAATTTAAATAAATAAAAAAAGTATTTACTCATCAAATACTGCAAATGATGAGCCGACGGGGTGCCGGTTGATATCCAAGTGTTTCTTTTTGGTCATGTCAACCTCTGCTAAATCTGTGTCTTTGTTTATTGTGACTTTAGGGAGTTGTGCTGAGATGAAAAATTGTAAAAGATTATTGATAAGAACAGCATTGGGGTAGACAAAGGAGCCAATATTGTTGGAAGAAAAGCTCACCATTCTTTAAAGCAGCCAGAAGAGCGATGATGGAAGCATCAAGTAAGTTCCCATCATAATCCAAACACATTATATCACAGTACAGCACCCAACAAAGCTTAAAGGAGATTTATTGGATTTAAAAACAGAAGATGAAATAAGTAGATATTGTTATTTTGAAGTAATACCTTGCGCATCAACTTACCTTTGCCTTTTCAATACACAACTCCTCCATGTTTATTAAATTAGAACTGTGAAATAGAAAGAGCAAATACCACATTTTAAATAGCAATCATTTCTTTGTAGATTATGATATGAAGTGCAAGCACGTGTGTAGGGAAAAGTCTCCCAAGTTGTACCTCTCAACAACATCAGCAATAAACTGGCTGGCCGATTGAGCCTGTTCGCCTGGAGGACCATGTCTAAATCTGGATGAGCACAGGGGTGGCAGATCTACATTTGGGACTTGAACACCAGAGAGAAAATCTCAATTAATGAAATTCAAATAAATTCACCAAAACACATGGACAACTGACGTAGTGTATGCCTCTTTTACACCTATATAATATGACCTTATGAAATTGGAGTTTTAATAATGATCACATCCCTTGTGAAAAATCATTTTTAGAAATTCCGTTTTTCCTATATGATTCTTAAAATCCCATTGGATAGTACTTAAAACTCTGTGGTGTGTGTGTGTAATTTCTTATGTGAATCCTATAGAAACTGTTTCAAAAGTTGAACCGGTTTCACATTAGAATTTCTCATAGGAATACATTTAAAATAAAAAATATTGAAATTCTTAGAATCCAATACAAATTTCTTATAAAAATCCTATAGTACTTATTCCAAACTAGGAAAATTCTTGTTAAAATCCAGTACAACATTTTTATAAAAATCCTATAGGAATGGTTCCAACATATTATACTTTTTATTAGAATACATTACAAATTTTTATAATCTCCGAAATATATAAATATATATTTAAAACCATATTTATATTTAAATAAATGTTATATAAATATCCAAAATAGGACAATTCTTATTAAAATCCTAACAAATTCCTTAGAATCCTACAGGAATGGTTCCAAAATATGATCATAAACAATTATAAGAATCCAAAAGAATTTCTAAAAAATCCTATAGGATTTATTCCAAAATAGGATAATTCTTATTAAAATCCAGTACAAATTTCTTATAAGAATCCTTCCAAAATATGATCACAAACAATTATAAGAATACGAAACAAATTTCTTAAAACAAATCCTATAGGATTTATTCCAAAATAGGATAATTCTTATTAAAATCCAGTACAACATTTGTATAAAAATCCTATAGGAATGGTTCCAACATATAATTATTTTTATTAGAATCCTTTACAAATTTTTATAATCTCCTATATATATATATATATCCATATTTATATTTAAATAAATATTATATAAATATCCAAAATAGGATAATTCTTCTTAAAATCCTAACAAATTTCTTTTAAGAATCCTTCCAAAATATGATCATAAACAATTATAAGAATCCAAAATAAATTTCTTAAAAAATCCAGCAGTATTTTTTGACAAGGGAATCAAAAATATATTAATTAATAATATATTAATTTAAAATATGTTCTTTAATAATAAAGTAAATGTGTTGGGAATAGATGGTAATACATGTACCTATATAGCCTTTATTTGAAGCATCAGAGGAGGGCAAAGCCAATTCCTGTAAGCACAAAAGTCATGCAGGAACATCAACACAATAAAACTTAAAGAAATAAGGAATAAAACTCCTGCTTACAGCTTTTATCCCACATATTACTGTCGTGTTCCCAACTTTCACCATTGCTGATCCATCAGCTGTATTGATGGAGTCTGGAAAAACCATTGAGAGTTTTTGTCAATGAAGAGAAAACAATCATTACGTCACAGTGTCACGTGCACATACATACTGATGTTTAACGTCGTGGTCCTAAATTCTCCCAATTCTCTTCCATCCGGACGACAGTTTTCTGTCTATCAAGCATCACATGATCCCATTTAATACAGTTTGTCCGTGCAATTTGTATTTATTTATTATAATAAACTCACCAAAAAGCTCCTGTGATATTCCAGTGGCTCTGCTGTCCTGAAAAATAAAACATTAAATACATTTTTTAATATCTGACATCATTTATTAAATTAGCATTAGCCAGGTTGTCACATGTGACGCTGCTGCACTTACTTGAAACCGACCGCCATGATGTTTACGCCACGACGTGATGACGTCACCACTGACGTAGGACGTAAGACGCAATCCCCCTTGTCCTCCTGGTCTGTAGGTGGCGCTGATGCGGCGCTGCGCCCTCACTCCACCCGGTGTGATGATGTGGTTTCTGACTGCAACTTCCGCTTAGGTGTTGCTCAGTGACAGGAAGTTGAACAATGAAAGGTTTTCCCCCTTAATTTAACCCGACACCCGTTCTTATGCGTTCCGAACACCTTTAGATGAGAAAGCAGCACACTTGTTGCTGACAGTTTCCCTGCTGTGTTGTTTGGACTGGGATGTGGAGAATGGAATGCTGTATATGTGAACTTATACAGTGTCTGCTGTCTCTGGTCCTCATTGCTGTTGTTTTGGTAACTTGATTGTTTGTGTTGTTTGTTATTTAGGTGTTTGAGTTGATGCCTGTGGTATAAATTGTGTGTGTGTGTGTGTGTGTGTGTGTGTGTGTGTGTGTGTGTGTGTGTGTGTGTGTCTGTGTCTGTGTGTCTGTCTGTGTCTGTCTGTCTGTCTGTCTCTCTGTGTGTCTGTCTGTCTCTCTCTGTGTGTGTGTGTGTGTGTGTGTGTGTGTGTGTGTGTGTGTGTGTGTGTGTGTGTGTTTCTGTCTGCAGGCTGTTGTCATTGCTCATGTCACTGCTAAGATGGAAGATCAGACTCGCCATGAGAATGAGAAAAGCTTTTTAACTGAGGAGGGAAGGAAGGAGTCATTCCCTAGTCTGCTGGATCCTCACTCCCTGGATCTGTCTGTGGTGGTGCCTTCATACAATGAGGAACTCAGATGTAAGTCACTTGGAAAGTAAGATTTAAACAGCATCGCTTCATTGTGTGAAAATATTTGATAACATTTGTGTGTGTGTGTGTGTGTGTGTGTGTGTGTGTGTGTGTGTGTGTGTGTGTGTGTGTGTGTGTGTGTGTGTGTGTGTGTGTGTGTGTGTGTGTGTGTGTGTGTGTGTGTTATAACAGTGCCGGTCATGATGGATGAAGCCATGGAATACCTGGAGAAACGACAGGTGCAACACTATCTTTTTCTTTCCTCTACATAAAAATCTGAATCAGAATGAGCTTTAATGCCAGGTGTGCTTACACAAATGAGACATTCGTCTTGGTTACAATTTGCACACTTTAAGATGACAAGTAAGAAGTAACATAGGAAACAGGAAGCAAACTCACAATGAAATATGACAGATGAGCTCTGGATGGAATAGAATATGTACAGGTGTTTAATCTATGTATTATACAAGTTATAAGGTGCTATACCTGAAATGTCTGATGGAAAAGCATTGCACGCGTTTATTGCACAGTAGGGTATATAATATGTATATATGGATGCTATAGGATGTCTACGTGTGTTTTAATACATACATTTACACATTTCTAAGGTGCTTTATAGGAAAAGTCTGATGGAAAGTTCTTTGCACACGTTTATTGCATAAGGTGAACATTTAACTGTTCATGAGGTAGATGGCCTAAGGGATGAAGCTTTTTCTGAGTCTGGATGTTTTTGTGCTCGGGGCTCTGTAGCGCCGACCCGACGTTAGCAGTTCAAACAGAAAGTGTACTTGGTGTGAGGGGTCCAGGGTGATTTTGGGAGCCTTTTTAATCATTTTGGATGAGTACAGTTCTAAAAGTGTGGGAAGAGTAGTGCAAGATTAGCTCAGAAGTCCGGACTATTCGCTGAAGTCTTTAGAGGTACATGAATAGAGTAAACCATAGGCTTGTATTAAAAGTAGTATGAGTGGATTATAACTAAAGTTTTAAAAAACGTGTCAGAAAGAATATAAAGGCATGTATGGTTTTTACGAGTCACAAGATTACTTGACATTTTTTATTAACCTATTTTAGGTTGGCGTTATGACAATTTGATGGCGATACTCAATAATAAGGTTATTTTGGGTTATTCGTAAAAAAATCAACATATTGGAAATATAAGAGAAAAGGTTTACATATAATAAGATATGTGAACATTATTAAAAGGTTATAGAGTGTATTATTACTGTAAAATGTTTGTACAGTCTGTTAGATTTAAATGTGATTGCGTTTATTTACATTTCATTCATGAAATACAGTTTAAATCTAAACACTTCTATATAAAGCATAATTGATTTGCCACATTTCTGATGGATACTGGTAAAACAAGCTGTTAGGAGAACTATCCAAACCCTTTATTCCATTAAAATCCATTAAATGGTATTTACTCAAAGCCTGCATTTAAATCTGTCTTTATTTTTCAACACCAGGGGGCAGCATTATAACAAATGTTATTCTATCTAAACTAAAATGTTCACCTGTTTACCTTTTCAGAAAAGGAATCCATCATTCAAATATGAGGTCATTGTAGTAGATGATGGAAGCAAAGACAAAACAACTGAAGTAAAGTACTATCTACAAACCTTAACTTTGTAAAGTTTTTGTATTTGCTGTCACATCAAAAACGTGTTTGCTCTGCATCCTTAGGTTGCCATGGGATACACAAGAAAGCATGGAGCACAAAAAGTGAGGGTGTTGAAGTTGGTAAAGAACCGTGGGAAAGGTGGTGCCGTAAAAATGGTATAAATAAGTTTTCTGATGAAACTTGCTTAAGAAGTACAATTCGGAGCTCTCTTTAAATTATGTGTTTCTGCATGTGTGGCATTTTTAAGGGGACTCTAAGCTGCCGCGGACGTCTTATTCTCATGGCTGACGCGGATGGAGCCACTAAGTTTGCCGACCTTGAGAAAGTGGAAGCTGCTCTTCAAAACATCGACCCCAAGCCTGTAAGATACCAACAGACAAACAGCATTTGCAAATAAACATGAGAATTCATTGCTTAGCAAAGTTTAACCAGTATCCTTTCAATATGTCAAGAGATCTGTCTCAGAAAACTCTTTACTGTTGTTTTTATGCAGGAGAACATGGCAATCGTATGTGGATCCAGAGCTCATCTGGAAAAAGATTCAGTAGCTCAGGTAAAATTGCATCTCAAAATATAAATTAAGTTAAGTGAACCCAGAACTCAAAATGTAGTGTTTATGCATCTGTTATGTCTCAACAGCGGTCTATATTCCGAACATTCCTGATGTATGGATTCCACTTCCTGGTGTGGTTCTTTTGTGTGAGAGGGGTTAAAGACACACAATGTGGTTATAAGCTTTTTACCCGTGAAGCGGCTTTAAAAACCTTCTCCAGTCTGCACGTGGAACGCTGGTGAGGAGGTTTAAAACTTTGAATGAACATGCAGCATCTTATTCTGAAATCTATGTTTGTATATTTTATGTCTTATATATTTTTATTTTCAGGGCTTTTGATGTGGAACTCTTGTACATTGCTCAGTGTTTTAAAATCCCTATAGCAGAGGTGGCTGTCAACTGGACAGAGATCGAAGGTTTGTGCTGTCTTTACTGAGTTATGATTCCGCTTCAGACACAGACGATAAAAAACCTCACTGCAATAAATGACACCAAAAAGGTTACTTTCACTATGAGGTAATGATGAATTGTTTTATGGTGCACAGGGTCAAAATTGGTGCCGTTCTGGAGTTGGCTGCAGATGGGAAGGGATCTTTTCTTTATCAGGCTGCGTTATCTCACCGGAGCCTGGAAACTGGAGCCCGACAGAAAGACCCAGTAGCTCTGTTACCGCTTGTGTGCTGAAAGAGGCTTGTGGTGAAAAACAGTCCATCGCCCCAAATGAAATGCAGTGTGCGCAATCAGCATTTATTTTTTATCATTTTTACAGACCTTGCCATGAACACACATGGGGGACGTTTTGTATCTTGTTGTTTTTCATGATTTTATTTGGGTGAATGTTAAACATATGGGGTCGATTTACGTTTCGTACGAATGGCCAAAATAAAAAAATAAGGGAAACAGTTTTGCATTGTTTTATTACAAAAGCGGCTATTGGCTATTTTTCACGTTGGCTTTTTTATGAAATCAAGGTAAAAGATTAAATTAGAAAAGATCAAACTTCGACCGTAAATGTGATTTATGTGTCGCATTACGAAAACATTTCTGGGCCTTGATGATTTGCGATTCAAAAAGAAACGTATTGTCCGGTTACCGCAATTTAAAGGTTCAAATCTGGAAATCATTTGACAGCAAACTCGTCCATGCGCAAACCCAGTTTATGGTCTGGGCTTGTGCTTCTGGCTTTAATGTAGTGTACTCAACGGGTTATAAGTTGCACCCTGGGAAGAGTATCCGGTTTGACCTCCATCCCTCTTCCAGGAAGGCATTTTATCTCACCGGCCCACTTGTTTACCAGTCCCACACACTTTATTTCCCTATTAAACATTATTTAAAACTATTTCAATGGTTGAATTAAGCACCTATCCTTATGTAAAACTCTTATCCATGCTCTTGTTAATATTCTTCTAGGTATTTTTTATAGGAAGCACATTCCCCTGATCAAAGTAAGACAAAATATGCAGCCTGTCATTATTGGGAGTATTGTTACGTTCCCCTGCAGTTGTTGTAAACTGTGAAAATGTCAAACTTCTAGACTCTCTGTCGCCATCCTGGCTTGCGTCATTAACTGGACAAGTCACGGTACTCACACAATCGAAATGTATCCATCCGCGCCGAGGAGAAATAGATCTATCGATAAGTGTTTGGCGTTCGGCCAATCTCGCACCTTCTGTGTTTTGGGTTTGGGGATTGAGGTGAACACCCACACCCGATTTTTAGATTTCAGAAGTATTTAAAACAAGCTATGATTGGATGATATGGACTTTGATAAAACACCTGGGATTTGTTCAGCCTTGCTATCTCTTGTTATTACAAAATAAAAGTTTGCAGACGGTCTGACTTTAAAGAGTTGGACACAACTTTATTACTTGAGGAAAAGTTCAGTTATTACTGCTTAACCAAAAACATTATTGTAGAAATTCAGTTTATTCTCCTATTCTTAAAATGCTATTGGATAGTATTTATAATTCGCGCGTGTGTGTCTGTCTGTCTGCGTGCGTGCGTGCGTGCGTGTGTGCGTGTGTGTGTGTTTTCTTATGGGAATCCTATAGAAATGTTTCAAAATTTAACTGGATTCTTATTATTTATCATATTTCTGAGAATACTCTTAAAATAAAACAAAGATTCAAACTCTTATCAGAATCCAGTACAAATTTCCCAGTTATTTTTTATTATATTTTTTATCCACTACATTTATGAAAATGTCCCTAAAAATAAGGGCAATCTGCCATGTTCATACAGAATAATTTCTAAAATGTTTTTTATTATTTTAATATTATATTAAAATGTACAAACTTCTTTCATTTCTTGTGAAGTAGAATTCCCTTGTCAAATTCTATTTTGTGACCACTCCTTTAAGATTTTATAATAAATATATTTAAAATTTTTTAGAGCATTTCTAACAGAAATATAATAAAATGTAATAAGAATCTGGTAAACTTTTAAAACCATTTCTATAGAATTCAAATAAGAAAACACACACGCACGCACACAGACACACACACACACACACACACACACACACACACACACACACACACACACACACACACAGACAGACAGACAGACAGACAGACACACACACACACACACACACAAACACACACACACACACACACAGACAGACAGACACAGAGACACACACACACACACACACACACACAGAGAGAGAGAGACACACACACACAGACACACATTTCCAATAGAATTGAATAAGGAATTAATTGAATGGGATTTTTTGACAAGAGTGTTCAGGTCAGTACAGATAGATGTGGACAGTGGTAATGAACTCTTTAACTGTGCACCTTTGTCCCTCTGGTCAGTTTTTGGGCTTGTGATCGGGACATTGATGATCCCCGTGTGTGTGTGTCTCGTGTCCTCGGAGAGTTCCGGCAGTGTTGCGGATGAATTCCGCACTGAGGCGCTGAGGCTCCAGTCTGTCTGACGCCGTGACTCTCCGCTGCCGGCTCAAACACTCTGCGCTGTGTACAGTGCACCTCCAATCAGAGCGAGCGCCGCACACGCGGATTCATCCTCACGCTACTAAACCACTCACTCCTTTAACTAAGGTAAGGGATCAGACCGCTTTTATACTTCAGGTGAGTTTTAGAAGTTTGTTTAATGGTGTGAAGTTGTCTGTTAAAGTGCGCACTTTATTTGTTTAAACTTGTTGCTGTGTGAGTGCACATCTGGGTTTGTTGTGACACGGGTGATGAGGATGATGAGGATGATGGGGATGAGGGTGATGATGAGGATGATGAGAGTGAGGATGAGGGTGATGATGAGGGTGAGGGTGATGATGAGGATGAGGGTGAGGATGAGGATGAGGATTAGGATGATGATGATGAGGGTGAGGATGAGGGTGATGATGAGGGTGATGATGAGGGTGATGATGAGGATGATGATGATGATGAGGGTGATGATGATGGGGATGATGATGGGGATGATGATGGGGATAAGGGTGATTATGGGGATGAGGGTGATGCTGGGGATGAGGGGAAAGATGGGGATGAGGGTGAGGGTGATGATGAGGGTGATGAGGGTGATAATGAGGGCGATGAGGGTGATGATGAGGGTGATGATGGGGATGAGGATGAGGGTGAGGATGAGGGTGAGGATGATGATGGGGATGATTAGGGTGAGGGTGAGGGTGATGATGGGGAGGATGAGGGTGATGATGGGGATGATGATGATGAGGGTGATGATGGGGATGAGGGTGATGATGAGGGTGGGGATGATGAGGATGACGAGGGTGAGGATGAGGGTGATGATGCGGATGATGGTGAGTATGAGGATGAGGGTGACGATGGGGGTGAGGGTTAGGGTGGGAGTGATGATGAAGATGAGGGTGAGGACGAGAATGAGGGTGATGAGGATGTTGATGGGGGGGGGTGATGAGGGGATTATGAGGTTGAGGATGATGATGATGGTGATGGTGAGGTTGAGGATAAAGAGGATGAAGATAAAGAGGATAATGATATAGAGGATGATGAGGTTGATGATGATGATGATGATGATGATGATGGTGAGGTTGAGGATAAAGAGGATGAATATAAAGAGGATGATGATATAGAGGACGATGATGATGAGGAGGAGGAGAAGGATGATGATGATGATGATGAGGTTGAGAATAAAGAGGATGATGATAAAGAGGCTGATGACGAGGATGAATCATCATTTTAAATGAAACATGCAACTTTTAAAGAAATGAGGAAAACAAAGGAATGATGCGTGCGTGCGTGCGTGCGTGCGTGCGTGCGTGCGTGTGTGTGTGTGTTTGTGTAGGTGATTAAGTCTATCTCAGCACTCAGACTCACAGACGCCTGTTTCCTAAGGGCACACTGACTTTGAGAAAAGAGCACAGCAGACCCTGCATTGATCTGCCTGTCTGTGTCTATTATAGAGTCATGGTTTCCTTTTAGACTTTCAATATCATCTCTACATAATGTGTTTGATGGGGTGTGTTAACTTTTCTGGAATATTTTCAGAAACATTGGCTCTGCCTGGTCATGGATGCAGACAGGTTTGATATCAAATGCTGGGGATTGATTTTGTGCATCGAAAAGCATTGACAGGAAACCCTTGTCAAAAATTCTTCTGGATTCTTATAAGAAATTTGTTTCCGATCATTAGTGATCTTGTGTTTATTCCATAAAGCATGCATACAACTGTCAACTGATAAAAGTCTAGACATGCATCTTCATTTCTCTCCTCAGATAAGAACTCTTCTGTAATATTTAGCTCAAACATTTGATAGCTCAGGGGATTTAAAGAAAAAACTGAGACTCTTGTTTTCCGAAGTGATTTTTAACCAATCTTTGTTTTGTGCCCCAAGCTTTGTGACACATCCTAAGTGTCACCCCATTCAACGATGCACTCCAGTACGTCCATTACCTCCCTGTTCTCCTTCACCAGTCCAGCTGTAAAAAGACTGCTAGGATGGAAACAAGGAGACGAGGAAGAAAAGTGGGCGGAAAAGGCAGTCGATTCTCTTGTGAAGAAGCTCAAGAAGAAAAAGGGAGCCATGGAAGACCTTGAAAAGGCTCTGAGTTCTCCGGGCCAGCCTAGCAAGTGCGTTACAATCCCACGCTCCCTTGACGGAAGGCTCCAGGTGTCCCATCGGAAAGGTTTGCCGCACGTCATCTATTGTAGAGTGTGGCGCTGGCCGGACCTTCAGTCCCACCATGAGCTCAAAGCTCTGGACTGTTGCGAGTTTCCATTCGGTTCCAAACAGAAGGAGATTTGCATCAACCCGTATCATTACCGACGTGTGGAGACTCCAGGTATGAATATGTACCAAAACATGTTCTTGTTTTCTTCATCTCTTCTGTATATTTATGTGCTGTCTGGTTTACAGTGCTACCACCGGTCCTTGTGCCACGTCACAGTGAGTTTAACCCCCAGCACAGTTTGTTGGCGAAGTTCAGGAACGCTTCCATACACAACGAACCCCTGATGCCTCAGAATGCCACTTTCCCAGATTCCTTCCCTCCGATTCCATGTAGCTCGTTCTCTTCATCCCCTTCCAGCTCTTTAAACCAGTCCCCAACGACACACAGCTACCCAAACTCACCCAGCAGTGGGACGGAACCTGGGAGCCCGTACCAAATCACAGGTACATTTTGAACATAGTGATGTATGGTTTTAAAAGGATAGTTCATCAGATTCTGTCATCAGTTATTCATATTTATTGTAGATATTTTAAGATATGTATCAGTGTCCATACAGTGGAAGCAAATGTGGTTCTTCCAAATATCTTCTATGTGTTCTTCGAAAAGATAGAGTCATTCAGGTTTGGAATGACATAAAGGTCAATATATGTTGATAGAATTTTATTTACTTTGAATGAACTATCCCGTTAAAGCAACAACATTTTAAACATTAATTGAAAATCGTCGTTTTCGTGTCAAATTAGAGCTGAGCGTTATTGACCAAAATTCATATGTCTGTATTTTTTTTGATGAAAGGTGAAATACGATTTTAATATTTTTAAAAAGTGAAATAAATGTTTACTTGCAAATCAAAGCCATTATTAGGATGGCTTGTGTTGTTAGGATGACAGCTTTTCCCTACTTGGAAACAAAAATAAACAAATCATAAAATAATACAGACATTCCTATGTGCAAATAATGTAAACAAAGCGTGCATTAAAACCTGCTTCTGTTTTACAAAAGGTCAATATATCATTAAAACTTGATATATGGCCCAGCCCTATAGTGTATTACTTTACAACAAACTTTCACAATAACTTCATTTCAATGTTGGACAGCAGAGACCCCCCCTCCACCCTATAGTATTTTGGAGACCTCAGCTACAGAAGATGTGAAACCAGGAGAGACGACCAACACCGATAAACTTGTCTTATCTGCGCCACACAGAGGTATTGCTGTGTAATATAAACATACCAAAATAGGACAAAGTTGTATATTTAACTGGTTTTTATTTTAATGTTATTATGCAGCAAAGAAAATGTGGACAAACTTAAAATGTTGTCTTATTTTATGCGTTTAACCTTTTTAACAGATTTAAGGCCAGTGTGTTATGAAGAACCAGAATACTGGTGCTCGGTGGCATATTACGAACTGAACAACAGGGTGGGCGAGACGTTCCATGCCTCCTCCAGAAGCGTCCTTGTGGATGGCTTTACAGACCCCTCCAACAACAAGAACAGATTCTGTCTCGGGTTACTGTCCAACGTCAACCGAAACTCCACCATCGAACACACTCGCAGACACATAGGGAAAGGTTAGTTTTACATTAATTGTTTCTTGGGAAACACACAAAACAACCAATTGCTTCTTAAGGCCTCAAAAGACGGCCAGACGCTGCTTTAGCCGCCAGCTAGTGTTGGTCAGTCAACACTGTACTTCAGAAGTTCAGAATGAGTCAACACTTCCCAAATGTTGGCTTTTCTCAGGTTGCAAGATCAGCGCCTCTGTGCCAGTGTTGGAAGGACATTAAGCGTTGCCGTAGGTTACAACAGTGAACGTGAAGTATGCGAGTACAAACGGATATACACACGCACACAGCGGGTAGAGATGGAGAGACGCCAAATTTGAGGTTTATCCACAGAGAAACTGTAGGGAATACTGCAAAGAACAGCAACAAAATCCAGCCTGGGGTCGTTCTGGAGAATTATTTTTTTTAAGGTTTGGGGTCAGTTGTTGTCTGGTGCTTAACGGTTTGGACTTGTTAGCAGAAGGTTGCAGGTTCGAATTCCAGTGTCAGCAGACAATGACTGAAGTGTCCTTGTTTAAGACATCTTGATAATTGGCAACTGCATAATAATTTAAACGCTTTGGATAAAAGCATCAGCAAATTAAATACATGTAAATTTACTGTAACACAATTACTGAATTAAATCTCTTGGTTTCAGGTGTCCACCTGTATTATGTCGGAGGGGAGGTGTATGCTGAGTGTCTCAGTGACAGTAGTATATTCGTACAGAGTCGGAACTGCAACTACCAGCACGGTTTCCATCCCACCACGGTCTGCAAGATCCCGAGCGGATGCAGTCTCAAGATCTTCAACAACCAGCTGTTTGCACAGTTGCTGTCTCAGTCTGTAAATCACGGCTTCGAGGTGGTTTATGAGCTCACCAAGATGTGCACAATCAGGATGAGTTTTGTCAAGGTAAAGAGATTTATATTGACTATGTGCTTTTCTTTTGTCTGCACCTAGATATGCTCTAGCAAGGATCCACGATTTCTCAAAAAAGAGAACACTGCAACACTGACAATAACTTGGCCTTTCAGAGATTACTTGTTCATTTTTTAGGGATTAATAATACTTTGTTCTCAGGGATGGGGAGCAGAGTATCATCGTCAGGATGTCACTAGCACTCCCTGCTGGATAGAAATCCATCTGCATGGACCACTGCAATGGCTGGACAAGGTTCTGACCCAAATGGGATCACCACACAATCCTATTTCCTCTGTGTCATAATGCATTACATGCATCAATGTCCACGTATCCAGAGGAACAAATAGTATCCAGGTGACTTTAATAGATACTAAGGCACACATAATGTTCTTTCTCATGAACATGTCATTTCAATGAATGTTAATGGTACAGGTACACCTAGGAGGTATGTGTAGTAACATGCTGTCAGAAACAAGATTAATGCTTCACAGTGTGTATAGCAGAGATTCAATTTAAATCTCATCCTATAGGAAGCCAAAGAAAGCATTAGATGTACATGTATTAGATGTACATTTCAGTGATGGTGCTCCTACTGTAAGTGTTGTTTAGTTTTTGTTGCATCAACTCTTGTTTTTGAAATACAAAGGTTCCTCCTATTGGTGTCATTTGGTTTTTGTGATAAAAGCTTAAGTTGTTATAATAAAAAATCCCAAATATGCTATGGATGTTTATGAAGCTGAAAACAGGTTAGCAATTTACACAAGATCAATAAAAATTTTATTTGATCGCCTTTTGTCCCTTCCGGCTTTTCTCATCTTTCAAATAATAATTATAAAGATGATTCAATTGGTATGCATGCTGTTTTCAGTTAAATTGATAAAACTATTACTACATTTCAATAATAATAATAAACACATAACAGATCTAAGTAGATTGCAACTGAGAAATTGCATGATTAATACATTTACTTCCATTTCAATTACCATTCTGTTAATGGCTTTTTAATGAAAGTTATAAAAGTGTTACACACAAACACAAATGCACGTAATTCTTCAAACAACAAATCGATTTCTATGGCAGCTGCTAATGTATGTTTGTCATCATTTTCATCATTAGACTTTAAATAAAAGAAGACTTCATGAAGCACAGAGTGGATTAAAAACATTTTGACATACAGTAGACTAAGCTGAATTTTTGTTTGCAGCTTCATGATGACAGCAGTACTTATGAAAAGTCAGATCTTCATTAAATATCCCAGTTTCCAAACTGCAGTGCTGATGTTCTCCACCTCAATGCTGGTCAGAGATGATAAGAGTCAAGATTTCACCAAACAATATTCTCAGATATTTGCGAAACATGATTGCATTTAATCCTTTTCAGAAGTTGTGCTGAGTTTGAGTGCGGTTCTGTGTAGTCAGTAAACGTTGTTGCTGCTGTAGAAAGCTGATAACTTCTGGGCTCCTCAGCAGAGACTACATCCAAAACCAAAAAAAACATTACTTAAAAAACCTCAATGAAAAATTAATTCTGCATTTAATAATAATATAACCACAAAATAATAGATGATAAAACTAGTTATAGTCAGAACTCAGAAAGTGTTCTGATGGACATACCAGTCTCTTCTGATTTAAGACCTGCTCAATGAGGGAAGGTCTGGCTGGTCTGTCTCCCATGGTACCCAGCCGTTGCTTAGTAACAGAGACAGGCCTCTCCTCCGAACCCTCCTGCAAAACCATTAAAGATGCAAAGTTTGAGATTATTTCACATGGTGGAGCATTGCTTCCATATGCATTTTTTACTCAATTATGTCATTAAAAGGGAATAATACATCAAAATAACGAGATCCCATGTTGGTTTACATAATTATTTGTGGTTGAAATGAAATAACATCCCGTTTTAACGTAATAATGGGTCAATTTGTGTCGTTTTAAAGAAGAGGATATGTAGTTAAAAGAAATAATATACAATAATGACAACATGAAGGTAAATTAAAAACATCCTGTTATGGCAATATAACATGTCATTTTAACTTATTTTTTTTCACGAAAGCCTGATGGCGTTAAAACATAATAATAGTTATATAATACAAGTTCTCACAATAACGACTTAGTAAATTAACAAGTTAATAGCAATGGGTTAAATTCTTACATCTATATACATTATCCAATGTTTAAGCTGCCCGTGCAGTTTCTGTATGCTAAAAAACTTTAAACATGACTTAATGCTGACTTTGTGACATTATTAAAAAAGTACAAAAATCAGTCAAAATGCATTCTGTACCTTTATATAATCATTTTGTGAATAATAAAACTCTGTGAAAGAAATAGTTTTTAAAGCGATAATGGAAAATTACAGCATTATGGATGTGATATAAAACTGCCTTTAGAATGCTTACAAGTAAACTGAAAGTTTATTTTATGCAAAAGTCTTGTTTATAGTATCTATATATTAGAAAAATATCAGTCTATGACAAGTTTTTTTTAAATAATAATAAATAAAACTGCATTTTGGACATAACAAAAAAAAAGTTTTTGGGACACAAACTTCTTAATGTGAATTAAAAATCTAAAAAGCAAAAATATCCAACAAATAGTCAAGGGTTCTAGAACATAAAACAATTATGATATTTGAATATTCATGTATCTGTTTATGAGAAATATGTGGAGTTATGTACAATCCTGAAAACAGCCCAAACTTTAACTATGAAAAATAAAAAATAATTCTCTTAAAAAATTAAAGAGAGAATATTTGAACCACAAAATATTGACATATAAACAATAATTATCTTTAAAAAATTAAAGAGAGAATATTTTAACTACAAAATGTTGACATAAGAAAAATTAAATATAATCCTCTTTAAAAAATTAAAGAATATTTGAACCACAAAATGTTGAGATCTGTGCCATAAGTATGACAAAAAAAATAAAAAACATTTGATAAAAATGCCAATTTTGACTTTATTTCCCATATACAATGTCGTAAACGTACCAACAAATTACTACATTTAATATTTTATTATTTCGACACATAATAGAACACATTATTTTTATTTATTTATTTTATTATTAATTCTTGGAGTTTTTATTTCGTTTTAAAAACACACAGTGTTTATTAGCTTTATAAAAAAATAAACAACCCATTAAAATAACAAAAAACCATAAACATTAAACTCCTTACGTCTAGTTTTCCTGAAGACATGGCCTGGTCGCTTTTCTTCTTCTTATATTTGTCTTTGTACATTTTATTGCGGTGTTTTTTGCACATCCAGGGTTTCCGGGCTTTGGCCACCTGTGTGGTAGTCTCGGTGCAGCCCTCATAGATGCAGGTTTTCGACACGTTCTCGTTCTCGCCGGACGCGTCGTCGTCGTTGAGTTCCTCCGGGCTGCCGGCGCCGTCTCTCGCCTCCAGCGCGTCGCTCTCGTCGCCGGGGTCGTCGGCGTCGTACGGTACGTTCTCGGTATCCGACGGTGTGGTCGCGCTGCTGTCCGCGGGCGGGACGTCTTTCCCGGCGGCGCTGCTCATGGTGACTTATGGTTTCCGGGCAGGCATGTCCGCCTCTGCATGGATGACGTTTGAATCTGAAGGTTCTCTTATGGGGTTATAATGACGTGATGACGACTACCGAGATAAGACTCGACCCTCTATACGATCTCCTCCTATGGCGCCCTCTATAGGGGCTCCACAGAACAGCACAGCTGTTCATCATGCATGCCTGTAAGATCACTGAATGCTTCAGAACACCAAGACATGTTGGACCATTCCATGCTGCCAGCTTTAAAGTTTGGACCTGTGCCCCTTTCTCTTCCAACAGGGCATCAAGGGTCCATAAAGACATGGATGAACTTTGATCCCGATAGGACGAACTCCTTTGGGATGAAGAAGAGCGGAGAATGGGAGTCGGGCCTTCATCGGTGACCTCACAAATGTGATTCTGGAAGAGTGGTCCAAATTCCCGTACACGCTCCTAAACCTTGTGGACAGCCATCCCAGACGAGATAAAGCCGTTATAGGGTGGGCCGACGTCTTATTAACCCTATGGGTTAGATAGGTTGTCACTTAAGATCATATAATACATAGAATTATATAATTGTATAGTGGTATAGTTTTTTTAAAAAATCTTTTTATCTATTTACTTAGTGTTATTTGTATGCACCGGGGGACTGAGAGTAATGCGATTCTCTGTATGTATGTACTGTACATGTGGAAGAATTGACAATAAAGCAGACTTGAACTTGAACTTGAACTTGAATATGCGAGTCAATGCATGTGAGTGATAGGTTGATTTTTTTAATAATCATGATGATGTATAAACATTAATAAAGTGCATGTTTTTATAGGGGGGTCAGTGGTGGTCTGGTGGTTGGAGAGTTGGACTTGTACGCAGAAGGTTGTGGGTTTGAATCCCAGTGTCGGCAGCCAATGACCCAAGTGTCCTTGAGCCTTACCCTTGTTTGCTGTGAAGTGATGATTGACAACTATATAACACTTGTAAGTCGCTGTTAATGTACATTAGATGTAGATGTATTTATAAATACAAAATTAATATGTGTTATACACAAACATACATTATCTGAACACAAACATTTATTTCTTTTGCGATTCATCACAATTGGTCCTTTCAACAGCCTTAATATAAGTCTGTTTAGGCTTTTAGAAGGAACGTGTAACGTTTTAGAATATCTTTAAAGCAAACACGTGGAAACAAATGGAGTACATTATTATGACATCATTCTGCATGTCAGTTTCTCGTCATATTGCAGGCTTGTTTTCAGTTGTTCATATTTTATTGACAGTATTTACAGTACAGTATATTTTGTTCATGCTAAAGTTTTGATACTGAGGATACAGATGCTAAAAAAGTGGACCGTTTCAAAGAGCATTTGAATTTTTATTACACTTCCGACCACATTTCTCTTAAATAAAAAAAAGTTGCAGGTCAAAATAATAGAAAAGTGTTTTTTAGACCACAGAAATTAAAACATATAAATATAAGTGCAGTATTTTATTTACATGTATCTTGTTATGTTGTTACTATTACAAATTACTGTCATATGACTTTAGGTTTGGACTGGCCACAATACATTTAGAAATACGTTAATGGTCTCTGAAATGTTTTATATTTTTTCCCACCATCTATTAGATTTTCCTATTGTTAAGTAAAGTATTGAAAATATAAACGTAACAGATAATAATAATAACATTCAGGAATGATAAACATTTATGTATACATAGCAGATAACATCTAAAATAAGAATTTGTAAAGATCAAATACATCCACAGATGTGTGTGATAAAGCTCTCTGTCTTTTAGCAGGACAGCGATGACACCGTTGATCTTTGTGAGGAAATGCTGCAGATCTCCATGTTCGTGAAAGAGCTCCCAGCCTCACTGCTGCATTCTGGGTATGTAGAACTGGAAGAAATTATGTTCTTCAGCCTGTGCAGAGCGATGATTAAAAGTGTGAGCAGAAAGAGCAGCAAGCTCAGGAAGATGGAGATGTAGACATACACGTTGGCAGTCCGGCTGAATGAGACAGTGGCCGCCCCTGTAGAAACGGATGTAGGGCCAAACCTCAGAAAACTCTCACTGTTAACATCTGTGCCATTTATCTCATCCACCGATCCATCCATCCCAGACATCTCTGTGGGATTGGGAAATCTATTGGGGAGAGAAAGATATAGATAAATGGAATTTTATAATACAGAATACACACACACACACACACACACACACACACACACACACACACACACACACACACACACACACACACACACACACACACACACACACACACACACACACACACACACACACACACTAACAAAATAATTGATGTAAATATCACAGGAATAAACATTTATAATAATTAATAATCATTTTGAAACGTGATCTTTTTTGATATATTGAAATATTAAAATGTTAATTTATTGAAATTACATAACTCAACATTTAAAAAATATATTTCATAAATTTGTAAAGAATTACAATTGGTCCATGTATCATTACAAAAATGCTTTATTTTATTGAGTGTATTTTATTTAAATTTGAAAGTTATAACTCTAACCTCAGTCTATTTCATATTAGTCAGTCTCTTAGAATTCACGGCACACAGCATATGCCTTCTTTCTCTCTTCTTCTCTTTGATGAATTCTGTTAATATTTAATAAAACAACAACAACAACAACCAGAACACTTAAATACTTCAGATGAATGTGAAGAGGATGATAATCACATTTAATTATGCTTTTTGTATCCAAGCAACATGTGCATTGGTAGACTCAAAGGCTGGTGGGTGTTGATATTAGGGCCACGACTGGTCCATTAGGACTTTGGGGTGGTCACACTGGCTCAGCGGTACACACTGAAGGTCACTTGGTTGTTTACGCTGCCTGCACACTTAACTCATAAATAATAGATTCAAAGGCACTTGAGTTGGAAAATGTCACGGCTTTCCGAATTCAAAAAGAGCAACATGGCGAATCTTTTGTTCGACAGGCTGTCACTATCAAACTGGAACACAAAAAGTGTACCAATCAGTTTTTTACTCATTTACATCTGATGTTGTTGTCTCTGATGCAAGCAGGAAAGTGTTTCATATTTACAAGCTGTTATTTTACAGTGTTGCGTGATTCACATTTAGCTCTCACGAATTTCCCCCGAGACGAGCGTAATTCAGCCGAGGTCACCTCAGGTGTGCTAGAAACTTTTTCATTTTGCTTTCAATTCATAAGAGAGCTCATGAGCGGTAGCATCAGTGTTGAAATGAGCTGCGTGCTTGCCATCTGATTTCAGCCTGCCACATGCGTCGCCTTATTATCAAGCATCATTGGACTTAATCACTTGAGGCTTATTGAAAATTCTATTTTCAATGTAAGGACGCATCTTAGTTAACAATATTAAGTTCTCAAAATTTTCTTAAGGTTTTTTTTCAAGATGTTGAATTTTTGGGAATATTATTATTTGGTTGCAAAAACTATAAGTCAGAACTCAAGGGGGATTGGACGTTTCCAACGTTATGGACGTGACCAAACTGTCACGTTTGTTGGGAGACAACAAACTTCTTAAGATTTATGTAAATTACAATGTACAAACCAGAATCAAATATGCAACACATGGTCAAGGGATTGCTCTTTATAGATCACAAACAAATTATTATATTTTTACGTTTCTGTGTCCGTTTATGAACAAAATTTAGCTTTAGGGATGTGACAATCCTGAAAATAGCCCTAAATGCACTAAAAATAAAAATAATGCACTAACAATCTACAAAGACACCTCAAATGAGTTTTTGAACAAATTTTAACATCTGTGCTAAGCATACAACAAACCTTTGGTAAAAACATCATATTTTCATGGTAAGGTTGACATTTTCACAGAATTGTCTGAATGTTTTGTATTTGTTGGGATGGTTTTATAGATACAGTGTTGAGAATTTGTTTTTGAGAATTGTGACCATTGCTCACAGATGCTGCCCGATCCAACAGGAATATTTTTAGAATGTGGTTCACAAAACTTGCAATTTGTTTGTTTGGTGGATTTTTTTGGTTACTCAAGCACTTTTGTGTGGGGCGACAATGTTTGAGCCAAAGTAAGCCCGGAGTGCCTGTGGTAAGAGTTTATTAAAAAGGAATGAACTCATTTCTGTCTGGGTTTGACAAAAAAAGCATGCAAGAAAAATACTTCTTCTCTCAATACCAAATGTTAAACTGTAGACTCGAGGGAATCATACTTATTTTCCTTAATGGTTCTTAAATAAACTTCTATTTTACAAATCCAGCTGGCACCCTTAAACTCTCAATGAATGGTACCTCCAACAGCTTTTCAATTTATAAGTGTGATCTGTATTCCTGAGAAAATCTCTATCATTTGTTCCCACCTGTGATTCTCCCTGGTGCACCCCCGCACTTTTCCAGTTCCAAGAAGAGTTCAATGGGTAATTTCAGTCTCCTCTGTAATCTCTGTTTATAGACTTCATTACAGATGAGCTTGTAGAACTGGAATGTGGCCATTAAAAGAAATGACACGCGAACAAAGAGTTCCACAGAGGATGTAAATGTATGACGGAAAGGAGGGGTTGAAGAGATGATGAAGAGACAGAGAAAAAGAAATTTCTCATAGACTCCAATGTCTTTCCTATGACAAGAATGTGTGTGTGAAATATTTATGTGACTTTGACTTATGGTCAGATGATATTTTGTACGGTGTCTTTTTGCTACATAATTTGGTTAAATCTTATCTTAGCATAATAGTTATAATATTTAAATGTATTAATATAAATTATTTTTAAACAGTTTGAATAGGATTTGGGATTCATGAATGGGATAAATGAAAAAGATATTTATATATACAAAACTATACATTGTACAGCACTGATCACAGCACAAAAAGGAAGTTTCAGTTAGATTTTAATCAATCTTATTAATGTTTTTGTATTTTATTTTAATTTATTGTGATCAAATAGTTCAAATAGTTAATTTAATCATCCTTGTTTCATTGCAAACCGATACTTCTTCAGAAGAACACAAAAGAAGATAACTTGAAGAATGTTGATAATCAAACTACATTGGAGCCCAGCAACATTTATTGAATGAGCACAAGCCATGTTAGAGAAAGAGTCATAAACAGGTTGTAAACCGCATGACATAGCATAAATATGACTGAATTTGAACTTTGGTTGAAATGTCCCTTTATCAAATATTTTTTTTTATGTACTGTATACAATGTATACATTTTACTTAATTTTATTTTATGCTTGTTTTTTATTATCAATATTCTTAAATTACGATTATGATCAGATTTTGAATGTGTCTTAAAAATCCCAAGCTATGGCAAAGACATTTAGCTAATATACATTTTTAAACCCAACTGAAACAGTTTATTCAGGATGACTCAATATCTTTCATTATTTTTTTATGTTTATCAAAGACTACTCAGAGTTCAGCTTTTTACCATTCAAATACAAACAAATATGATAGTTTTTTTTAATATGATAGTATAATAGTTTTCATCCATGGCACAAAACACAATTCAGAAACTTTAAAAGAGACAAATTCGCTGCAATTGTTATTAGATTTGGAAACAAAAACAACTAACCTTTCCCACGCAGAATACTGTTGTCGTCCTAAAACACAGACCTATCCATCTTGTTCATCTTGTGGTCCTAATGTGAATTCCTCATTGCTTTTCTTAAAATAAAACACACAAATGCTTCTATTTCTTGCAGTGAAAGAGGAAGATATTTGAATGTGTCTTATCCGCCAAATCCAATCTAGACAGTGGACTGACTATCGACTGTCCAGCTGTTGTACTCTAGATTCCCCCTCCCTTCTTCACACTCTCTCTCTCTCTCTCTCTCTCTCTCTCTCTCTCTCTCTTTCTCTCTTTCCCTCATCCCTATTGACGTATTTTACCTTTCTATACTGGCAGATTGTTCTTGGTGTACGCATCAATGAAAGAGAAAAGCATGTTTGATCACTATTGAACAAGGTCATGCAGAACTCTTGTTCATTATCGTTTTAATGACTATAATTAGCATTTCAATACCTACGTAATATTACTTGGTCTTGTGGATGGTGACATTTTTGACACCGGGAACAAAAGGAGATCGCTCTTGATATGTCCGATCCGAGCATGTCCCATAATGCCCTACTCAGCCAGTCATTCATCTGACAAAATGAATCATCCTCATCAACATCACAAGAAGACAGAGCTCTCACGCTGAAAACATTAGGGTTTCTTTTCACAGTCAGCTGTTATATTGAGACCCTTAGCCATTCAGGGAGTATCAGGGATGATAATGTCAACAATGGGGACGTAAAAAGATGATCTTATAGATTGTAACCCAAAAATAATGTTGATATATAGATTTGGCTCACATCTACATTTTTTTAAATTGCGATCACAGTTGTGAAAATTGGCGATATTGCTAGCTCTGTCACAATAACTTTCTGATTAAATCTTGTCATTTGTAAACACGGTATTGACACTTTCTACAGAGACTAGCAGGTTGGCACATGCATGGAGCTTTGGATGTGAGCAGTGGGGCAGAGCTATGCATGTCAATAGGAGAGACGCCTCGTGCCTCCTGGTGATGCTTTTTTTTTCAGTTCTGTGCGCTGAAGATTTCAGAATCTCCTTTAGCTTTTGGGTCATGTCTGTTTACACTATGAATTCTGTTTAGGTGAATGTTTTAACACACTATTCATTACAGATCCAGTTTTATGTTTATCTTCTGTCCAGCAATTCGTTGATCTACACATCAGAATATTCTCATAAAATTTGCAAAGACAAGAAGGGAGCAGACAATGTACAGGCACAGAATCATCTCAAAGGCCCGTTGGGAACCCGGGTATTGTTCTTGAACCCTGCTGTGCTTGAATCTTTCCTTTGGGTCTTTATATTTTCTCCAGCTATGAGGCGTCTGAATAAATGCTGCTGGATTTTGATAACGACACCGTTTTCCATTCTTATCCATAAAACCGCACAAATCGGAAAAGTATTCCCTTGATGCAAGCAAATCAGCGAAGCTTTAGTGTTTCTCGGCCTGTGGCATGCAATTGGATCAGATGTTCACGCACGCCGGTCGACTCAACAGCAGCCTGAACCGTTTTGATTAGACTGCGTTCTCACTGCAGGGGAAAGGGTTGCATTGATAATGAATCATCCGTTAACCCGCCGCCTGCTCTTGTGGTATCAACAAAAATGTCATGTTTAAAGAAGCTTTGTGGCTGAAAAGGCAACATGTCAATCAGGATTATCCTGTGCAAGACTCGGAGCGCTATGTGGAGGTTAACACAGCGGAGCATGTCATAGAGAGCAAATTATTCTTTTATTTTCCTTTTCTAGTTTTTTCCCAGATGAGATGATGCTCTTTGAATAGTAATCAATGTCTCAGAGGTCTCTGTGTATGTTTCTGACAACTTTCACTCTGTTCTCAGACAGGAATATATAGTTCATTTTCGGTAGAACACAACTGAAAATATTATGAAGAATATCGATTACAAAACACTGGACCCTGTTGACTTCTATTGCATGGACACAAACCACCAGGACTTTTCTCAAAAAATCATATATCGTGTTTCAGATAAAGTGTCATACACCTGTTATTTTTTGGTGAATCATCCCTTTGAGCAAATAGTTTAATGATGCATTAGTTTCAATTTAATTTAACCTCTGATGTATTTTGTCCATCACAGTCAACATACCTGCAGAATTAATCTACTAAAGGGTAATTGTCTTTGACCCCATATCAATTATTCAATATAACTGTAATTATTCTATGTCATTGTTTTTTTATTTATGAGAACATATAATTTACATAGTTGATGAAAGCAGTGATGCGTCAAATGCTTTATTACGATTATCTATATTGCATAGTCTCTCTCTCTCCCCCTCTCCTTTTCTCTTTCTCTCTCTAAATATCTTCCATTCAAATCAATAACTGATTTTTTATTTCCCCATTTATCTAATTTCACTACATTAAGCACCATTGCCTCTCTCAACAATTTCTTTGCACCACACGGTAAACTATTCACTGACAGTTTACAGCATATATGAGAAGTGGAAATTTAATGTTATACTCCAGCTGCCTGCAGAATGTCAGCTGCAATACATCTAGGTAATGGAATGGCAAGTGCCCAATTCAATCTGTCTCATAGGACCCGTCTGAAATGTACAGTTACAATCTTCCCCAAACGATTCATGTCATAAATTATCAAACAACATTTACTGTTTCAGGGTTTCTGAGACCAGACACCCTGAACATATGTCAGAAAAACAAGATCTCACAGAACACGGCATTCTCACGGAAGTAGTTATGGGTTTACTTAAAGAAAGTGTTGAAATTAAAATTGATATTAAAAAAATAATTTGAAGAAAGTTTGTAATCAAAGAGCAGTCTATATGGACTTCTATATGGATACAAAACATGAAAGTGAATAGGTGCCTGTTCCCAACATTCTTTAAAATATCTCAAACTGTGTAATGAGGCAGTCAATCAAATATACAGAACAATCCAATGCTGTTTTGCAATCTTCTCTATTGCTTAAAACTGATTCATGTCCAAAAATTAAATCCTTTCAAATGCCGTGACTTCAAACTGGATTTGTATCATGTCACATGCAGAGCATGTCAATTGTAAAAAGATGCTGCGGTGGTCATTTGGTCCATTTTTAGAATAATTCGATAGCTCATACCAATAAACATCTACAATATCTGTTAATGTGAGCAACACAAGCACATCTATCCAAAATCCTACTGGATTTCTATAGGATTTTTACAAGAAATTTATACTGGACCCCAACAAGAATCTCAATCTCTGTTTTTTTTATTTTTAAGAGTATTCCTTTAAGAAATATATTAAATTCTAATAAGAATCCAGTACAACTGAAACCATTTCTATAGGATTCCCATAAGAAATCCGACACACACACACACACACACACACACACACACACACACACACACACACACACACACAGACAGCCAGACGCACGCACGCACGCACGCACACAGACAGACAGACAGACAGACACACACACACACATACACACACACAGAATTTGAAGTACTATACAATAGGATTGTAAGAATCAAATAGGATCGTAAAGAATAAACTGAATTTCGAAGGATATTTATGACAAGGGTGAGCATGTGTGTAGTTTATAAAAAAGTGAAGCCATAAAACTTTGCTTTGTCATCTAAAACAACAAAACATTTTCTAAATCATGTATAATTATTATATAGACAAACCATATCTCATCTTCATTAACACACTGCATTAAAATACTTCGTTAAAACTCATTTATTGCACCAGTGAACTGCAAAAAGTAATTAAATGATGAAACAATTACATCTTATAAATATTTTATTTAATTTCACGACTCAGCTAATCTTTCCGTCCTCTCATGCAGAGACCTGCAACGCTGTCAAGTGAGTTTGCACGAAATACCGCGAGAAGTGTTCGAAAGGCAAACAAACCGTATGTTGTCGCGATTGTTTGACGTCATACATTTATCATTTTGCGCAGCGCCGTATGAAATCAAGCACACCTGTGTTGTTAATTGCTGTTAATTAGTCTCACGTTGATTGGTCGCTAATGCTGACGTTCACGTATAAAAGGGGTAAGGTAACGTGTTCCAAACACTGTCCATTTCAGTTGATTTTAAAGAAGTGTTTCAAGAAAAAGGTTTGAGGTTTTGCAATGTAGTTATGTTTTCTGACACACATTAATGCTTGATAAGTTAATGCTTGATAAATTAATGCTTAATTGATGCTTAATTGATTGATTAATGCTTAATGTTAAGTTGACTTTCTTTTACTTTGTTTCCAAGATGAGTTCCCGAATCCTCGCTCCTCTCCCAAGTCAAGAAAACATCATGAGTGGAACAGAGGGCCCGCGGGTACACAAACCTGGCCAGAGAGTTGTGCTCGGTGTTCTGACCGAGAACGATCAACACAATCGAGTATTTGGGGAGGTTTGTGTCAAAAGTTTGGAAACTTGTCAAAACTCCTTTAAGAAATTTAGTTTATCCTTTATGATTCTAAAAATCCTATTGGATAGCACTTAATTCTTTGGGAAATGTTTATTTATATATCTATGTCTGTAATTTCTTATGGGAATCCTATAGAAATGGTTCCTACTGGATTATTACATTTTATCACGTCTTATAGGACTACTCTTAAATTGCTTTGATTAAAATGCTTTGAATCCAGTGTACATTTCTTATAACAATCCTATAGGAATGGTTCCAAACTATGATCATTCTGATTAGAATCCAAAACATTTCTTAAAAGAATCCAGTAGAATTTATTGACAAGGGTTAAAAACGTTACTCTTTGTCTGTTTTAGGTTTCATCCAAATACGTTACAGCGTCTAAGGAGGTTCCGGTCCACAACACCTGCGTTGGTGTCAATGGAACAGATGCCGTCACTTTAGATTCCAGTAAAAAACAGACGTCGTTTCTGTGTGACTCTGAGCTTCTTTTACTAGATGATGCCATCAATGATGTTGGTAAGTCGTGACATCTAGCAGGGCCGGTTGGTTCAATTGTTGGACTCGTGATCCCAAGGTCGCTGGTTTGATTCTCGGTCTGTGAGTCCCTTGACCAAGGCACTGTTCCCCCAACTGCTCCCCGGTGCCCAAGCATAGCTGCCCACTGGTGTTCGCACTTTGGTGGTCACCTACTGTGTCTACACTGGGATGGGTTAAATGCAGAGCACAATTCCAAGTATGGGACACAATACTTGGCCTCGCTTCACGTCACTAAACTTTCATAGCTTTAATAAAAGCAGATTCTAATTGATGTGTTGTGACGTCTAGGCTTATGCATGGATGCTTCCATGCAGTCGTTGCCAGAGGAGGACACATGTGCGCGAGACATCTTCTGTGTCCCAGAGTATGCAGAGGACATTCATCGATATCTCCGTGAATGTGAAGTTAGTGTCAAGTCTGCTTGTTTCATCACTGGTTCACAAGTTTGTAACTTGCCGTGTTTCTCAGATTAAATACAGGCCAAAGCCCGGCTACATGAGGAAGCAGCCAGACATAACCAACTGCATGAGAGTTGTCCTTGTTGACTGGCTCGTTGAAGTAGGTGAGGAGTACAAACTGTGTTCCGAGACCATCTACCTGGCTGTGAATTACCTGGACCGCTTCCTGTCGTGCATGTCCGTGCTGCGAGGAAAACTACAGCTTGTGGGAACGGCTGCTATACTCCTGGCTGCGTAAGTAGTGAGTCTCAAGTTCTGTATTGTTTGAGTTTTTTGTTATATAACTCTTTATTAGGAAATACGAGGAGGTGTATCCTCCAGAAGTGGAAGAGTTTGTCTACATCACGGATGACACCTACACCAAGAAACAAGTGCTCCGAATGGAGCAGCACCTGCTCCGAGTGCTTGCCTTCGACGTGACCGCACCCACCCCCCTCCAGTTTTTGATGCAGTATACTTTGGAAGAGCATGTCTGTGCCAGGACTACAAACCTGGCTTTGGTGAGCCGCTAAGTGTGATATTAGACAAGCTTTCTGAATTGGATATTGATTTTTCTGTCTTCTGCACTTTAGTATCTTTCAGAGTTGAGTCTGCTTGAGGTCGATCCTTTTGTGCAGTATCTACCATCCAAGGTCGCTGCTGCAGCATATTGTTTGGCCAACTACACACTAAATGGCACTCTGTGGGTGCGTTATCAATCCTTTCCCCGGAGATGTTTTGTTAATACTCAATACTCAATGCTCAATTTTGTTGAGTAAATGTGACCCACTTTCCCTTTTTGGCTTTTTTTTTTGTTGACAGCCCGAGAACTTGTTTGCCTTCACTGGTTACTCCCTGACTGTCATCAGCCCCTGTTTAAAAGAGCTTTACAAGCTCCATGTAGGTGCTTCAAGTCGACCCCAGAGGGCAATCCAGGAGAAGTTCAAGAGCTCAAAGTAAGCAAATCCCCCTCCCACAAAATTAAGGGTCCAAATGTTTCCAGAATAACCTTTTGCATTTAAAAATGCGGACAGAATTGTTTTTAATGGGAGTTACTTAATGCATAATTAACAAACATTGCCAACTTTAATTCTCTTATTGACATCCTAATTGCAAATCCATAATAATCCCTTATGATTTTAGATATTGTGGCGTTTCTCTACTCAAACCTGTGGAGACTTTGCCTCTACCTTAGTGTTTGGACCGTGACCACATGAATGCCTCAAGGCCAATAAAATGACTGCAGCGCTTAAGTCTTCTGTAAATAAGTGGAAATGATTTGTTTTTTAAATGTTTTTAAACTTAAATGTGATTTTTATCATAGGTAATTTTAAGTAGTGTAACCCAATAAAATGGTAACTGTTTCAAGTCAGACGTGCCATTGCATGCTGTACACTTGTGGCTCATTCAGCCGCATTTATTCAGTCTTGTACTTGACTTTTTTTACCTTGTGTATCATGTACTTCTGACTGTACTATGTCTTCAATAAATTGAAACTAGTGCCAGTATCTTTCTTGTAAATTTGTTTGTAACTGTGCAGAAGCGGCTTTAATTTCTCAAGATTTCTGGAGCACCTTTTACTAAGCTTAATTCTTCTAGTATGGTGTTTGATGCTTACGCTTGTTGAGAAAATTATACAGACTTGGACTTGAGGTGATTTCATGATTCTCAATTTTAAGTTATCTATCCCAAAGTATTTCGAAATCCTTCAAGTTTCTTGTTCTTTGTATGGGCTGTTGTATTGACTTTCTGTAGAAATCCAAAGAATGAACTTTACAGTTGGGCCCATTATAATGGTTTGTTAAAGTTCAGTACATTTACCATGGAACTAAGTTTTTAAATGCCACATTTGATTGTAAACCCTTTAAGGTATAAATCGTCAACACTTCTAATTCTCCTTTCTTACACGAAGATGCTTAAATGTTTAACAATTAAATGTCAGTGGTGATAGAACAAATAAATTACCCTGGAACTTTTATGCTCTTCCACATTCTCAACTTTCCTTGAGTTAAAGGAATTGTTTTTTTTTTTTTTTTTTTTTTTTTTTGCCAGTCAGCAGGGTGCATTAACTTTTACATTCTTTCTGATCAGATATTTTGAGGAGTTCTTGGACCAAATTTTAAGGCAATATGGGAGAAAGAATGACGGCTGCGGCAATTTAAACTTGTTTTTCCTCCTAGCTTGGTTACATTCTTCAAACAATCTTTGTTCATCAGAACAAAATTGTGTACATATATGAAAAGCTCAAAGGTGTAAGTTTAGTACATTTTATTTTGGGATGGACTATCTCTTTCATGTCCAACATTAAATGTACATGCTTTGGTGTATGGCACACTAGCGCCATCTATTGCATGATGTCTGTTCCAGAAACAATTTTACACAAATGTAATGTTTAAAAAAATTACTGGCTTTAAAAACTATACACAACAGTTTCTCCGTCTACTTAAAAGTATAATTTCTAAACTTGTATGCAGGAAAAGTTTTAAGGTTTCATGCTTTAGTAATCTAGCCAAACCTGCTCGGTTGCATTGACTCCGCAGGTAACGTCATGGGAAAAGTAGACGCAAAAGTGGGCGTTTGTGTTTAAGGCATAGAAAGACTAACTAAAACTACGAGTACTTTGGATTTAAACGTGTTCTGAGATGGGCTCCACAGAACCACCTGAATTTCATAAAATCCGGGAGCTATATGACAAAGCGCTCCAATGCATAAAAACAGGCCTTCAATATGACGAGCAAGGGAATAAATCCCAAGCTCTTCTTATGTACAGGCAGGGCAGGCAACATCTTGTCAATGGGCTGGAGGTTGACACCCATGGGAACCAATGCGTCGGACCAAGCTGGGACTTTGCCCGACAGACGCAGCTGAAGATGAACAAGACCCTGAGCACCATCACAACTCGTCTAGGGGCATTGGAGGGTTCAGCCACCCAGGGTCAGCGCCTTTATCCGACCCTTCCTGTCCTGCAGGACCCCCAGCCTCTTCCTAACACCAGAAGGCTTCTACCAGGCAACCAGATCTCAGAAGTGGTTTCCAGTGAGCTTCCACCAGCCTACACCCCACAACCAACACAGGGACATTTGTCAGTACCTAATGGAGATTCATCTCAACCTGTTCCCAACCATATACCCCAACATCAGGCCCTTGCCCCTGTTAATCTCAAGGAATCTGGAACAGAGATTTTGTTCTTGCCCGGTGGGGTGCAGATGCTCTTTGTGTCTCCTGAGGGCCATGTCAGCGCCCCTTCTTATCCAGGGTTCCTGCGGATAATCTTGTACAGGAACCGAAATACTGAAGGGGGTCCCTGCTATGCTCCAGCGTATTTACAGGTAAGAGTTTAATTTAACAGTTTAGGCCCATTTGATCTGTTTGGATATGGGGTGGTAGCAAATAGTTTCTTCTGTATTAGCGTTTGGTCCTTGACATCAGCTCATGATGACTAACAGCTAAAAAACTGAGATTACTATCATGCTTAACGCGTTATACAATTACAGGCACATTCCTATACATAGTGAAATGTTGTTTGTTAAGCTTAGGCTTGATTTAGGATTTGAAAGTAGATTTCATTTTATTTGGGTATTTTAAGTACTTGATGTACTTAAACACACACGCTTGATGTTGGCACACTTAATGTTGGCAAACATGTCACATTAAAGACATAGTGCACTCAAAAGTGAACAGTCAGTCATTATGTACTCGCTTGTTATTCAGAACCTGTATAACTTATATTCTGCAGAACACAAAAGAAGATATTTTGAAGAATGTTGGCAATTAAATGCCCAGCCTTCTTCAGATTATCTTTTATTTTTTTAATAAAACGACCAAAGTGAGTAAACAAATCTCAGAAAGATAACTCCATAATTGCTTTTTCTGTTTTGACATGCAAATGTTTTCCTTCACACCCTTAAAAGCCAGTTAAACCAGACCTTCTGCAAGGCGAATAGGTTTGACATCAATGGTTTGGTAAATTGTAGGTCGTCTTTCTGTTTCAACAAATAGAAATGACACTGAATAGCAGACTATCTGCTCTGTGTTCAGATTTGGCAGATATTCAATTTTAAAGGCTAGCTGTCCACTGCTCTGGAACCTGTATGTCCAACACGTGGTTTGTCCAATAGTGTCCCTTTGTCCTGTGTTAAGCCATCTAAAACAAAGAATGGCTTGCATTAAAATTCCAGTCTTATCCCCCTAGAAAGTTGCTTTATTGCACAACGATGATATTTTTAGGATTTACAAATTAATTTTTGTTTGTGTGTTTGCAGGTATGTGATTGGATTTACCCGCTGTACCCCGACTCACCTGTTTTTCTCAGCGACAGAGGTGTGTTTACTTTTCCTGACATCACATCGACAGTACCGGGGTCATACGTGGGGGTCGTACTGTCCTCAGAGATGCCTGCAGCAGAAAGAGCTGCATTCCAAGAGCATCTTTCATTGTTGGCACAGCTCAGAGTCCAGGTAATCGAATCAATGTTGTTTTGAAAATAAGACTGGAAAATAATATTAGGGATTTCACAATATTGTCAACAACCTTCTTTTATGATATTTAAGTATTTTATATACGTGAGAAGCAGGTCTAATGAAGGTGTCTTTTGTAGGTTGATGATGGATCAGTTGGTGCCACAGGAAGAGACAACGCACTAAATGAGAAGTTTCCTGTTGGTTCGAAAGCATTTGAAGCACCAGGTGGCGAGGATGTAAATCTTCCTGGATGGAGTGAAAAAATCTCACAGAGCATTTTAGCAGGTATGAAATTTTATTAAATAATAGGTAGAAAAGTTGTACTAAGGTTTAGCCATTTTAACCATTCTGTTTTTTATAACGGAATAAAAACATTCAAGCTAATAATGTTATAACCAAAAATAAAAAATTTTGAATATAAAAATCAAAATCAAAACATGTTAAATTTGATCATCTTCAGTATAGTCACATTTTGATTGGAATTTTCAGATTTTTTTCTCATTACATCAAGCAGCTTCTTTAGATCTGACAATATGATGCTGTTTTAACGTAATTTTAACAGAGAGCTATCAAAAAAGGGGCGAAACCCTTTTGGTGTAGAGGTGTATTTGTTTTGATGGTTTCGAATGTCAACATTGACCACCAAAAATCGTATAAAATTTCTAAGACAGAATTTAAATATACTTCTTCTGACTTATATATATTGTTCAGGAACCTCCTGGCTAAGTCAGGGGCTTGTACGAGGAGCTGAAGCCACAAGTAAAGCCATCCATAAAGGAGGAACCAGGACACGGGATAACTTAACTCCAGAAGAGACCCCAGCAGAGGTCAGCCCTACGGTTACCAAAAGTCTAAATGCAGCCAGAACGGCAACTGGTGGTGCTGTGAAAGTCAGTCAGTATTTAGGTAAAACATGTTGTGAGTTTTCATTTATTTTGTGTTGATGGCTCCTAGTTTGCAGTGTGCAATACTACATGGTGTTTTATTCACCAGTGGATGGTGTCACTAATGTGGCTGGTAAAGTCGGGAAGGAACTTGCTCCTCACATCAAAAAACATGGTGGCAAACTTATTCCGGAATCCTTGAAGAAGAATAAAGATGGCACATCAACGGTGGACGGAGCTAAACTAGTGGCAGGGAGCAGTATACAAGGTATCCGAATTAATACATTTCCTTTAGTTTAAGCATGCTTTTCATATCATGCGCCGCATTTAAGTTTTTATTATTTTTTAATAGTTGTTTCTGTTGTACAAAAGTGCTTTTGTCATGTGATTCTGCGCACTGTTTAACATTGTAGGCTTCTGCAATATCTGGTATAGTCTGGAAACGGCCGCCAAAACTATCTGCAAGAGTTTAAGTCTGGAAACTGTCTCTACTGTGAGGCACAAGTAAGTGTTTTTTTTTTTTTGTATATCTGCTAATAATTGTTTTTGTCTATTTTTCTCTACAGAAACAGATTTTTACTGTATATCTTCCTAAACTTTACTGCTTTGGGAAACAGTTCATTCCCTCTTTTCTGTTGCTTCAAAATATTTAGGGTTCTTGATAACCTTTCAGGCCCATCGAGCAACATATAAATGTATGGCGGTTCTTCTAACCTGCCCATCTTTTCTTGAACTATTTCTGAACTGGTGTCTGTGTTTATGAATTAAACCTTAAATAAAACACTATATCTGCTCTGTTCTCTTAGTTTCATTACATAGAACACTTTCCTGCCATTAATTTCATCCCAAAATATATATACATTATTTTAAGCTTTTTAACTAGTTTTGGAAAAACTTCTTCCTGGAGCATTTCTGTTCAAACCGTTTCAATGTTTGTGATCAGGTATGGAGACGAGGCAGGGCAGGCTGCAGATGCTGCGGTTCAGTCTGCTGTCAATATAGGTGTGACGGCTTTTAATATAGATGATCTGGGAATCAAGGCTATAATGAAGACTACCGGCAAACAGACCGCAAAAGCAATGATGAATCACAAATTTCGAGCAGAGAAAAACGAGATGACAGAAAATCCACTTAAGAACGAACAAAATGAGAAAAAATAGTTTCTTTTCTATTTTTTGGATGTCATAATACTACTGTTTAATGAAAAAAACTTTTTGATGATGTTGTATTATTCAGTGTTTACAGAATCTTGCACTTATAGGCACTTGTATGTATAAGTTAACAAATTGTAACAGTTAGAAGTATTTCAGATTTCCAAAGATACAGATTTATTAATGCATGTTTTATTTTAAGAATTATTTTGAAGGGATATATTTATCAAATGAAATTACAAAAATGCAGATCATGACAATACAGATAACTTTCTGGATTCTCAAATCTGTCTGTTTTTTTTTATCTAAACCTTGGTGTTTGTTTATTTGGAACCTGTTTTCAATGCTAAATATATAACAATTAAGGCTATTCATTCCAGATTTCGTACATGTAATATTTTGCTTGTAATTCGTTAAAAGCAAAAGATTTGTTATCACACTTTGAAACTGTTGACCTGCAAGATCTGGAGACGTATGGAGATGTATATGACATCTGACAGACATCTTCTAATGGTCTATATGACATCTGACAGACATCTTCTAATGGTCTATATGACATCTGACAGACATCTTCTAATGGTCTATATGACATCTGACAGACATTTTCTGGAGGTCTACATGACATCTGACAGGCATTTTCTAGAGGTCTATATGACATCTGACAAACGTCTTCTAATGGTCTATATGACATCTGACAGACATTTTCTAGAGGTCTATATGACATCTGACAGACATCTTCTATTGGACTATATGACATCTGACAGACATCTTCTAGAGGTCTATATGACATCTGACAGACATCTTCTAGAGGTCTATATGACATCTGACAGGCATCTTCTAGAGGTCTATATGACATCTGACAGACGTCTTCTAGAGGTCTATATGACATCTGACAAACGTCTTCTAGAGGTCTATATGACATCTGCCAGACATCTTCTAATGGTCTATATGACATCAGACAGGAATCTTCTAGAGGTCTATTTGACATCTGACAGACATTTTCTAGAGGTCTATATGACATCTGACAGACATCTTCTAAAGGTCTATATGACATCTGCCAGACATCTTCTAGAGGCCTGTATGACATCTGACAGACATCTTCTAGAGGCCTGTATGACATCTGACAAACATCTTGTTTTGGTCTCTGTGATATCTGACATATCAGAGACATAGTGTAGATGAGAAACAATGTCTGACAGATGTTTTGCAGATGAAACTGCAGACATGAAATAGATGTTTGTGGGATGTTTGTGTGCTATTTCAGAGCAAGTGAACCATATAGTACTAGGACCCAGCGTGGTTGCCATGTTCAGTTTTACTGAGGCTGTTTGTTACCAAGGAAACTTCTCCACAATCAATAAACTTGCAAACATTCACAAGAGATGAGTGAAACTTTTTTTGAAGATGATAAGCTATCCCAACTTCAAACAGAGCTCGAACAAGAGAGAGAAGTGAAGTAAGTATGAAATATCTTAACCATGAAACTTACTTTTCTATTTAAAGGACAATGTGTGGCTTTTTATAGTGAGATGTTGCAGGACTCTGTGTGTGACCTGAGGAGCACATTGGCCGAGTTGGAGGAAAGACTTCACAGTGTGGATGGAGAAGGTTTGTATGTCATTTCATCTCTTTATTCTTACTTTGTATCATTTTGACTGGGTTGGTTAAGACTGTACATGAATTTGTTGATCAGAAAATGAATGGAGAACCAGATATGAGACCCAGCTGGAGCTCAATGGGCAGCTTGAGACTCAAATCAGTGTCGTCACAGAGAGACTCAAGAACCTCCGAGGTGACCCTGCAGGTATAATCCAATTCAATCTGATTCAGAGAATGACTAATTTTTATTTATTTGACACATTGTAGCTGTATTATAGGCTATTATAAATATTATTTTGATTTTGATTATAGATTCTGTTAAATTGGCAGCACACTACGTGTAACTTATGTATTATATTTTAATTAATTCAATGCTTTCCACCTACCTTTAATTTCAAATATTAAGACTGTTTTATTTTTTTTAATAATTGTTGTTTTATATTTACAGTTATTTTTATATTACATATTTATATACAGTTATTTATATAATTAAAGCTTTAAAATGTACGAATTTTGAGGGTACTTTTCACGTTAAATATTGATAGTCTATTATAAATATTTTAAATATTATAGGTTCTGTTAAATTGGCAGCACTCTGTTTTTAACTTATGTATTATATTATATTAATTTAATTTAATTATTTCCACGTACGTATGATTTCAACTATTTAGACTATTATTTCTTTAAATAGTTGTTGTGTTTTATATGTTCAGTTATTTTTATACTATATATTTATATACAGTTATTTACATAATAAAAGCTTTAAAATATATGGACTCTTATATTTGACTCTTACTTTTCCACGTAAAAATAAAGATTTTTGTGTGTTATTTTAAAATGATGATACACAATAGTATTCTTACAAGTAGATGTTAGGAAGAATGTGTAAAAGTGTTAAATTTAAAATGTTTAATTTTGTGTAATTCCATTCATGAGCTGTAGGGGGGTCTATTGCATTCTTTACAACTGTGTCATTCACTCCACCTGGAAAGTTTTCTTTAATTCTTCTTGACCATCAGATGTATTGTACTCTGTCTCAATTGAATTTTAAATGGTGTCCTCCATCATCACATCAAGTCACATCATTGCTGCATTTATATCACGCCAAAAAGAATTCTTCTGAACAGTTAAATGGATTCTTATTGTGTTGACACAGAATAAGATATGCAGCAGGCCCAGACGTGTAGAATACGAGAGCATTGGGCTATTGTATTCTGTTGTATAGCATGAGGGTTCTTTACACAAATCGGAAGTGGAAAGAGTAAATATTTTCACAATAAAAATAAAATAAATCTTTTCGTGTTATCTTCCTTTTTAGACCGTCTGGCTTCTATTCGTTCATATGATGAAATGCCATTGGTAAGTATATTTCACCTTCACTGTAAAAATAGCTCATGTAAATATCACAAATATAACTACATATTATATTAACTTGATAAAATCTTCTTAACACATTAAATATTTATGCAGTGGAAATTATCAGAACAAAAAAATCCAATGGTTGACCTTTCTAAAATGTACAAACATTTTTTTAATTAACAAAGAAATAAGTATTTCACAAATACTTATTTGATAAACAAACCAATAATTTTGGTAATTTCTAATAGAAGTGTTTGAGTTAATCAGTTAAAAGTTCAAAGCTTTAAACAATTTACAATTAAATGTTGTACATTTTAATGTTAAAAAACAGTTAAATTATGTATACATTTTAAGTAGAGGTAAAAAAAATTGTTATGTTTGTTGAACACACATTTAGCATGTTTTCCGTGTAATTATCTCTTGACCCTGTCTGCGTAACAAGGAATTTAAATGCTGTATTTCAGTTGCTCCTGTTAATGGTCCATTTGTTTCTTAAACTCATTACTGCCTGGCCAAGCTGAATGCAGACCTCTGCCAAAGAAGAGATTAAAATCAATCTGCTGAAACAGCGTGAAAAATATTTAATCAGCAAGCAGTAATCTGTGAAAGGGGAAAGGGGAGGACACATAGCAGGCCATGCTACAGCAATGTGTCTATAATTAGGATTTTTATACAATTAATGAGGTCTGGGGTTAAATATGACCCAGAGCAGAATATACAAATGAGAAATTCATGGGTTGTGCTTTTTAATAACATTACCCATTATCTCTTCTATCATCATGTGCAGCTTAGATCTGTGTGAGTTGTTTGGCTGAAACAAACTTTAACATTTTAGATTTATATTCTTTGTATTTTGTGTTTTAGATTTATATTCTATGTATTTTGTGTATTTGTTATCATGCAGGATGATCTCAGACAGAAGCTGAAACTGACAATCACTGAGAAAAACAGTTTACAAACTCAACTTCTCGACCTTCAGATGAGAATCGCGCAGGAAGGAAAGGTCAGGCCTCTGTTCTTTCCTCCTGAAAAATTGCAAAGAATATTGTCCTGTACATTTTGCTATTCAAAAGATGTCTGTTCTGTATTTTTTTTTGTACAATACAATTTAATTGACTTTAATAAGAGGAAGTGAATGTGTTGGGTTGAAAAAGTTCCCTTGAGATGTGATGTATAATTGTAAGATTATGCCGACTTGACAGTCCAAATTTCAAGAACAAACTTTGTATGCTACACATATTTTGGTTATATATGATATTCATATATGTTTTTATATTAGGCTTATCAGAAGGTCTATGAAGAGAGGCGAGCATATCTCACAGAGATTGCACAGGTAAGATTTGCATTTCAAAGGTCTCATTCATCAGAAGCAAAAGTATGTATTCACTTTACCTTTTTCTATCTGTATGGTGAACTCTTAATTTCATGTCATAATGAATTGATTTGTAACTTTATGCAGATCTTGTCTGTAGTAGTAAACAATCATCATATGTTCCCAGCTGTCCTCAACTTTGGATCATAACAGAAGGCAGCAGATGGTTCGGGCCCGAAGGACTGCACAGAGCCAAGACAAAAAGTAAATGTTGAAATGCAGTCCACTTCACTACATGCAACTGTCTATTGTATCCGGAAAATTGTCATAAGTTATGTCTCCTATTTGGTCATCAGCATAGCAAACCTTCAGAAAGGACACATCCATCAGAACTTAACAATTCTTGTGCGAGAAAAAGGAAACGTTGTGCCTCCATATGGTTAGTGTCAGAATAGGTTTCCCCTGAGGTAAAACAAGGGTAAAAAATTATACATACAAGTATGCCACCAAACTTTAGTTTAGTTTGCACTTTTAAATCTTAACACTTATAGCTCAATTTGTTGGGCAGGGCCGGAACCCGTCCTGATCTGAAAAAGTGGCTGTCAGATAGTGTTCTCTCCGTGATCCATCAGAAAGAAAGTTCTTACTTTTTTCAAAAACAGAATTTGAGCTTTAAGCCTGGTATCGTTTATTAAAAATTCATGTCTGTTCCAGTTTAATCCTCCCATTTGAGGATACAGGACAATTTGTATAAAACTCTTCAACATGGATAAATGACCTGTCTTTGGCATTGGTTGTACTTTTAAACACATTGTGAGAATACTAGCTGTATTTCTTATCTATGTTCAGCAGAGCCCAGGAGGGTCTGAAGCCAGGGTCAGATGAGGTGAGGGGGTCTGTCAGAAGAACAGCAGCACCGAGTCGACTGCCAAGAATTAAACGCTAATGCAGTGTAATAAAGTGCTTTTTTATTCAATTTGACAGTAAAAATTAAGCATTGTTTTTGTAACCATTGATATAATTCGCAAAGGCTACATTGTCATAGGTTAGGTCCCTTGTCCAAAAATCCTTTAAGAAATTCAGTTTATCCTAAATGATCCTATTTGATTCTTTAAATCCTATTGGATGGTACTTAAAATTCTGTGGGAAATGTATGTTGTTTGTATATGTATGTGTGCAATTGCTTATGGGAATCCTATAGAAATGGTTTCAAAATTTGTATTGGATTCTTAATAGAATTGATCATATTTCTTAAAGCAATACACTTACAATTTTCTTATTGGAATCCATTACAAATTTCGGATAAAAATCCTATAGGAGTGATTACAAAATATGATAGAAATTCTAATTAGAATCCTCAACAAATTTCTTTCTTTTTTGGACAAAGGGTGTCCTAATTTACACAAACATTTTAAAAATAAAAATTCTTTAAACACTTTACATAGCCATAGCTTGACTTTTTTCTTTTAGATCGATAACCATTTTAACTTTACATTGTCAATAAAATGTAATGAAACCAATGTTTATATAAACTTAAATACTCTGACATTAAGTATTACATCCTTTCAGTATAACCCTATACAAAACATTGTACTCTGTGCATTCTCTAATGTTATAGAGAGTGTAGTGTATAGGGACAGCTTCACCTTTCACAGTGTGAGATTCTTGAAGGATCTTTGAGAAAGAGCCCTGAGAAACTGGGCGGGGTCTGTGAGGAGGAGGAGGAGGAGGAGGCTGCAAGTCTGAGTGCGGGGCTGCATCTCAATGAGAGAGAGAGAGAGAGAGAGAGAGAGAGAGAGAGAGAGAGAGAGCAGACCCTTTGCGGGACAACAAAGAACTCACATCACGACTTCTGTCAGCATAACTCAGCATCATCACAGAAAACATCGGAAATATTCGTCATCTCTCGGCAAGTATTTATATTTATACACTTCTGGACGTCATACATATTAACATTGGCAGCTGTTAGGATGTGTTTATTTTATTTTTATTTTAAAAATCATTTCTATAGTTTATTTTATATTTTACAATAACAGCTCGTGTTGCTTGTTTTATTGTTGTTAAAATAATTGTAATATTTGTACCATACGTCATTGTTGATGAATATCATGACATATAATGCATTTGATTCAGGTTGTTGCATTTAAATTGTGTTGTAAACAACAACAACAACAGCAACAACAGGATTAAAAGTTATTTTCAGATCAGATTATTTTAAAACTTTGTGCCCTCAGTGAAGCGACATGGAGGAACATTTTGACGACCGGGACAAAGTTGAGCGCAGCGGCCGAGGTGGAGGACGAGCAAACGGGCTTCTGAGTCCCGCTCACAGCGCTCACTGCAGTCTGTACCGGACCCGCACACTCAGAACTCTCAGCTCGGAGAAGAAAGCGAAAAAAGTGAGATTTTACCGCAACGGAGATCGATACTTTAACGGCATAGTGTACGCCATCTCATCCGACCGGATCAGAACATTCGATGCCCTGCTGGCTGACCTGACCCGAACCCTTTCTGATAACGTCCATCTGCCGCAGGGGGTCCGAGTCCTCTATTCGATTGATGGCTGTAAGAAAATGACGAGTGTAGATCAGCTGCTGGAAGGTAAGACATGATCTATACCTGTTTTAATAAACCTTAATTCTATTTAAAATTCTATTTATATTTTACTCATCTTAATTCTATTTAAATGTTTTATTTTATTTATATTTTACTCATCTTAATTCTATTTAAATGTTTTATTTGTATTTAACTAATCTTAATTCTATTTAAATGTTTTATTTTATTTATATTTTGCAAATCTTTATTCTATTTAAATGTTTTATTTATATTTTACTAATCTTAATTCTATTTAAATGTTTTATTTATATTTAACTAATCTTAATTCTATTTAAATGTTTTATTTATATTTAACTAATCTTAATTCTATTTAAATGTTTTATTTTATTTATATTTTGCAATCTTAATTCTATTTAAATGTTTTATTTTTATTTTACAAATCTTAATTTCATTGAAATGTTTTATTTTTATTTTACAAATCTTCATTATATTTAAATGTTTCATTTAATTTATATTTTTACAAATCTTAATACAATTTAAATATTTTATTTTATTTATATTTTATAAATCTTAATTATATTTAAATCTTTTATTTTATTTATATTTTACAAATCTTAATTATATTTAAATCTTTTATTTATTTATATTTTATTCTATTTAATTCTGCATGGGACCTTTATAACACCCACAAAAGGTGTTTTGTCTTAATCCACCTATTATATTTTTTCAGAAAAACATTTAATTTTATAAATATTAATATATATGTATATTAATTGATTTAAAAACAATGTGTCCAAGTCCATTGACAGTTAAAGTGCTATCTGTCAATACTCTATGGATGTTTTTGCCTTTTTTTTAGCTAGTGCAATTAGTTCATTTCTCATTGATCTTACACTGGACTTGTTTAGTCTTTAAAGGGATTGTTTACTCAAATTTGAGTTTATCTTCTTAACTTTCAAGAGAAAGATATGGTAGAATGGTTGGAGGAACAGTTTTTAGACCCCATTGCTTAGACCCCATTAACTACCATAGTAGTAACAAGTGCTTTATATAGTGTTTAGTTGAACGTACAATGAGATATTTCGAAGAAAGTTGTTGGGTCAGTGGTTGTCCTCATCCTCCTACGGTGGTTTTCATTTTTTTGTGATCCATGACTTTAAGTTGTGGTCTGGTGGTTAGAGAGTTGGACTTGAAAGAAGGTTGTGGGTTTAAATCCCAGGGCCAGCAGAACATATCAGAAGTGTCCTTGAGTAAGACGTCTTACCCCCATTAGCTCTGCAGTGATGATTGACTACTGCATAATACTGTTAAGTGGCTTTGGATAAGAGCGTCTGCAAATGAATAAATGTAAAATGTAAGTGTAAGCCCAGATGTAAATTTAAACAGAATTTTGTTGTCTGAAAATCTTAGCATCCATTTACTTTCACTGTAAGGGAAATGTAAATGTAAACATTCTTAATTCCTACGCCTAATGTTCTCAAGAAAAACAGTCATTTGGGATTTGGACATTTAAATCAGGAACGTTACAGTGTTCTCGTTCAACGCTAATGTTAGAAACTTGAGGCCAACCTATGCCTGCAACATGCATTTTGTTTTCTCCCATCATTCTAGGTGAGAGTTATGTGTGCGGATCCACCGAAGCATTTAAAAAGCTTGACTACACCAACAACGTTAACCCCAACTGGTCTGTAAATGTGAGGGCCCTGGGCTCCGGCAAGTGCCCCACGTCCCTGGCGTGCTCCAAATTAAGTCCAGAGTCCAAAGAAAACAAAGACTTCATCAGACCCAAACTGGTCACCGTCATCCGCAGCGGCGTGAAGCCTCGGAGGGTGGTTCGCATTTTGCTTAACAAGAAGACGGCCCATTCCTATGAACAGGTTCTCACTGATATAACCGATTCTATAAAGCTCGACTCTGGGGTTGTCAAGAGGATCTATACTCTTGAAGGAAAACAGGTATGGAGAACTGATTTATTAACAAAATATAGTATTATTTAAGTATTACAAAAACTCAATATCTTCAATGTGTCTTATGTTGTTTAAGTTCTGTATGGGCTTTTCTCATCCCGTCTACTTTCAATAATAAAAAAGATCTAATGCTTTAGCAACAAGCTCCATATAACCCATAGCTGCATTTATGGTTGAAGTCGTGTTTGTGAATGGGAATCTGTGTCTGTGCCCACGCACATGATATCAGAGAATCTGTGTCTCAGAGCATACAGAAATAACTCGGGCTTCTGCTCTCATTTATATTCCTCCCACCTTTTCATGCTCTGAAACAGCTGTCATCTCCACACATGCACAATGGTTGAAGTGCACACACATACACACCTACACAGGCACATTTACCTCCATATTAATACATGATCACGAGATGGTCTATAATATCTTAAAGCTCCACACACATACAGTAGCAATAGATCCATGAATCTCGGGTTGCTTCCATTTGGCTGAAATACATTAAACTCTAATTAATCGAGACCCAAATCTATAACCTCTCTCTCTATTGATCTAGGTTCTGTCTGCTCCGCCAAAGGCTCAGACCTCAGACAGCAAAGTGTGCTGTCTCTTTGTCTTTTAGTGTGTAATTCAGTTTTAAAAAAACAAGAAAGCATCGACAGATTTTATGTGTTATAGCATGTTGTCAGCCCTTTTTATCTTGGCATATATCCGTATTTATATAACATTCTAGTTTACTGAAAAATTGGCTGTGCGAAATTACATAATTTTATCATGTACATCAGTTCAACATGATGTTGTTTTAACATAATTTTGTTTACAACGTTATGTTGAAACAAGTAAATCACGTGGAAACCATTTATTTTTAAATTCTGAACACTGAAATTCTGCATTTGGCATTTAAATGAGTAGTTAAACTTAAAGCGTAATTTCTTTTATATTTTACTCACCATTAACAGTGAAAAATGTTTTGTTGAAATTGGTTCCACATGAAGAATTGAGTTCAGTAAAAACCATTTATCTTAAAATGATGGAATTTGAAAAAAGTTAAATGAACTAAATTAAAAAGTGTGGAACTGATATAAAATTGGTGTGGAAATGGTTAAATTATATAATTCCAAAGTAGTCTTCTTTTCAGCGTTGTTATATATAAATTTTTTTGTTTGGGAGATATTTGAAAGAATGTCAGCAACTGGAATTTCATCGTTGACTACGTAAGCTGTAACAATTATTGTATACAAAAGAAGATATTAAGAAGAATTCAGCAAAACAAACAGTTTTGGGGCCAGCAGAAATATCGATGACTTATAATTCCAACAACATTGTAATAACAACAACAACAGTGAACATATCTCATTTACCAACATTTTTCCAAAACAAACAAAATCTAAACGGTTTTGACCTCAAGAGTGAGTAATTCTTTACCTAATTTTCATTTTTGGGTGAATTTCACCCTTAAATATGTTAAAACATCATCTGATACCAGTGATTACACACTGAGGGATCACAACTGCTGGTCACCATCTACTTTTAGAACAGGCATCCATGAAGCCTGAGGGAGAGGTATAATGAGAAAGCCAGGCCTGACACAGTCTTCCCCTCCGTGATTTCTGCCGATTATACAATTATTAACAAGCACAACAGAAACCGGAACAAGAGGAAGTAAAAAAGATAATAGAGGGATCTGCTGTGTTTTAAGGAGGATTACTCTGAGAAAAGAGTAGAGCGCTTGTAGTTTACTTAAGTGAGATGAAAGGTGGAGGAGTTAACAAAGCAATAGTCATAAATTGTTTTATGATGTTGATTTGTATTGTGAGATCAGAAGTGTTTTCGAACTCAAAATCCAGGTGTGGAAGCAATTTATGCCAATATGTGTCTTGCTGTTCTTGCTCTTAACTAAAAGAAAATCGGATAGTGATTGATGTACTTTCTAAAGTGAAGAATGGCGGGGTTGAGCGACAATACATGTACTGACATCTTTTTAATACCTTATTTTCTGAAAAACATTGCACTCTATAATTTAGTCTTTGTAATGAATCCGTGTTGTTTTTGCAGAACTTGCAAAAAACAACTCATGTGAAACCGCATCAAAATCCAGTGATTTTATCCGGCTATCCAGATAAGCGTTTGATAAAAGAGCACAGGGTAATGCTGTGCCAGGATATCATTACTCAATAGAACAGTATTTGCAGAACACAGTGAATGGTGTTTTTTCAAGGTTTGTGTTTTCCGTAAATGTTATTTAAATGAACCTGTCTTGTCTAAATGAACCTGTGTATAGAAAAAGATAGATTTCAGTCAATTAAGAAAATCACTGTTGAGCCTCTGCCCAAGTAAACTCTGAATGAAATGAAATGTCAGATATAAAAGAAGACCGTGTATGACGTAGTACACTGTGAATGATATTTTTCAATGAGAAGAAGGTAAAGAGTTGAGAGAATTGTACCTTGTCTTGTTGCAAGATTACATTTACTTTACATTATATTTAGGCATAAAGCAAACGCTTTAATACAAAGCGATTTACAAACAATCGAGGATACAATAAAGTAATAAAACGCAAAGCTAACAAATCGACACAAAGGTTTGTTTGTTACAGTCAAGTAATGTAGGAAGAGAGAGTTTTTAGGGATTTTTTAAAGGAGGGAGAGATACAACATAGATGTTGTTTCCTTACATGTAAATGAATGCTTCATTAGATGTTCTCAGTTAATTGGATGTAATATAGTTTAGTGTGGGTGAGTCTAGATTGATTTCTTTTTTAAATTAACCATTCTGTGGCACTTTTTCTAAGTCAGATCCAGTGTACAACACTGTATTTTAAAGGTCCTTAAAGGGATAGTTCAACCCAAAAGGAAAATTGTGTCAATATTTCCAAAAATGTTTGCTAAAAGAAAACCGTTGGTCCTCGTTGTCACTGTTGATTGGTCTTGTGCCCAGTTATTAAGTAAACCATTGGGACCACTGATTTTTGGTACATTCTTCATAATATCTTCCTTTGTTTTTGCATGAGAAAGTAAGTCATGCACGTTTCAAATGACAAATGATGATACATTTTTGAACTATCCCATTAGTTGATGTCATAAAAATGTTTTAAGTGTTAAAATCTCAAGATCTGCTTTTAGCAGTGATTTACACAGATTCACAAATAGCATATCCTTTCTGCTAATAGTGTAGAAAATAAATCTACCCATGTGGAAATCTGACATTGCATTTGATTCAGATTTTATGAGATATGAGCTGTAAGAACTTTTCTCTGATGCATTGGTGTCTCCAAATGAATGAACAGATAAACCTGATCTGGGTTTTTGGGTCTTTGCCTGTACTCCAGAGTCTCATGATACCTCTCTGCCAACTGGTATAATGAGGTTAGAGACAGTAGATCAAGGTTGTATTGCATGTTGTGCATAGCACATGAGATTTGTCTTTGGATTGTTACTGTTTGTATAAATGGAAAAAATGCATTGTTGATCCGTTTTGTTTTAATTAGCTTTTTGTTGCCTGCACATGTACACCATTGTGAGTTACATAAGTTTTCTGCGGCTCTGATTTGGTTCCACTCAGCTGACCGATGGCCTGGATTGCATCCCTATGTTGTCCAGAAATATCTGTTAGTATTGAGCACAGGATGCAGTTTTTGCTCTTGGCTGGAGGACAGAGTTTACAGAGAGAAAGGGGAGAGAAAGGATGTGAGGCTGAAATGAATTATGAACATGTATCAAAGTGCTACAAAGTATTAAATCTCCACTGAACCTCACGAAGGATAGGACTTTTGACATGAGCTAATTTTAACCACGTTTGTTGCTCCATTTTGATCCATGCCAGCTAGAAACTGATCAGCCCCCCAAAGGTTTCTATGACGATGTGATCCAGTTGCTTAGTAACGGCAGAGCCTTTGTGATGTCACTGTGGGCAGTAGTGTGTGTCGAGTGCATGGGGAATTCTGTCTGACGGTGAGCTAGACGTATAAGTGGTTTAAACTGCAGCTCGTGTTCACTTGTTCTTAGCCTTTAAGCCTCTATTTACACACACACAAATAAGCTACACAAACATGGAAACTTCTTAGAACACACACACATTCACACATATAAATGGGCAGATGTGCGGTGCATGCAGCACCTGATTCAGAATGACCCCTGGCATATGCCACAGGCGGAGACAGAAACATAACAGGCGTGTAATCGCAGATCAGTCATGTGTTCAGTTTAGGAGTTTGTCGTTCGGACATAACTGATTTTACGCCCCATTGCATACACATACCCTGTTAAATTAGCCATGTCTTTCAGTGTCTGGGGCGACATTTAGTCCTTCTGCTCATCCTTTTATATGGAAAAGAGAGATATACCGATTTTGACATAAGACTGTGTAGATTTATAGTGTAGTCAGCAGAATGTCTTCATTTCTTAATGTGTTAAATCCATATTAAACTCCAAACCTGGATTAATTAACCAGTGTTGGGCTGAAACAGATTCATTTGGAGTTAAATCAGATTTTATTTTGTAAAAATTTTTGCTGATAGAACTATTATGATATATATAATGATAGCAGCTCTACTGTCATTGGTTAACTAGACTTTCAGTTACTGCATTACCACTAGTGATGAGATGACATCATGTGAATCCGGTCACTTCAGTTACTGATCTATGATGAAGTCACAGAAATAACTCATGACTACAATCCTGAAGTTATGTATGTGTGTGAGGTTTTGAATCTTTCGGGCACTTTAATGTTTACAGTCTAATAAATTAAATGTTCTGTTGATTTCAACAGTAGCAACATAAACAATGTGGCCCATTCTTAATTTATTTAAAGAGAGTGTTTAACCAAAAAAAAAAAATATTTTATGAATTGCTCCCCCTCAAGTTGTATCAAACCTGTATTCATTTCTTGATTTGGTTGAACACAAAATGAGATATTTGAAAGAATGTAAAACAGTATATCAACCGTAAAATGGGATTTTGGAACATTATGGGGTAACATTTTATTTTTTAGTAGTCCATGGTGCCCTTAATTCTCAGTTGCTGACATTCTTCCAATTTTTCCCATAAAATGTATGCAAATTTGGAACTGCTTAATGTTGGGTGGCGAGGGGGGCGTAATTTTAAGAAAGCTTCTGAAGGAATCAATGCAAATGGTGTAGATTTTTGTTTACAATAATTTAGTTCATAAAGTTTGACATTATTATATGTATGTGTTGTTAGATCGTTGCTGTACAATAATTTAAGACATGTCCTTTAAGTATCGTGCACAATGCAATCATAAAATGTTTTAACATAATAATCACAAGAGAACTACCTCAATTATTTTTATATAAAGTATGTACCAGATTAATTGAGCTTTTTAACCATTTTCCCGTTTTACAGTATTGACTTTTAATCTTCAAATAACACTTACCCCTTCAAAACTAGTCATGAAACCATCAATATCTCAGTACTCATGGGATAAGAGTACAGCTCATTTGTCTTCATTTGAGTATGTTGCAGTGTAATAGACAGCAGGTATCTGGAGATCTCATTCTAGACAGTCTGCTGCTTTTGCTGAGTCACTTTACCAGGTGTGTGTGTGTGTGTGTGTGTGTGTGTGTGTGTGTGTGTGTGTGTGTGTGTGTGTGTGTGTGTGTGCGTGTGCGTGTGCGTGTGCGTGTGCGTGTGCGTGTGCGTGTGCGTGTGCGTGTGCGTGTGTGTGTTGACAGCTTGTGTTTGGGCACAAGAGCATTGTGTATGTCGGTGTGCTTGGCAAATAAGCTCTCCATGCAAATCTTTTTAATGTTTGTCTCGTGCCAAAATGGCACACACTGAAAGCCAGAAATGAGGTACATTTGTATCTGTCTTGTTAACACATACACCCCCACTTTTAGTTTTTTTTCTCATTAGACAGTGGTTTTGATTTGTTTTGTCAAATTCTTATGAATAACTTTATAAATGAGACACGTTCAAAATTCATTTGTTATCATCCCTCTACTTTAGGTTTAGATGCGCACTCTCACATTAACTGTGTTTTGTATGAAACTTTTTACACAAAAATGGGTAAATGTACTGTTTAAATTTTGTTTATATGCAAGTAAAAAAAAAAGTAAGTAAATCCGATTAATTACAATTAACCCAATTTTTTGGTGAATAATACAAATATATATTTGTAAACAAATAATTATTTAGATTTGATTTTTCCCTTTTTCTTAATTATTTTTATATTTTTCACAGAAAAAAACGATTTAACGGATTGTAATAAGTTAACTTTTTATATTTGTGATATTTACAAAGCAGCATGAAAATTCTTTACAGAGTATGCGATAACTTTCTGATGAGCACTGTGTCTTGCAAGAATGAAGGAGCATGATCGTCTGATGTAACCTTGTTTCATTGCTCTTTTCTCAAAGGATGAGATTCTATCATTCCATGCAGTTCTGTTAAAATAAAACTAATCTTAATCTCCGCCCACTTCTGGCACAGAATCTGTCTTACATAATTCAGATCTTTTGTAACTGCTCTTGTAGTCTACTCAGCATTTAGCAGATCTGATTTAGAAGATCAATATGAACTCTAATTCATCTCAAGAAGCTTCACATAAGAAGGCACTGACTGTTGGTGCTGTTCTATTGACTCTTGTTTGATCTTAAAGGAATACCCCAAAATTATGATGATTTACCTATCCTCATACCTAGAAGTGTATAATTCAACTCAACATGAAATGAAATAAGCAAGAGACAGACGTTATTTTGAATTCTTGATGAGGAGGCATGATGAACAGTCAAGCAGAGGTGGGCATTAATTCAATCTGTTGTCTGATGGGGTTCATCTGTTTAAAGACCGGCCTGTTATGATGACACATGAGCCTCCTACGATCGCAATGCTGTCATATTCTGCAAATGTGCGTGGTTTAGTTTCTTACTTCACTCCCTCTACACACATTTACATACAAACACCCACACAAGCATGCACATATGGGTGTAGGATGGCTCTAGCCTTCGCACATGTGACGTTTTACATTCCTGCCCCTGCATACTCCCTACTGGTTTAGATACACAAACATGCAGGTGGGTGAAACGCCACATGGTGCTGGGATGCATGAGGTGGGATCTTGTTAGTGTTGACATGCTCCCTTGAGGGGGACAGATAATCCCCAGAAGTCCCATCAACTGGTATTGACAGGGTTACCTGATTTCTCCATTTAAGATTTGACCTTTAACATTTTGATGATCATTGATATCTGTTTGTGCTATATATAATAATCAGTGTGTTCTATATGATCCTATTTGATTCTTAAAGTCCTTTTGTGTGTGTGTGTGTGTGCGTGCGTGCGTGCGTGCGTGCGTGCGTGTGTGTGTGTGTGCGCATGTGGGTGAATTTGTGGGCCTGCATACATGTGTTCTCCTTTTGACAATAGCAAGGCAAGACTTTCAGGACCTTGGACAGCTCTACTTTATTGCTACTGCAATGATCACGGAAATTCCAACCAAAATAAATAAATTCTTACATAATATCCTCATATTATTCAAAACCTATATGATGTTCTTCTAAAAACCTCAAAATAAGATATTTTGAAGAATGTTGGACACCATAGTCATTCATAGCTTGTGTTCTACATATACATGTATACAAGATAATTTGTAAGCTTTAAGAAATTAGGTTACATTTTTCGGACTACTCCCTGAAAGTTATGTTTGTTATTTATTACTGTATGTTATGTAATGTGTTATGTTGTATCATATATTTAAAACGTGTTCGATCACAAAATGTTTATGGTTGTTATTCCAAATGGATTGTATCACACCTCTGTCTAAGGTACATTTAAACATATTGCAGTTGCCTCTGTTCCCCTGAGAAACTTCCCTGAGAGTGACAAAAATAGCATTTCCCTTTTTTTTACTTGCTGAATTGGCAGAGCTGTGGGTGAGAACGAGATGAAGCATCTGTACTGCAGCAAACACTGAATAAAAGAGGCACGGTATTTCATTTGTTTAACTTTAATGCACAAAGACATTTTATGTGATTTACCAATCCTGGTATTCCCACAAGCTTGAATCATTTTATCCATGCTCAGATTTATGTATATTTATGACTATCACAAATTTCATTTGATATATTTCAACTGAATGTATGGTGTGTTTGAATAAATAGAGATCTTAATTAGATTGCAATTGGATTATTTTAATTGGATTAACCCAGGTTTGTGATGCAAGTTTTGTATTAACACATTCTGTGTGCAACACTTCCTCCTAGTGGTTGATATTTCCTTGGGATAAATGTCAAATATGTTCAAATAAATGTCAAATTAGGAAATACAAATGTACACAGCCTCTCTTATATTCACAATGTAATTTATCATACCAAATATAACACATGTTATGTTTACTCTTGGCCACAATTTAACATTCAATTTGCATATAGTGCACTGTCATACATGTTCCTCTAGATGGCGCTATTGTAGCATTGTTATACAGAACCCAATCAAGAGACTAATATCCCAAAAGCTTTGTTCATTTAACATGTTCCATCAGTTACAGCCATACACTGTTGTTTAAATAAAAGCATTGATAAAGTAATAATTTCACAGCAAATTATGAATATGCTTTATTTCCCTGTGCTCCCATGATGCTTCCTGTGTTTCATTAGAATCTTTATTTGATTTCAGACAGAGCACGGCAGCCCATTATCCACATGTTAAATGTGTTTAATCTTTGATCCTCTCAGTTCATAGTGATGGCTCATTCACTTCCTCCCATCCAGAGAACTTACGGTTGCATAACTAACCTTGTTTCTTCGCAACATCAAAGCTGCTTTTGGCTTTGGGAGACAGTTATCTCTGTCAGTCTGGCTGTTACGCGTATCACTTTTCTCCTTTTCTTTGTCTTTCTTTTCGGAATCATTTCCCATAATCCTTTATACCAGTTCTGTGATGTAAAACCAGTTTCCGTGACATCACACTGACCCTGTTTGATGGAAAACATCAAAGGTTTTCCTCTCTTTGGATTTATAGACGACTAGATCTCAAACCAATCTCATCTCACGAGGAAGCAACCTCCCGAGCAACTGGGTGGCAACACACTGGCATCAACACTGTAAAAGTGTTGCGAATAAACTCATATTAAGAATGTCATAGTCTCAATATCGATGTGTAATACTACATTTCTGTATACGTGCAAATCAATGAATTTAATGTAATAATAAACAATGCATACCTGTTTCTTAGGTTGCTGTTATGTATCTGATTCTTCGTTTGTTTACTTGTTACCCCCTTGATTCATTGTCTGAAATGATCAAGATGTAAAATGGTTCTCATATCACTCATCACCATGGGGCTGATCGGAAATTATGCTTGGGCGCCAGATCTAACTTCTTGATTATGAGCAATTAACAATAAAGGGATAGTGGTTGCGCTCCACAAAAAGACATTAGAGACAGGCTCAAAAGGCCTTCAAGGCCTCCTGGGCGGTGATCACCACCAAAATGTTTCCATCATTAAGCAAAAGAATCTCAAGGCGGTTTATAAAGAGAAAACCAGATGCCGTTACAAATCTAATGACTTCATTCTATTCCATCGTAGGTCACGTGCCTTCAAGACTTCTTCGGGGATGAGAACATCTTCATTGCGTGCGGCCCCGAGAAGTTCCGTTACCAGGATGACTTCCTGTTGGATGAGAATGGTATGAAACTTTTCGTGAGCTTGAGTGATGGGACACCTTTATCTATTAAGCCATTCAACACTTACCTTGTGCAATACTTGTCATGATCTCATCATCATTTGTAGTCAACTCACAAATGAGTCCATTACGATTTCATCCCACGTTTGATAACTAATATAAAAGAACCTTATTCTTCATTACGCCTACACCAGCCACGGCTCTAATGGGTTCCTGTTCTCTGTACTTCAGATGATGGATGGATGGATAAAAGGATTGACTGATTTATAGATTATTTGGAAGAAGACAAAAGTGTGAGACAAGTTAGCGTTTTTGTACAAGACTGAATAATAGGAAAGACAAAGAATACACAGACCTCCTCGCTTTACTTTTCTGGTTGTTTTGTTGTTTTCAGGAAATGAGAATGTGTGTGGCTCTCTATCTTCCTTTCTTTCATTAACAGTGTGAGGAGATAAAGGCTGTACTGATGTGGGCTTAGTCGAGAGCAGCGGCCCAGTTTTCTGAAGTGTTTTCGGAAGAGATCTTTAAAAAAGAAAACTTGCTGTATTGTTGGCTGGTTACAATGTGCTGAGAGTGCCTCGTTCTCATATTTTCATCCGTCGCATATCCTTGCATATTCATCTACTGGTAATTCTATTGCCATTAAGTTAACTAAACAGACCAAATTGAATGAATGTCGTATTATTTGCTATGTTGATAGAAATGGTGCGGAGAGGTTTCATTATGGACAATAGATGAAGGGCACGTGTCATTGTAATGAGCTCTGATGAAAGCCGAGCCAAACATATGAAGCACGCCGATGGCACACCGGATTGAGCCAAAATGGCAGCCACCAATGAGTGCTTTCCCTAAAGGAAGAAAGCTCAAATAAGCACCATGATAATTCATAAAAATGTTTTTGTTCAGTCACTATAAGATGTGGACATTTTTTATCTTCAATGAAGACCATTATTATTGACTTTTCGCATTTTGTAATTGAATGTATGACTTTTTCTTCTGCAAAGTAGAAAGAAGATATTTCGAAGAATGTTGGTCACTTTTGGATTCTATTAAATGGACACAAAACAAAGGGTCAATGGGGACAAATGTTTTTCTTTACCAACATTCTTCATAATATCTTCTTTTGTGTTTTACAGAAGAAAGACATTAAGTTCTGTAATGAATGTGAGTAAATAATGACACAATTTTTTTTATATTTGGAGCTGAATTTGTTCATATGCTTTAATCCTCAGTTACTGATCTGTGTTTAGGATTAAGATCGTTGACAAGACTTTATTCACTTGTGGAGAGGGCATCTTGTAGTGAGGGCATCACTTCTTCCACTGCTTCATCTTCTTCAGCAAGTAGACTGATTTTAAGAAGGATTCCTTTGGTCGCTCCCGTCAAAAGATTCTCTTTGGGTAGACTCTGTGTTTTGCTAGCATTCTTACAAATTCTAATGTTTGAAATCCTCCTTTGTTGGAATATTAAAGACCCCACTTTGTGAAAATCTGTCGGTTATGATGTAGTGTTGCAGTACTAAAGACCAGTCTTAAGATCAATATTTGATGGCCTTGATCCCAACTGTCTTTGGTCTCTGTAATGTCTTGATCTAAGACAGTCTGGATTTTACTTCAAGACCGGTCAAGACCAAAACTGTGGGAATACAGTAAACTGCTGGTGCATTTTGTTTTATGTGTTAACATTATATGTAATTGGATATCAAACTTCTAACTTTAAAAGCATTCGTTGTATTTTTTTTATAATTTTGTTCCTTTACTGCCCTTAAGAGACTGTCTTAAATAAAGCTGTCAACAATATAAATCCGCCCAAAGGCCTGCAATATCCTAGATGTGATTGCAAAAAAGGTCCTTGAGCTCTTGTTTTGTAAATTATACCATCTTTTGACTTGATATTGATTTTATATAATTATTCAATAATCCTTGAGTTAATACTGCCTGATTATTTTTTTTTTTTGCTTGTCCCAAAAATGTTAATGTGTTAGTAGTATAGGTGGGTTATAGAACATCATAAAATGGACATAAAAACAAGATTTTCCAAAATAAATAAGTAACTTCTAATATCATTTTAATATGACTTTTTCTGTTTTTTGTGCTTGTCTTGGTCTTGGATCGGCTTTGGCCTCGGCCTCAGCCTGCCTTGGTCTTGCCTCGGTCTCGGCCACTACAAGTCTATGTCTTGTCCTGGTCTCAACACCCCTGGTCTCAGCCTTGTCTTGGTCTTGGTTTAGGTGGTCAACCCTGCACCTGTGAAAAAAAAAGGCCAACAGGACATCTGTATTTATTTGTTTTATATTAATTTATAGTATAAATTATGTTTCATGTTATCTTTTTTTTTAAGACACAAACCAGCATTGAACATTTTTTGGATTCATAGCAATTGACTTTAAACAACAACTTTCAATTCATAATCTACAATATTGTTGTCTCATTTAACAAGCATTGTTTAACATGTTCAGATTGAGCCGACAGACAATCTTGACAGGATAAATTTAATATTAACAAAATGTATCGGTCAAGGTTAATAAAAATATTTTCAGAAGACAATAAAAATGAAATCTATAGTGTTTTAGAAAAGAGCTCTTCATGTGTTATCATTCTGTTCCATGTGATCCATTCTTCCAGTATAACACAAAGGCCTGCAGTATGATAATAACACATTCAGAATGTAAAATTATTTCAAATAGTCTACATTTGCAAATTCAGCTTTAAAGTTTGTCTTTTTGATGTTGACTATGGATTTATTCCAAACTAGGCAACCAGTAAAACGCATGAATACGACTTGAAGTCCGATGCAATGACTTCCATACTTTTCCATTCTTAACATGTTATCAATCCCAATCATTTTTGTTTGACAGAATGCAGAGTTGTGAAATCAACTTCCTATGGAAAAATGGGTTCTGGAAACCGAAGTTCTCCCAGAAGCATTGCCCTTTCCCGACACAGCAAGTCGCCCAGCGGCTCAGGTAAGATCTGTGTGTTTTGTGTTTTCAAATGTGGAAGGTTTCCTGTGCGACAGGAATCTATTCACTCCCCATCGAGCCCTTGCTGTGTTTTGATTGAACATCTCTTTAAAAAAAGATAATTAACATTGTTTGATAAGTCTCAGAGCAGATGATAAACAAACTAATGAGAAGTCATGCATGTGTGACAGCTCTTTGTGCAATAAACCCCCACCTGCTGTGCGTGCCCACCCTGACACCCGGGTGCAGTGTGCGTTTGCTTTTTCTTTGCGGAACTGTGTTCGGATGTAGCTGTCAACTCAATGGAGAGCAGTCAAAAATGATCTGAAAAACTGAGGCATGGGAGAGGGAGGTAGATGGGGTTAGGAGAAAGAGAGAATGGGGTGGGGAGGCTAGTGTGACTCAATCTTGCAGATCCACATCAAGTGTTGTGCATGTTGTGTGATCTGAATTATAGGTGGTGTGTTGTTTGTGTTGTGAAATGGAAAAATCAGTTTGACCTTAAACTGAGGAACATAGATTGTGGTGATATGAGTTGTCATTAAAAATATTGATTATGAAAAGTCTCCGTGGTTAATATTTAGGATGCACTTCCTAGAATACTTATGTATTACTAGCATGACCCAATAATTGCAATTGTGCACCATGGTAATACAATGATGTGTTAAATCGAATGCAGAAAAAAAGTCTATCGGTATGCAGGTCTCGCTGTCATGTTTGTGTACCATATCCCCCCACAATGATCTCCTCTTTACCTTGATTTAATGTGTGTCAGAGACTTCTAGAAGCTGGCTGCTTATATTTTTTTCCTCAAGCCGTCTGTTATATGATTGGTTTGAATCGTACCAGTTGAATCTCTATGAGTACAGCTTTGGCTCCGAGTTCTATCTGGTTGTCATGGAGACGCTGGCTAAGAGAGCTGTGCCTTAGAGACAATAGAGGTGCCCATATATGGGTGTCCCTTCCTGTTTGGCAGGCTTTGCGGAAGCGGGCTCATCAGTTCTAGCCGGTCGGCTCTTTCTCAGCACACATCTACAGACGGGATGCATGAAAGTGTGGAATCGGTTTCAGTTCGGATGCTCAGTGTGCCAGTCAGCCATTTTCATCATGCAGTTAATCTTATGAGAAACCCTGGAGGGGGGGAGGAGGAATGTGTCGTTTTGACCTGTGTTTTATGAAGATTCACTGCAGTATAGCTGATGATGTACTTCTGTGTTTATGGAAAGTTGCATCACACCGTGTGGCTTTGAAATGGATGATTCTTACAAAATAAAGCTTAGGGAACAAAAAAAGACACTATGCAGAATATCTCGAGTTTGTCGCAGGGAATTTTAAAGGAACTCTGCATTTTGATTCTGATTCTGAAACGTTAAAAGCCATTGTTATGATATTGAACAGAAAGGTTTAAGGCTGCTATACACAGATAAATGAAAGATTATATAATGTGGAAATGTTACCTAAAAGGATATTAACCAAAAAAAGTCATAATTTTAATGATGTAATTATTATGAATTGACATGCATTTTTGCAGATAACAACAATACATTTTGAAGAATGTTGTTAATGAAAGGGACTTTATGAAAATGTGTTTGAGTTCCGTAAAAAAAGGAACATTTAGTAAGAAGTGAACCGAAATAAATTATGACAGAATCATTATTTTTTGGCAACCTTCAATGTTCTTTTCTGTATTTGGCTGTGTGAAGGTTAAAATTCTTGGTAAAACGTATAAAATAAGTTGCTAGAGTATTTGTTAAGATTGTTAACATTAGTAACATTAGTAAATGCACACTGGATGGGTTGCTGGAATTCGTTTTTTCATGTATATCGGTTGCACATGATTACCTTACATAATTTCTCTTTAAACTTGAAGAAAGATTAAGTTAAAACAACTTAATTCAATCATGTGGAACCGATGTACATGATTAAACAAAGTATTTCCAACAACCCATTTCACGGTGTACTAACTAACATTATCCAACGAATTATGAACAATTTAGCATTTTTAGTCCATGTTAATGTACACTCAAATAAATACAGTTATTCATTTTGGGTAATGGTGCATTAACTTCTGTTAACTTGGAATTTTAAATTTTTGTCCTGAAATCACCATTGTTAAATGCTGCATTAAAATTGTATGTTATTAGTTAATTCAAGCCAATACGCAATGTTTTTGTGATCTAATAGAATTTGAATGCAAAGTGTTACCAAAACCTGTATATCAACTTTTTTAGTAGGTGAGCTGATCTGCAGTTGAAGCAGACCCACGCTGGTGTGGGCATGTATATCCACACCACTGTGTAGGCGTCTGTACTTTCTCATCTCCAAACCAATGCACAGATATGTTATGAGCATTATACCAATTGCTTGTAGTTTTGTGACCCATTTGGTACCCTGTGGATATATTCAAATAACTGACTGTAGTGAACTGTAGTTGGTACATTTACAACTTAAACCAACTGAGAACTAAATGCTTGGCTTACACCGACATCAATCTTTTTTAGACAGTGTATGTCGAATGTAAAATATTTCTCAGAATGTGCCCGATGAGTGGTTTCAGGAAAGGTTTGCTGTTTACTTCCAGCGTTGCCAATGTGAGAGAAGCGATTGATGGAGTACAGCTCTTTGCAGGGCCCTCATGCTGTTTACATAATACCCCTGTTAGTGCTGTCAGGCTATGTATAGCATTATGATTTTTTTGAAAAGTGCCCAACACACCTTTATATGTTCATTAATGCTCTTCAGCTTGAGAGTTTGCAAAAACGCAGCTTATGTTTGTATACAATCACAAGATGCCTTTTGTTTTTGGTACAACGAAAACCGATGCCCATGTCGTCCAAATGATTTTCACGCTTTGAGCCGTGAGACCGAGCGCAGGGACAACACATTTCGAAATGCTTTAACAAAGACTGTGGAGCGGGACAGACAACAGCTTCTCGCTGTCATTTTTATAAACAGCTGTGTGGGCTGACAGATATGGTTCATTTCTGCTGGTCACATTATTGTGCGATGTTGTACTAACTACATCACTGTCTATAGCTGTCCTATACAACTCACCTCTTGGATCTTAAAGGGATAGTTTGCAGAAAAATGAAAATTATGTCATGGATTATTATTGAACCTTGAGATGTCCTAAACCTGAATATATTTCATTGTTTATGGACCACTGAAAAGATATTTGGAAAGAATGTAAGAAACTGAGATTTCTTGGGCACCACTTAGTACCATAAAAATGTTAGTCAAATGTGTGCCAGGACGTTTTTTCCCCTAAATTTTTCTAAATTTTTTATTTTTTTTATTTTTTATACTTAGAAGTCAATAGTGTCACAGAAATCTCTGTTGGATATATTTTTCCAAATATCTTCCTTCATGTTCACCCAAACAAAAAAATGTATGTAGCAGTTTAGAGTTTTAATTTTCGGGTGGACTACTATACCTTAAAACGAAAGGGCCCAAAATTGATTCAGGCTTTGCTTTAAATTGCACAGACGAGCTTGGCTTGGGAGTCAACTGGATTTTTATCCAAACTGTTTATCCATGGAGTAATCTTTCATTAGAGCATCCGAGAGTAAATCCTTCATTTGCTGTCATTCAGCGTCTAATTCGGAGACCTTGTTATTATTCCTACTCTGTAATTCTGGCCACTCACGCTCATATCTGACAAACTCACAAGCAGCTCATTAATCCTTTCGCATGTGCTTTACTGCAGGAAAAAAACTTGTGGAATGAATATAAATTCAAAACGGACCAAAGTCATTTTTAATGCAAATTCCTGGCATGCAAAATTATGAGTGCCTGCATCATCTCGTGTTTTAGCTTATAGGAATAGTTGACCCAGAAATGGAAATCATTTCATCCTTTACTTGCCCTTTTGTCATTTTAAACATGACTTTCTTTAACAGAATACAAAAGAAGATATTTCGATAAAAGTTTGTTACTAAACAGCTGTGGCACTCATTCACTTAAATGGTATAGACACAAAACCAATGTAGTCATACAGGTTTTATATAACAAGAGGTAGAGTAAATCAATTTTTTCCACTTTAAATAAACAACAGGAATGCCATTGTCCATAGCTATGCATACTGTTTTATTATACCTGATTACACAAGGTATTTTTACTCAATAATGAAATTCATTGTGGGTGGTTTTTATTGCTAAGGGTGACTGGTACCACTGTCTCCTGGTCCGTTCTGTATCGCAACTGTCTCTGAAACCCTGTCTGGCATATCACATAGATGCACCCTAAATAGAAATTTCATTAAAATGATATCCACTGTGAGCCGTATCTGCTTGCTTGAATGTACTTAGATCACTAAATAAACTCTGTGTACCCGAGAGAAGGAACAGAACATTCTTTATATGCATGTTAACAAAATATGCATTTCCATCAATTGAATATTATCTAATGTTTAAGAAAAAATGCAGTACAGTGTATTAGTAAAAAATATGCAAAATATATTCACACACACATAGGAGCTTCTGCGGCGTCTTTACAGTGGGAGTGTTAGATCAGATGGAGGGGGGGTCATGTAAGGGGACTATATCCTTCCTTTCAATTATGAAGACAGGGTCATATGCAAACAGCAAACTGAACTGCACCTGGTGCCAAAAAAGAGAGTAGTGAGAGAGAAAGAGATGAGAGGTCATATCTCTGAATCCATCTTCCCACAGCTGAACATGTTACACAAGAGCAGACTCACAAAGTCCCATCTCTCTCTTATGCGTCTACATTTATATTTGTGTTGAAAACCATCACTCCGTTCAACCAAAAACCCATACATAAAATATGGCTTCTCGGGCAGTCTCCAGCGTTGCTATAACGTGCTCCAAGGCTGAAATAGTTGGTGTAGATTGTGTTAATGTACGGTAAGAGAGAGGAAATAGATCCAACCTCAGTTTTGTGTTATAAACAGTGTATATTTACTACGGGGCATTGGATGTTGGAGAAATTGAGAAAAGCTTAACTTTTTTGACAGCCATTATTGTCCAGGATGGTTTTGACTTTGCCACAATCTTTGTAGGTTAGAACATAGTCATCGAGGGGTTAAGAGGTCGTGTTTTTAATAGCTAGGGCCTGTTGTTGCCATTTGTAGTAGGGAACTTTGAGAACGTGTTGGAGAACGCACCCCAAAAATAAAGCAATGATGTCAACGTGTGAAGCATCACGCGCATCAAATTAATGAAGCACCACAGATGGTGCTAATGAGTGTACTTCTTTGCCCCAGTCTGACACATGCTCAAACGCACACTACATACCAAACACAGATCCTAAATGAAGCCTTCAGTTCAAAGCTCTTTTATTATCCACAATATTTCATGAATTGATCATAAAAGAAAAAAACACAACACATTGACTTTGTGCAGCCATTGTGTTTCTTCAAATACATTTTATTTCGACCATTTGTGCCATTTTTAAACGACAGAAGATCAAGTACATTAAAATGCAAATTTAATGGTTTCAGATCCTTTTTTTTAAATCAAGTTAATCTTCCCTGTTAGCACACATACATCACATATTTATCTGTAAGACATCTGGCAGACATTGTTTGTTCAGCTGCAAGATGTCTGCTGTCAGATGTCATTTAGACCTCTAGAAGATCAGAATAGAACTCTTTTTTTTTTAAAGAAGTTTAGCAGATGTTTTCCAGATCTTCAGATCTGTATCACAAGTCTTACAGACGTACATGTGCCATCTTGGATGTGATGGGTTTTGATACCTCAGATCCAGGATATTTCCAATCTCTACCTGAAAATTATTGATTTAATGGCTCTATGTAATTTCATAGATATTTGTAATGTTTTAATGAAAGTAAATCTAACATGACTGTTTCATGTTTAACGAAAATTGAGGTGTTATATTCTATTACCATGGAAAGAGTGAAATACCATCAATTATTTCCGAGTCGAGGTGGGAAATTTTCTAAATCCAATGTGTATTGAACGCATCTGTGTATTCAGTAAGATTCGACTGGATCCCCCGTGCCACATGACATCCATTGGTCAAAACAATTAGTATTCCAACTTACCCAATTATAAATCAATTAGAATAGCAATTATGTTTATTTCTGAAGGAAAAACTCTTGCCCTTGTCAAAAAATCTTTTTGAAAATGTTGCTCATCCTATAAGAACTATTGGATGAACTATCCTATTGGATAGTACTTAAAATTCTATGGGAAATTTATGTGTGGGTGTGTGTGTGGGTTTGTGTGTGGGTGTGTGTTGCTGATTAAGTCTATCTCAGCACTCAGACTCATTTTTAAACATTTTAAAAGTTGTACTGGATTCTTATTAGATTTGATCATATTTCTTATAGAAATCACTTAAAATATTAAAATTGAAATTCCAAATTTTGAAGATTGAAATTATAAAAATCCTATAGGAGTTGTTACAAAATAGGACATTTTTTATTAGAATCAAGTAATTTTTTTTATAAAAATCCTATAGGAATTGTTCCAAAATAGGATAATTTTGTATTAGAATCCAGTAACATTTTTTTATAAAAATCCTATAGTAATGGTTAAAAAATATGAACATTTTTTATTAGAATCCATACATTTTTTTTAATAAAAATCCTATAGGAATAGTTCAAAAATACGATAATTTTTATTAGTATCCATTAATTTTTTTTATAAAAATCCTATAGGAATTGTTCCAAAATAGGATAATTTTGTATAAGAATTTCGTACAAATTACTAATAATAATCCTATAGGAATGGCTCCAACATAGGATAATTTTTATTAGGATCAAGTAAAAAATGTTTTATAAAATCCTATAGGAATTGTTCCAAAATGGGATAATTTTTATTAGAATAAAGTACATTTTTTAATAAAAATCCTATAGGAATGGTCCCAAAATAGGATTAATTTTATTAGAATCAAGTAAATTTTTTTATTATAATCCTATAGGAATGGTTCCAAAATATGATAGAAATTCTTATTAGTATCCGGTTCAAATTTCTTATAGAAATCTTATAGGAAGTGTTCCAAAATAGGATAATTTTATTAGAATAAAGTACTTTTTTTTATAAAAATCCTATAGGAATGATTCCAAAATATGATTATTTTTTATAAGAATAACGTACTTTTTTTTTTATAAAAATCCTATAGGAATAGTTGCAAAATATGATTATTTTTATTAGAATAAAGTACATTTTTTTAAATAAAAATCCTATAGGAATTGTTTTAAAATATGATTATTTTTATTAGAATAAATTAAAAAAATGTTAATACAAATCCTATAGGAATGATTCCAAAATATGACTATTTTTATAAGAATAAAGGATTTTTTTAAATAAAAATCCTATAGGAATAGTTCCAAAATATGATTATTTTTATTTTTGACAAGGGTGCCGTCAGATATTGATTTTCACCCCGGTGTAACATGTTTGTTTGGGTTTGTGTCTGGCCGCGGTTCGAGTGCCATTAAAGGTCTGTCGGTGAGAAAATTCGGCGCGTTTCCACCATTACATCAGCGCTAACGCCCCTCCCACTACCGTACAGCAGCGCGCGTCAGACCTACGCGAACGGCGCCGAGCCAATGAGCGAAGGGCATCTCACGCTGACTCCTCCCCCTCTCTGTGAGCTATTCCATTCATTGAATCGCATCAGGACCATTCGCGCTCAGAGAGTGCTGCTGCTGATGCTGCTGCTGCTGCTTACTGCCTCCTGGAATAGCACTGTGTACTCAAGATGCTGCAATACGAAGGTATGCCACTTTGCTGCCCTTCTGCGTCTGAAGATGTCTTTAAATCCTTGTGAGGGATATTAATTGGGGTTTTTATTGATCCTGATTTTGATAGGAAATAAATATTTTAATTTCGGCTGGGAGTTTCAGGTATGCTTTTGGTCTTCTGGTTGTCCAGGTGCGGATGTAATAATTGATATTATTTTTTTATCTTTATTTTTGGCATATTGTATTTTTTGGTACAGTTAAGATATTCCTATTTGAATTATTTTTCATACATTTGAATAATAAAAAAAATAAAATTTTTAAAACATATTTCTATTAAAATTATTGTTTGTTCAAACGAAATATACATGTTGGAAAAAAATTTTTTATAATTATTTTATTTGCTTGGTTCCTCCGGTCCTATTTCATTACTACACTGTCAAGGCTCCTGACATTGTATGTGTGTCCTGGTAACACACTGGCACATGGGGATGATTCCTAACCTGATTCGGGAAGTAATGGCAGTTGGCTGTGAATATGAATGAGCTTGGTGTCAGTGAGCATCCGGTGCATCCGAGTGTCTTGTGGTGCAGTTACACTGTGACTGATGGGCCTTGGAAGAAACGGAGGGATTTGTGTTACAGAATTTGTTTTGGGATGCGAGTGTGGGTAGCAGGAGCAGCTGTGTGGGCGATTTCTTCTCTTCTTACTCACTGACTGGCTTTTGAAATGCTCACTATTTGAATATAAAAGCACTGGCAGCCTGCTGTGGTACATTTGCTCATTCACAACTTTCGCATTTTGTTCAACGCAGACTCAGATTCTTCTTTTCTTTTCATTTTAGTGAATGGGACATCCGCAAGTCAGATGTCCACACCTCATTCTGCTAAGTCTCCCAGTCCGTCTCCAGCCAGCCCGGGGAACCTGAACAAACACAGGGTAAGACAGCATCCACAGAAGTGTTCTGAAACAAACACGTTTTTTATTTTGTGATCCAAACCCATTTAGAGTCCCCTAGCACCTGCTCACCCCATTGCTGGTGTTTGCTCATCCGAATCGCTACTTTACAAATTAAGATCCTTGTTTTGATCTTTTAGGTAGCACGTCCTGTAGCCATCCAACACTAGGACCTTTGTGTAACACGTTCCTTCTATGTTCTCAGGAAATGGACAAGGTCGCCATTGACAGGACAGCTTAACTTTTCCTAAGTGGCACTACAAACCACAATCCCACAATCCTTAGCGAAAGCAAATGCGGCCACCACTATTGGACATTTGAATGTGCTTTTTCACATGTTTCAATACGATGAGTTGAGCATGGAGATTGATGGGCTGGTTGAATTGTATATGATAAATGACTTCGGCCTGGAGTAGAGAAGCATTATGATGTAGCATTGGTCTTGTATGCTCGAACCAGGTTTCACTCTTAAAACCTTGTAAAGGATTGAGTACTTTATCATTTAAAATACCAAAAAAAGTGAAAAGCGTTGTTTTTACAGTGCTTCTCCGGACAGAACAGTGCTGGTCGAAAAACTTAAACTTGGAAAGGAGAGTACTTGGAAAGTAAATGTGGTTATGTAACACAGTAATTATTCCTAAAAATATACAAACAAGACTGAGAAGTCAATGGAGTGGAGTTTAGTGTGTATGTGGCCATTATTGAGACGCAAACACATTATACACGCCGTTAAAGGAGCATGCAACCCACCAAGATGTCTGTTAACTGATTCATGTTTTTTAAAGACACGTGTAACATTTGGTCAAAGAGGCTAGTTTGTGAGTTGACTAATGTAGTGTAGCTTCTCCATCCAAATCCAGAAGTTCTCCCAATTTTTATCTTAGCCAAAACCATGGAGATTCTTTTTGGTTTGCATTAAATCTGAAACCTCAGGATCTCTTCAGCGCGAATTCTTCAAAACCAGTTTATGAATCACGTGCCAATATTGACCAAATATAGATTCTGCAGATTGTGGTTGACCGCTGGAGATTTTCTCTGACCTTAAATGGGATCATATGCTGGGCTCAGCAACTGGGTCACAGTTAATCATGTTTTCACGGCATGCCTTTCCTCGTGAGGCTTTGTTGCATTTTTTAACCTTTGAAAATCGCTATGCATTCGAACTAGTTAAGTTGATTTAAACTTCCTCTTGTGGAAACGGCTGACTTTTAACTCTAAAACCGTTTTGACCAGCGTAATTGCCAAGAGACAGCAGTGCTCCACTCTTTGTGTTCACTTTACACCCACTAAAAAAACCTCTTCGTACTTTTCATTTATCTGGCACTGCTGCATGAGCGCTTGATGTCGGATGATGTCTCAGCGGCTTGATTCTGTCAGATGGCTTTGCTCTCAGCTCATTGCTGTTGCAGAATGTGAATTTGGGACAGTCAAATCTGCCCAAAGCAGAGACTCAACGTCTTCGCAACCATCTCTTGCATAAAGTGGGTCAGGCTTTGAAAATCCCCCAGTAGAGTTCTGTGAATGAGGAAGAAAAAGAAACATTTACATAAATACAAATGCAAAATATCAGAACGTTCCGGAAAAATCCTCTCGGAAGATGCAGGCGCTTATTTGTCTGTCTCTTTAGGAATTTACGAGTCTGCTTAGTCCATTAGGTTTAGTTTGTGCGATGCATGCTAAGATGCAAGAGTTATACTGAATTTCAGAATGGATATGTTGAATATGAATATTCTATACTGAATATCACCCAAGCTGTGAATATATGATCAATGATCAATATATGATCAATGTTTGACACATTTATAGAGATGATCTACATAAGAGTGGAAATACTGTACTGGGATTGTGTGAATCCTATTTGACCTCAGGCATATCCCCTTTTTCATCACGTTTTTCTGCTATCCCTCTATTTCCCCAAGGATAAATATACATACACATTTAATGCTGTAGCGTCCATACCACATTCAATATAACAAGTTCCATTTCTTACACTGAATGTCAGGATTTATCAACACGTTGTAATCAATGTTAATCTGGCAAAACACTTTACAGAGAGGAAGTTTATTAGAATCAGAAAATAGATTTGGCAATTACTTTTCATGGCTTTGAAATTTTTCTTTAGGCAGGCCTGTTGTCTGTTGTGTACATAATGATCATCATCCTCAACATCATCATGCCTGTTTTTGTTCTGAAAAAAACTTTCAGACTGTCTGTTGGGTTGCATGCTCTTCACATTTTTTTTTTTTTGGATACGTGCATGAGTGTTTTCATTCATTCCCTTAATATTTATTTAAAATATATATAAGCATCTTCCACTTCTGTCATTTGCATGTGAATGAGTTAAAGCAAGGTTGTTTATCGTTTAATCGTACTTTAACTTGTTTTTCTGTATGTTTATCCTATTTAAAGCTCACTCCAAAATGAAAATTCTGTCATTTTTTTACTGTTTGTAGAGTTTATGATGTCAGAATCTATGGTTATGTTTTTTATGTGTGGTCAAACCAAGGGTGTGTAAATCATGACAGAACTGTTTTGGGTGAACCGTTTCTTTAAAATGAACTGATCACTTCAGAATATTTAAAAAATGTCTCATACCATGAAAAATGAGCCTTCTCTCTCTCTTTCACTCATTTGCTTTACATTTTCAATCGAATTCTGTGTTTCATTTCCAGTATTTTTGATTTCATCATTTTGTTTTTATTCTTTTCTGTTCTATTGTTCCATATGTCTGAACTTTAAATCCATTGTGTCGCATGTTGTGTATCAGATACATTAATTTGTCATTTCCATTTTGTCTGTTTTTCTGTTAAAACCATGTTTTGAAACCATCATGTCTGAGATTCTGAACACATTAAACTGTAAAACTCTTTATCTTAACAATTGTTTGGGTGTTTGTACTTTAGTTCTTCTTTTCCATCCTGTTTTGTTTATTTGGGTTATTTGCTTAGGCTTGACGTTCACTGAATTAAATGTTATTTTAGAGATTGCAGAAGCCAGAACAAACAAGGCTGATTTGATTTACTTGTTCAACACATGCCCATGCGTTTTTAAAACGAATGAATGCGATTGGTCAGAGAGTTAAATTACAGGTGTAATTACCAAGCGTCCTCAAGTGACTCCTGTTAGACTCCAAATCATTTTCACTCTCCGGCTTTAATGAAGTTGCAGTTAAGAGGTTTACCGTGTTCGCAGCTGTTTCCCGAAAATCAGAGATTAGAGAGAGAAGAACTCTGTAGGCAAGCTAAGACGGGAAAAGCGATGTCCTTCTTTGCTGTAGGATGAAATTTCCCATGGCATTACCATCAAGTCATTAAAGTCATAAGTTAGTAAGAATTTAACCGTGCGTAATTACAAAATCAAGTTGTTGTTATAATCCACAATTTACAGATTTCATTGTAGCTGAAGGTGAAAAATTGCACAAAAAATGTGTGATAGATTCCTAGGTAATTTAAAGCTTGAATGCATTGAATGCAAGTCATTTTTTGCATTGTATGTTTTTTTCAAGGTCACATCATCCGTTGTTTTCCTCGCCGTTGAAATGAACAAATGATGTTTGCTGTTTGTCCTGAGAAATCCAGTCTACATGGAGAAGTGATATGACCTACCATTGAGCCAGGAAACAGGAACAGACCCTATATGGGCTTGTGTCTCTGGCTGCTTCCTGTCTCCGAGAGGGAAAATATTATTAGTGCCGCACACTAACACTCCAACAGTTTCCATGGCAACAAGAGTTTAATATCGGCAGGACAAACTGTGATCTGAATGAAGCCGAAAAGGATGCGGACACACACACACGCACATTCTTCACTGTTTCTGAAACAGCCCCACCTTTCTCATCTCACTCAAACTGACATTATCAGCGCATGTAGGAGTGCCAACCCCTCTGACCTTGCCCTGCTATGTCTCGGTAGATTTCTGTTTTGTTCTCGCCATTACCGGCTTCGCTCACTGCTGTGGTCCCTCCGAGGTGCGACCGCACCGCTCGTGTACGCTGTCACCGTCCAATCAAATCCATTGAGTTCTCCCAGCAGTCAGGAGAGCGCAAGGCACTCCGAGACATCTTTCCAATTACTCTCTGCGTGGACCTGAAAGGGTCCCTGCACCCTGACTGCCGGCAGCCGGGAGAGAAAACCAATTTACAGCCCAGCCAGTGACTCTGATCACAGATGCTGCTGCTATGACAACCCGCACAGAAACACTGATGTGCTAACTGGCTTTGTTTTAATTCACTGCTGTGTTTAAAAGTGAGGATGAATCTGGTCCCAGGTGCGTAGTATGAGGTCGGCTGAGGCTATCATGAACAGGTAGGATAGGGCTACGCTTAGTAGGCGGATGTGTGTGGTCTCTGAAGTAAGTCGTCTGTCACAGGGGCCATGTACTGACAAGGTGTCGGATTTGAGGTTTGAAAATACTTCTTCTTCTCACAGGGATCCCAGCAGAGTGGTTCCTCTCTCTCACTGGCTTCAACCAAAGTCGGCAGTATGGATGAAGAGGAAGGACCTGTGAGTGATGGTAAGATCTCCAGGACAAATTGTTGATCAAACCCCTATGATCTTCTTACTTCTGCAGAACACAAAAGAAGATAATTTGAAGGTTGTTTGTAATTTAACGATGATAGCCTTTGGTTTTGAAACCATAAAATTGAAGTGAATTGGTTCCACCACTATTCATCTACCAACCTTTCTCAAAATATCTTTTGTTATGCTTGGTGGAAGAAAGATACAGGTTAACTATGTAAATAATGGCGCACTTGTAGGGTGAACTTATACTTTAAGAATATTGTTTAATGTTATTATGAGAGGTTTCTTAAATTATTAAATAGTATGCTTTTTATTCTGATCAGCTAGCCTTTCATCTCTATAATATGCGATACAGGTTAAAAAGAAACACTTTAGCTTAAGGCGCTGCATACATTATACGCACCAATAACTCCCACTTTAGCATGCATAGCCGAATGTAACACATGCATTAAAAATCCATAGTGTGAACCAGATACTGTTGAATGTTTTAAGTTTTTCTTGGCACTGGTCAAGATCAGATAACACCACAATTCAAATGATATTTGTTTTACACTTTTCCCTGCAGCTGAGCCAGTGGAGGATACGCAGATACCCACGGTTCCGAGCTCCATTTCAGATCGGTACAAAGTTGGCCGAATGATCGGGGACGGCAACTTTGCAGTGGTCCACGAGTGTGTGGAACACTCCACTGGGAGAGCGTACGCTCTGAAGATCATCAACAAGGGCAAATGCAGAGGAAAGGTGAGACACGGCTTATAAAGCTGACTCTGGTGTACCTCACAAGTTTGATGAAATAAACTAAATTGAATTATTTGTCTTATACAGGAACATATGATTCAAAACGAGGTGGCCATCCTAAGAAGAGTTAAACATCCCAACATTGTGTTGTTGATTGAGGAAATGGACACTTACAGTGAACTCTACCTAGTCATGGAACTTGTCAAGGTGTGTGCCAAATATAAAATGTGTGATTTGTTCGATAATAGAAAAACAATATTCCATATAAAAGCTATACTTTGTTAAGCTTAGAGTCTCGTAATACATGTTTAATAGCGGTTTCAGTCTCCAATATTCGATATCATTATGAGAGAACACATAGAAATAAAATAAGCATCTGGTTGGTCAATATTAATGTCCGTCCTGTTCAGATGTGCTGGCTTGGTTAAACCGAGTGTTATTTTAAGCTTCTGTTCCACTTCTTCGACTCTTTGAGGGGGTTCCGACTTGTGCCAGCTAACCAGGCCATCATGAACTCCCTCTCTCTACATACCAACAGCTGACCTCCAGAAAATTCTCTTGAGGGACGCAGTGATTCCCCCGCTACTTATCTGGGAATGCTGCCTTGTTTTAAATACTAAGCTGTGACTTCCTTAAAACCTAGTTATAGAAAAGCAGCGCTTGCTTGTGCTTGTATTTAAAGCCCCTGCCTCTGAAGTATTAATCCCTTCTTATATTTGCAGAACAAACATGAGTAATGTAGTCTATTCAAGTCTGAATAGTTATCACTGATCTTAAAATGACATTTATGTGAATTATATGGCTGGAAATGGTACACAACGAAGCACCACTTCAAATAATTAATGTACAAAATGTCTTCTCGGGTAATACTTGATCTTCATGGATGACTCTTGCTGATTCACAGGGAGGAGATCTTTTTGATGCCATCACTTCTGCCAACAGATACACTGAGCGGGATGCCAGTGGCATGTTGTACAACCTAGCCAACGCTATTAAGTATTTACACAGCCTTAACATCGTCCATAGAGACATCAAGCCGGAGAACCTTTTGGTAAGAGCTTTTTTCATCATGGCATATGATAATGTGCATTTTATCCTTCCTTCCTGTCTTCATTTCTTACACCAAAATGTCCCTCTGGAAATGTCATACTGAGAAATGACCCCATGCCGTCATATCACCATTCCATGAGTGACAGTTTATCACATTTGTTTGAGCAGGCCCTCAAACGTGTGTTTCAGCAGTATGTGTGTACTTGTTGGGGAAGAGCGCGAGATGAAACTCATAGGTTTTGTGGGCTGAGTGTGTGTGGAGAAAGAGCTCAAAGCTCTTTGACTGAGACTAGACCACCTCCTACTGGCTGACTGACTATACGTGTGATATCACTTGTACAGCGGAAGTGCGACGTGACTCATGCATTGACGGTTCACAGACTGTTCTGTTCTGGTATGAACCTTGTACCAGACATCCTTATGAATCAATGCTGAATGGCTCATCCTCTGACCCGTTCTCTACTGACGGCCGTTTAGATGCAATGTTTTGAAGGTTTTCTTTCTTTGTAAACATCCGTTCGTATGTTTTTGGTTGGTAGCTACATTTCACTATCTATTTAAATTATACGATTTTAAACACATAGTTAAGAAGTAATTAAGCTACATATGCAACGGTTGTACATTTTATTCCCGGGATTGATCGAATGCACTTTGGATATATGAATTTGTCATATACATGAATGTTTATAAAATAATAAATCTCTGACATGAATGGCTCACTTTCTAGTTTAAACCCTACATAACTTTATTTGTTATGATGAAAGACAAAAAGATATTTCGACGAATGCTTGAAGCCAAAGTTTCATAGAACCCATTGACTACCATACCAGGAAAAATAAATATTTGTAAAAAAATTAACCCTGGAATATTTGTGGTCTTACATTCTTGAAAATATCTAATTTTGTTTTCTATAGAAGAAAAAGATAAAAAAAATTCTAACTATGCTAGTCAAAGTGGTCCAAGAACTTTTTTGTTTCAAGCATTCCTCTAAATATCTTTCTGTGTTCATGAGAATAAAGATAAACAGTGGTGTTTAAATGATGGCAAAAATGTTATGTTGGGTTGAACTATGCTTCAATGTCAAATAGAAGACAGGACATTATGTGTTCGACCAACATCGACATGGCAGTCTCATCCCATTTTGGTCAAACCGCTCCCTCTCTCTCTCTGTGTGTTATAGATAATCATTTGTGACTGGAAGCATAAATCTCAAGCGCACCGTTACCCTGTCGAGCAGAACGAGGCTGTTTCGAAACACATCGCTTTTCGTGTTATATAACGCCACATAAACACAAGCAGACTGTTTTAGTAGCTGGATGCTTCACGCTGAGAGAAATCAGGCCTTTTTTAGGCATCCGTGGAATTTAGGCCAAAGATGTTAAGTGTGTAAATACACATTTATTTGAAGCAAATGTAAAGGTTGAAACAAATCTATACATGGAAATTTGAGACGATTAAATGAAACTACCTAATGGTCTAACGTCATTCTTGGTTTTATTTCTAGGTATATGAACATCAAGATGGAAGCAAATCTCTGAAGCTGGGAGACTTTGGCTTGGCCACCGTGGTAGACGGACCCTTGTATACCGTCTGTGGAACACCCACATATGTAGCACCAGAGATTATCGCAGAAAGCGGGTGAATATCTCAACACAACATATAATGTCATGATTGTTAGGAATGTTATTTGAGAATATTGTGTGACCTTTATTGTTCGCTGTACTGTAGGTATGGCCTTAAGGTAGATATCTGGGCGGCTGGAGTCATCACTTATATTCTCCTCTGTGGTTTTCCTCCATTTCGTGGGTATGTTCAGCCTTTCTGAGATCAATTTTATTCTTTTAATGTATTAAAGCATACCAAACTAAATTCCTCTTCAAGAATTTAAGTGTCTAGAGCTTTATAAGACTCATTTTTTTATCAGAAAAATTTATTTTGCACTTTGTTCTTAAGTGTATCGTATCTGAATATGTAGCTTAGATTGTGTAAGGTAATTAGAGCTCTAACACATCTCTTGGGTTATGTAAAATATCATTGCACCACTGTTATCACAATGAAACCAGTGCCCCCTGTTGATGTATAAATGAACTTGTATTTCAGCAGCACAGATGATCAGGAAGCTCTGTTTGACCAGATTCTACTGGGCCAGTTAGAATTTCCTCTCCCATACTGGGATAACGTATCGGATTCAGCTAAAGTAAGTGGGAAAATATTAAAATGTTTGATACCATGCATAGTTTCAATTTCAAATTGTACAAATATTTTCTTTATTTTTTAACTACCTTTTTTTAAAGATATTATTAAAAATATTTAGGGAAATGTTAATATTATTTATTTATTAGACATGATATTATTAAACATTTAAATATCATACAAAATTCAAGACAATGCATTGGATTCTAGTAAAAAGATTTAAGATTGTATGACGTGATGCATGCTATAAAAATGTAAATTGTAAAAATATCGTTTCTAATTTGTAAAACACCAAATTGATTTTTTATTAAATATAGTAGTTGTAACTATAAAAATATTGAATAGTAATATATTATATTATTTTAAGACTTTTTATAATAACACATTTTTATCTAAATAATTTATATATACATTTTCTTAAATATTTAAAAAAAATTTTTTTTAAAAAGGTAGTTAAAAAATAAAGTAACAATATACTACTAAAAGTTTTATTATGAAGATTAATGAATGAAATGTATATGTATATATATATATATATATATATATATATATATATATATATATATATATATATATATATATATATATATACACACACATTTATTATCCATTATTATTTCATTACACCTTTTATTTTTAGCATATCAGCATTTTTTAGCTTATTGTTTAGTCTTGTTTAAGATCAGATATATCACATGTATATTCATCATCATATTCTTTCATTCCAGGAGCTGATAGTGTCCATGCTGCAGGTGGAGGTAGATCAGAGATACACAGCACTTCAGGTGCTGGAGCATCCCTGGGTCACTGTGAGTCATTCGATTACTATTACTATCTGTCTTATACTGAATGCAATATATAGAGATATACTTAATGCAACATATAAAGATATACTTAAAAAAAATGAATAAATGTCTGGGTTTATGTGTGTCATTTCAATTAAAGTATATTTGTGAACTTTATTTTAGAATGATGGCCTGTCAGAAAATGAGCACCAGCTGTCGGTGGCAGGAAAGATCAAAAAGCACTTTAACACGGGTCCCAAACCTGGCAACAACACGTCTGGAGTCTCCGTAATGACGGTAAGATCAGACACTGCTCTTAAAATCAAGATATCATTTTATTCAGTTGTGATATTGAGCTTAGTTTATTCAGTCTTAGTTCTTGTATCGTGATTAGGCAAAGAATACTTGTACTATTAAATGAAAACTAAGGGTTGCTATATTTTAAATTACTGTACGTCTTTTGATGTATTTGGATTAGAAAACTCATAAAAATAATAAAAGCGCAATCCATTGAGCTGTGATGGTTTTTCTTCGCATAGCTCGACCATGACTTTTCCATGCAGAGATCAGGGTCGTTGGATTTCTATCAGAACCCAGGCATGTTCTGGATAAGGTAATGTGGCATGCCAGACCCTATGAATATATGAAATCAGGGCATGCTGTTCCCCAAGATGTTTGCTGTGGTCTCCCTTTAGTTTTGCTTGCCGCTACCTGTTTGTCCTGCTTTGTGATGTCACTTCTTGTTCTGCTTCTAATGACCTTCTGCAGAGTGCATTATTTCTGTAGAATACTGCTGGCTTTTATTTGAATATCTTATTTTCTATAATTTAAGGTGTTCAAAAAACATTGTGGAAACTCAAATTTGGCAAATATTTTTTAATATTATGGTTCTGAACTGGTTTGTACACCAAAATGGATTGCAGGAAAAAGATCTGAACATACTGAAATAGTACATTTGCAAACTCCAGTTTTTTCTGGAAGTCAGAAATCACTAGACAGCATTTTGGCACCATTTCAATGTGTCCTGAAGCCAAACCAGTAAAGAACCCTTGAAATTGTTGTATATCGCACATATATATTGATCCCTCAGGCATGTTTTTTTAATCTGCAATGTAACAACCAACTAACATTTCCTCCATCCTTCTTCCAGACCACCGCTCTTGATAAGGAGAGGCAGATTCTCAGACGAGGACGCCACCAGAATGTGAGCGCAGATCCCCAGACCACCCAGCCAACCTGTAGCCTCCACATCCCAGCCTTTACACCCCGTCTGTACCTCGACCAGGCCCAGCCGCCCGCCGGGCTCCCAGCCCCATCACCCTATTCATATCCCTTAACCACCGACACCTCGCCCGAGTCTGAGGACTTTTCCGCCTGCTCCACGGAGACCGTTCGCTCCCTCCTCTCTCCATTCTAGCGCTGGAGGAGAAGGGAGCAACGGGAGAGCATTAAAAGGAGAAGGTTTTATGAGGATTCGGAACGCGGCCGTATGGACGGAGGAATATTTTGTAATCCTGATCACACAAAGGTGCACAAAGGGAAAAATGACTATGTCAGAAAAGGGGGGTTTCTTGTTTATTTATGGTCATTAGAAAAACTTTTTCCATTTATTTCTACATGATGGATAATTTTTGTTTTCTATTCAAGTTTAAATATCCTCTTTTCTGTTGAGGCACTTTAGAAACGTTTTTCTGGGTCCAGTATTGTTTATTGGGTCCAAGAGGAAACTGCAAAGATGAGCCCATAAAGAATCAGGATTTTCACACTGGTTTTGAGAAAATATGGAATTCTCTGGAATGACTCTTACCGAGCTAACAGAGCTGAGATTGAAAAGTCTGAAATTCCCAAAAACGCTTTTGAACAGACTGAGAAAACATTCGGAAAAGCTCCCAGCCCTTTTGGGCTAAACAATATCTGCATTTTCTTTCCTTTGTGCTCGCAGTGCTGGACAAACAGAACACGTTCATACATAAGATGGGGACCTTTTTGTAATTTGTGTAAATAATATAATTTCAATTATTTTGATATCGACAATATATTTCTTTATCTTAACGAGACTATGTAACAGTTACACATTGAACCATTTTACAGTTTTTAAGTAAACCGAACATAAGCACAAGTGCATTGTGGGAAAGATAAGCAACATTCTGTGTTTTATCGCCAATATTCAGTATGACCAATAATTCCATGTCATTATTGGACTCTCATTCGGGGATATAATGTAAAGCAATTGCCAAACGTTGCAGGAGATTTGGTATTAGTTAAAGGAAGTCAGAATAGTGTGAGTGTTTTTGGTAGTCAGATGTGTTCTAATACCTCATAACCTTGCTAACTGTGTTGTATTCTCTCATTAGTGCATGGAATACAGAGCGGCACTAATAATTTGAAACATTATTCAATTAAAAAACATACTACAACCTGATTTTGTCTAATCGATGATTTCTTGTCATTGAGTAGAAAGGGTTTAGTTTCATGAAAAATAGATTAGGTATAAGAAATAAAATTAATTATAAAATGATATGTGATTTGATTAAAAAATAATTTTTGTTAGCATGTGTAAATTGTTTAAAGCTTTGGAGTAACTCAAATATTTTAATTGGCATGTATAAGAAATATTTATATATTAATATTTTCAGAATAATAAACTCTACTATTATATAACTCAAATTTAACTATAGATGTTATGTTTAAGAAGAAACAGAATCTCAGTGATATTTTGAATTGTTTTATTGTAAATACGACAAAAAGGAAACAATTTTATTTTACAGTTATTGATCTATATATTGGCATGAAGTAATATTTAAACATTTTAAGAGACACCTGTAAGATTCTGGCTTATTCAAGTTGCTGCAAATGCATGAAATAGCGGGTCGGGACTTAATCGAAAAATTACATTTGTATGGAAATAAATTCTCCTTTATCTACTTCTTGCCAGTAAATTGTTCCTCTCCTCTCTCCACAAACAATGCAAAAACCAAAAATAAATTAAAACTGTATGTAACTGTCATGATCAGGTACACCTCACAAAATAAAGAACAAAAATATATAGCAAATGTACAAATCAAATATACAGTATTGACCACTCACCTTGCACAGAGACAGACCTGCATCCGTCTCATATATTCACATCCATAGCCAATGACAAGGCAAATCAACAAATTATTTGCATAATTTACTCACGGTTTTAATGCCAAACTAATAATTACACCTTTGCAGGAAAACATCTATATTTTAGTATCATTATTGTTCGAAAAATATCTCTTTCTCAGACTTTTATTCGAAGAGGGGATTGAAAAAACAGTCTCAGTAGTTGTCTATATGCACATCTCATTTAACAGAATAAACCAAGTTTATGCAGTCACTTTTGGCTACAAGGATATTGCTTACTGTGGCTGTGGTTGTACAACATAATCATCACATATGATTATAATATTAATCATTTAAATATAACAAACATCAATGCACAAATTATACAATGGAAGAATGGGTTTAAAATGTGATAGGATGCCAAAAGAAAATCCTTGAACATTGATAAATAATGGGATGTTACTGGTGCAAAGTGCCCGATACAAAAAAGTTAACATTAATATTTTTTGTCTCATAAATGATCAAACGCGTGAGTGAGGGAGGGTTTCGTCATCTTTTTTTTGTTGCTTTTTTCTCCTCTTTATTCTTTTTAATGGCCTGCTTACATGCCCGGCTTTCCTAACCATCACAATATTTACATATATGACAAAACAATAACCAAATATACAAAGAGGAAATAGAAGCCTGTTTCCTGTCTGATAGGTCACTTCCTCCCTGTGATCGGCTACAATCCTCATCAAACAAATCATTATGTCATTGCAACTCCACAATATGTTACAGCAAGTTATTAATAAATTAAAGGTGATGAGATTTTCTGTAATTTAGTGGGAGGAATGCGTTTCCCCCATAGTGAAGAACTGCAAAGCCACAGTCTGTATCGACAAAGATTAAGTTCACAGCTGTGTCTTAATTCCGTCCAAGAATCCCCTCCCATCCCTCCCCAAAAAACCCGGTCTGACAGCGATTTATCTCGAAGCCTCTTCTGTTTGTGGTCCATGCGGTCCAGCTGTTCTGCTTCCGACTCCCTTGCGTACAATGGTGTTCGCAAGGCAAAAGGACTTTAGGCATCTCATAGTAAGTGGGGAGTGAAGGACAACCCTTAAGATCTAAGGTAAGGTTAGATATGTCTTATATTTTTATCCGGGTTTAGATTCACCCTAAACTGTCTAGCAGGAACTGACCTTGAACCCTCCTCACTGCTTCGCCTCTGGCCCCAAACAACATCCCTCTCTTTATCTTTCTGCTTCTCTTGTCTTAATATCTGTTTTGGTGTTCGTAGTGCCATCGATTAAAATCAATGTTAAACGCCACAATGCTGCCTGATGCCATACCAGTGATTAAAGTCCTGCAAATAATTATAAACAAAAATTAATAAATTATACCAACTAGTTTCTTCAATCATTGGCTTAAGTGGTAACATGGCCTCACCTCTGGTCGTGGGACAGGTCCATAGCCCTGATGCCCGCATCACAGCCGGGGTAAATATAAAGCTGTTTGAAGTCACAGGCCTGCCACACTTCAACAACGCCATTGTCACCTCCGGTTACCAGATTCTGTCCATCACTGCTCAGCAGTATGGCCTGCAGGAAAGAGCAGATGGATAGAAAAATGTATTTGATAAATATAAGAAATGTGTTGAAAATCAACAGTATCAATGTGAGTGTCTCTTACACGTGTGGAGTCATTGATTTCCATCTGCGCCAAAAGCTTTCCATTAATGCTGAAGTTACAGAACTGTCCTCTCTCAAAATAGATGATACAGTGGCCCTCACTGGACACAGAGATCAGACGGGGCCGAAGACAGTTTTCGGGGCCCTCCAGGGCCCTCAGTAAATCTCCTGTAATAGTGTGCACCAAACACGGACCCTCTGTAAAACAAGGTGGCATCGTAATTTATTTGTGCCTTTGTATAAAGTTAAGTATAAAATTATAAAATTATAAAAAGTATAAAATTAGTATTAAATATTATTGTGTATAAAAGGAAATGTGCATCTTGAATAAATGAATAAAGGTAAATAAAGATATTCATGTAATGTTCATTTAATACATTAAAGTCAGTATTAAAAGGGCATTAGAAAGTAATTAATAAATAGTAATTTAACACATTTTTTATAGTTTATTTTAATATACAGTATTATTCTTTGTAATATTAAAAAATACTTTGTGAATAATACATTGTGAATAATATTGTTAAAAACAAATAAAAAAGTAAATATGATTTTATTATAATTTTGCCCTTAGGGTCCTGCTAAACAAATTGAGTCTACCAAAAAATACATGTATATTTTTTGGGGGAAAATGAGATAAGAAACAACAGTAGAAAATAACTTTGAGGCCAACCTTTAGCTCCACTGATGACAAGTCCCAGCTCAGCACATACAGACACACACACCACCTCATGATCATGACCCGTCAGAACTGCTCGAGGTGCTGGATAATCACCTTCAAAACAACACAAGAACACAATCTGATCACACATGTTTTCCCACACAAAACAGGACAAAAAAAGATTTAAAAATGTATTTTTCCAAAAATGTATGAAAAAACATTTGACAACATTGAAAACAGCAATTAGACTGACAGGTGTAAAACCTAACATCTCCTCAAATACTATTTTTTGAATTTATTTATCAGGTAATGTGTTAACTAGATGATACTTCATCAGATTCAAGTATTATCTTTAATTTTACTCTCTACTTACTGTTGTTTGGATTGTCGCCGATGATGTGGTGTCGACCACTCCAGTACCAGAGCAACAGGGTTGCGTCTCGTGAGCCTGAGACTATATAACAATCACCTCCAATGTAAGATTCCGAACGTGCAAGACAGGTCACAACGTCCCAATGGCCAAACACGATCTGAGTCAGTTTGCCTAATAGTAAAGTAAGCAAACAAGATCAGCAAATGATATCTAAAATGTATAGCTCCAGCAAAGGTCAATAATAGAAATTACATTATTAATTCACAATAAGTTATTTTAGATGTACCAAATGTGGACATGTATATTTTTGACATTTCAAACCTGAAGACTTCCTATCCCCTCAAAAACACAAAAGAAGATATTTTGAGCAATGATGGTAACCAAAACCATAGCTCCCTATTGACTATTTCTATTGCATGGACAGAAAAAGTCAATAGGGACCAATGCTTTTTTTAGCCAACATTTTCTAAATATCTTCTTTCGTGTTCTGCAGAAAGAGTAAAGAGATCGATTTCAAATGACAAGAGGATGAGTAAATGACAACACATTCCTTTCCCTCACCTGTTTCCGTGGAGTAAACGCGGAAACTCTTGTCCCAGAAGCCACATGCCAGGATGTAGCGGTTGTCTGCTGTTACTACAAAGCAGTGTGTGTTGATCTGAATGCTCTGATCCACCAAATCTGTGATTTGCCTTTTACTAATCCCAGAGTTATTAGCTAGAAAAAAACAGAAACCATTTTGATTGCCAACATCATTCCAAGACAGGAACAATGATGAGTTTGCAGCAATGTGGTTTTATATAAATATTGAATGTGAAAATTAAACCAACCATGAGCTGATCATTCATCACATGACCTTATCAACTCACCAATCAGAGAGTCCATCTCTATAGGGAGATGATGAGCCTGTTCTAATGAATATCCTGGAGCACCTCTGAGACCTAGACAAAACAAACTCCTCAATAAACTTGACAAATTCATTACATCACACCAGATGACGCCTCTACTCACCCACTGTGTTGTGCCAGCGATTGACCGCGAACAGTCGGCTACACGTGACCGTGACAGCAGCGGGAATGCTGAGGTGTGGCAGCGTGTTGGCCGCCACGTGCGTGACCGGCGAGTTGGATGGGAATTTTAGCACCATGATGACATCTTGCTGCATCTGGTCCTTAAACATCAGAGGACTCTGAGGAAGGAAACACTGATAAGCAGAAAAGAGAAAGAAGAGGACAGGAAGAGGAAGTAAGGGAACATGACAGGAAAGAGGAGGAAGGAACGAGATAGGAAGGAAAGGGAAAACAGGAATTAGAAAGGTAACTTAGAACGGATCATACGAGGTGAATAAAACAGGATGGGAGGCATTTGGTTGAGTTCTGGATGGGTTTGGACTTTTGGAAAGAAGGAGGTCGAGATTTGCTGATATGGACTCCATTCAACCTTAGCCTCCTTAAAAGAGACATCAATCAAATAAATATGAAGAAATGAATCGGCGTAATCTGATCTACAAAGAAAGGATCTAATAAAAACATGTGACGATAAAAGACGGAAACAAAAGACATAATATTCATGCATAGAAAAGATCTCATATAGATATCAGATCTCAATAAAAGAGGTGTGATATAGATCCCAAAAGAAATCTCACCAGATGCATTGCTGAACTGCGGGGCGGATGGGGTTCTATGAGCAGCTGTGATGGAGCCTGTCCAAATGTCTGAATCTGAGCCTCCATAGTCTACAGAGACAAAGAAAGCTGTTAGATTCTTCGGGACGGACGAAACTTTCCATACGTATAAAAAAAAAGCAAAGACAGAACAAAACAAAAAGAAAACAAGTGTTTGGACAAAGGAGAGAAAAGTATCAACATGTTGTATTCTGCTTCACACATCTTGGCCTGTGGTTAGATTTCGTACCTCTCTCATCTGAGGGTCGCTTATGGTCTCCAAGTTCACGGAGCCCTCGTATGACATGTAATGGAAAACGTTAAGGGCCCTAATCGCTTCCGGGCCCCTCTGCTTGTAGCCGAAGATGAGATCGATCCACTGGTGCAACTGACACGAAACAAATTCACTCTCCAGCGCCTGATACACCAGAGGATGACAAAGTTAACAGAGGGAACGAACAGGAGTTTTAAGAGAAATTATCAGCCTTGTAAAATCTATGTGAGACTGAAAGTAGATTTTTTTTCTTTATAGACTGAAGTGCTATTTCATGAACTGACTCTAGATGCCCTTGTCCAGCTTTAACTCTTGAAAAATGGGCTAAATAGTACTATTAATCCAAATAAATGCCTTAATTGCACGCTTATGTTTTGTGTTCTCATACACACACACACACTAAAAAATCTCTTACCATCCTGTTGATACGAACGAAATCCTCAGGTTTTTTGGCCCAGACTGGTAGATCAACGTCACACACGGCTGTTCTGTCCTCTCTCATGCCCAGATCATATCCGCTGTTGTTTACAAACATCTCAGGGAGGTAGTAAAATTCAGGGATCAACTCCTGTTACACAAACACACATGTGTTTATTCCACAGCAGAGAATTTCAATCTAATACCACAAATATATGATAATATAGCCAACCAATTTTAAGAGAATATAACAAACTTTCAGGTAATGTACCGTTAATCTACTAGTAAATCAAACCTAAGGAGTGCATTGTGACAAGACAAGTGTGATAAAAATCAAGGTCATCACATATTTTTTTACTTTTACTAAAAAGATATAGAAATATTACACTTGTATCGCTTAATAGTGAATATAAACGCGTATCGCATTATTTGAAGTCTGAAAAAATACAAAGCATCTTTTTTGTGATTTTGACCTGTTTTTCAACTTTTAATATTTTTTTGTTTCTGCTGTATATTTGGGCACTAAATAAAGTGGTGAATCAGAGATTGTAAAATCCATCAATTGACGTTTTAGTTATTCGTTTAGGATTTTTTATTAACATCAAAACTCCCATAATTATTTCTTATTGACAGAAGTTATAAAAAATTTCAAAACTTCAATGTAAAATATGTTAATCTGTAATAATAATACGAATTACAACATCAAAGTAAATAATCAAAAATTATGTCCTAATTGTGCAGCTCTAATTGAAATGGTATCGTAATTATTTCTAATGTTTTATGTATGACATCAGCAGTAAAAAGGTTCTTGTTTTCACCCTAACGTCAGATGTGTCCCTCTGGCAGCTTCTCCAAGAACGTGCAATACCAGAAAATGTCCGATCAGGATGGTCAAACTTGTTGTCATTACAATTCAAAAAGAATGTTGTGAAGGGTTCCTGCGATATTGAGACACCATAAAATATAATTAGAACCTGAATTAAAAACTTGAAGTAAAACTGCATAAAAAACTACAAACTGATTAAGGTAGAATCCAGATATATTGCTAGTACTCACTATCCTGACAAGCCAGAAGAGAGTTGATGCTGCGGTGGAATAAAGTGATAAGTAATGATGAGGCGGAGTCCCATCATCCTCCCAGGTCTCGTAGTGCTCGGCGTAGAACACTGCTCGCTTTGGATTCAGGGCTCCGATTGGCTGTTCATAAGCACGAAAGACAGAAATAAGCAAACGTTTATATCATAAATGAGATGTTTATTTTTTATGATATGAGCTGCTATGACTCACTTTTGAAAGATCCCTAAAATTCCCTGGCAATGTAAGATCAAGGTCCTCAGAGTCATAGTTAGTGAGAACCCAGGGGAAGACAGGATACTGGTTCAGATCATTATAGGTCCTCCCTGGAAAAAGCACAAATAACCATTCCAAACCCATCCCAATTCATATAACATTAATTGCAATTTAATAGCAGCTTATCAGGTAAAAAATAGACTTACCTGCAATGGTGTTGAGGAACATGAGGTACTCGAAATTTGAAATCTCTCTTCGTTGCCATCTTTGGGTCATGTTAGATGACTTGAAGAGCTGCCGTGGTGTTGCGAGCGAAATCCGTCTGCAGATGACATAATAACATGGACATCAATCTTTATTCTAAACAAAAAACAAGCTGACTTTAAACAAGGGCGTTAAACATTAAAGCACTCACCTCGCCTGAGGGAGACCATAGCTGGTGCCAACACCAACCCGAGGTAAACTGTACACCACCTTCTTCACTGTAGCCTGATCTGGGAAGTTAAACATGACGGATGCTGCAACATGGAAAAGACAAAGTTAAAATGTTAACAAAATATAAAAATAAATCAACTTGGTTTGAGACAAGTCAGAATCTTACTCCTGTTAGCCATGAAGACCTCTAATCCAGTATTCTGGAGCAGGTAACGTCTTGAAAAAACTGCTCTGATCTCGCTAAACATCCACTTGCCGTGCAGACCTTCAGTGTACGCCAACACCTAGCAGAAACGTTTTACATTTATTTCAATTAAATCACATCAACAACATGTTAATAAAAATTTCCTTTTGATACAAAGGCAGTTCATAACACAAAATGTAATTTCGTATGGATGACGTTTTTGGTGCAAAATTGGTGTGAAATAAAAAAGCATAATTTTAGTGGAAGGACATTAGAAAAGTCAAATACCTTTGCATCAATCTTTTTAAAGGCCGGATCGTCCTCATCCACCTCGAAATAGATTTCTGTAGTGGTGATGGATAATGTTCCTTTAGCAACAATCACAGGAGCGACCAGCTGGGCTGGTGTGCTCAGGACCACAGGACCTGAATGAAACCATGTCACAGATTGAGATTTTTTTATGTACTTATAATCACATTTACATTAAGTCGTTTAATTTACGCTTTTAAACTTACAGGTGAGGTTCACAAAGTTAAAGGTAAACCCAACGATTATGGTCAGAATTTAATCATTAAACTTTAAATTCTGTGTCCTGTTAAACATTTACATGGACAAAAGTGTCAAAAGAAAAATCGGGATTAATCACACAATAAAAGTTTGTGTTAACATTGATTTTAAATAATTATACAATTAAAATACAATCAAATATTGAATTTATATTTATACACATGTAGATTTAAATGTATGTTATGGTTTTACATTAAATGTAAAGTATATATAAACTTTTTTTGTGTATGCGTTTATGAATAGAAAATTATTTTGCACAGTGCACAGACATATATTACGTAAACACAAACAATTTGTGTCATAATTAATCCTTGATTGCTCTAATATGCACAAAATTAGTGGATTTCAGATCTTTTAAATAAATCATAGCAAAGCCAAGTGATCAGCATTAGTTTGACATTGGACATAATTTTAACCAGTAACATAAAAAATTAGTTTACACATGTTATTACTTAATATTTATAATGTTTATGTATATTGTTTATGTAGCACCCGATAAGTATTTAGCAATCCAAACATTTGCATATGTAAAGAAAACAATTATTACTTATAAGCTTAGTTAAATAATGATTATATTGCAATCCGTAGCTCATTGTGATAGTAAGTGGCTACTTTGATTAGTGTTTATTTGTTAATTTAGTCATTTGATTTCATGAATCACACGTTTCTTTATACATAAAGAGGATCTGAATCTAAAGAATTAGGGTTGCAGCTTGGTTTGGACTAAAACGTTAATTAGCATACTCATTTACTGAAGGACCGAACTTGCCTCTTGAGATAAATACTCTTGGACGAAAAGCGACTGGGAATAGAGTAATAGTTGCATACATTAGCACGTGCATAAACCAACATCAAATAACCACCACACATCAAGGGTTACGCAAATAGCCTGAGCTTGGGCTATTGATACTGACATTTAACTCCAATTTCTTTGATAATTCAATGGTTCTTTAACAGAGGGATTCAAGAGGTGCCTACTTGTCGACGGCCTTAATGGCTAAAAGCGTCCTAAGTGGATGAGATGCGCTGAATACCTGCGAGATTGTCGATCTCTTTTTCTTGCAGCAGGCTAACAGCATCATCATCTCCCTCCAGCATCAGTTCTGTCTCTGGATTTTGACTGACCACAGCATGACTGCGATATGTTTTCTTGGTCTTCATCGCCTCTTCCTCCTCAGGGCCTGCTTTTGGTGAAATACAACTTTTATTTTAACCCATACATGAGCTTGGTTATTACGTTATAAGAATGTTACTTTTATGTTTCTGAATGTTTCATGATTAAATATTAACATTAAGATTAATTTTAAAATAGTAAGAAAATAAAGATTAGAGGGATATTTGCAACTGACTGTATTCCTCCAAAGACTTGAGGGTTGCGTCTGCGTGGGTGGAGCCAAATGCATTGCGCACGAATCTCCGCCTCCTGCGCAGGTCATCCTCCCAGTAATCCAAGCGCCAGTAATCATGCAGCTGACTGAAAATAAGGAAAGATAACAATAATATAGAAGATATAACATATGTCATAATAGTGATGTTTATAATTAATACAAACTTTAAATCAACAGTTGCAAGCATACCTCTGTGACATGGTGCCCCATGCTCCATGCTTATTGGTCAGGATGTTGAGGATCTTCTGTTTCAGCTGATTCGCTGTCACATGATCTCTGTGTTTGGCGGCACTGATCAGGTGATCGCACATCTTTTCCTCCTCCCTTCTGTCGGCGGCGTACTGCGCACAGTTCGACTACAGAAAAGAATAAATATCAGTATCAACAAACAACAGATTTTACATCAAATCCAGAAATCCAGATCCAGACTGACCTCAAACTCAGCATGCTTGTGAACATCCTCGGCTCTCTGCCTGTTGAGGATAAACTCTGCCTCATTGGCCACTCTGACAATATGATCCTTCATGGCGTGACACAGAAGTCTGAAACGAATAACAACTCACAATTAACAGTCAACAATAGACATCACTCCTATAACTGAATAACATGAAAACCAAAAACACACTTCTATTACAAGAATTGTCTGTCAATGCATGGCACCCTTGAAGGGTATGAATTCTTTTTTTATGTACGCTCGAATATAGTCATGATTTTATGTGAAACAATTTAAACAACAAAAAAATACTTTTGAAAGCGTTGAAATTAAGTTAATATACTGTTTAATTTTTTGTATATCCATGTAAAATCAAATAAATCTAATTAACTAAAGAATTTCTATTAAAATAAATATTTCATTGCATAACCTTAAAAAATATTTTTTATATTTTAGAGAAATTAACTGTTGGATGTTTAATCTATCATTTTAATGTTTTTCTACTGAAAAATCTATTTAATGTTTTTATTAGATTTTTTGTAAGCATATAGATATATTTGTTGTGATATTTACTAATACACATTTAATATTTTTACAATGAATTCATGTAAAAATATATATGACTCAATTTCTTCTAAAAAAACAAATGGAGATATTGTGAAGAATGTAGGTAAGCAAACAACTAAGAACCCCGTTGATTTTCATTGTATAGACAAAAAACACAAAAATATTTTTCAAAATATCTTAAGTGTTTAACAGAACAAAGTCGTACACAGGATTTTAATAACAAATAAGGGACTGAAGCTCTAGTCAACTTCCAACTGGATAGTTGAACAACAATGAGTATTAATGGGTATGTTTTTACCTTCCCTCATTGATGAGCTCAATAAAAGCAAGTCCAGCATTCTTCTGTATGGAGTTCTGCCACTCCTGAAACCACAAACAAATCATTACAGTCATAATTGTAACATTACAGCACAACAAGGGGTATGCTTAGCTTTAAACTCAAAATTATTATTGATTTATTGTCTTTCTTCTGACAGTACCACCAACATTTGGATTTTTAGGATGGGTCCCTGATGTGGTTTCTGAAAGGATGCACTGATGATCTCTGATTGGCTCTTTTCAATATATGGAAGGGTGGATGTGAGGCAGAATGCACTTAGCATCAGCTTCGGATGCTTCCAGAAGGACACATCACAGAAGCTCCCATTACCCCCTGCTTCCTGCCAATCAATATTTAGGGTACAGTTTCAATCCCTTGAGCCATTAATGGAAGGTCTGGAGCTTTAGTAATACAATACGTGCTGATGACGGGAAACCAAGGGAGGAGGGCATCCCACACTGGATGGAGGACTGCTACACCCCAAACCTACTAGTCCTGAGTTTATCTTCAAAGGTATAGGAAGCCAACTGAGATGATGTTGTGTAAAACAAGTATTTAGAGAGACTTTGAGGTTAGTGAGGTCTGCAAAAGTTGACTAAAATACTTCTTTGTGAAACACTGTTCTGTCGAGGGGCAACAACACTGCTCATGAAGATGAATAGTCAAGCCTTGACAATATTGTGAGTATCACTGGATTACATGGAAAAGTGTCCATCATTACTACAAAGGTAAGAAATTATTTCATTCAAGTTTATCAAGTTTGATTTACTATTTTTTTATATTAAAGAAATCCTTAATGAAGTTTGGAGGTTAAAAGGGTGGGTCTGAAATCAGATCCTGTATTAGTTGACAACAGTGCTGCAAGAAACATTGTAAAAACATTGCCACATTACAGCATTCTAACTTTCATCCATTTCATTTTAAGTTGTTTATATGCGGTTTCAGTGCTTTCTGATTTAATTCAGAGTTTATGAAGCTTGAAATTGGACTGCTGTGTAATCGCAGCCTCTGCTCCTTTAATGACGCAGTGGCAGGAGAAGACGGTGAAATGTGCGCTTTCATATTTACGGATTTGATAACAGTTTTTGGAAGAAAGCGGAAGGGTAATGATATATTGCAGAGAGAGAAGTCTCACCTGTGAACATAACAGCATGACCAGTTCCACAACCGATGTGCTGGATTTCATGCAAACTAAACCTGTTTGACAGAAATCAAAATTTAGCACGCACATGTTCATGTTATAAGAAACACACTCACATGCCCTAAATCCCAGTACATAGTAACACAATCTTATATGTGTCAACATGCAAAAAATCTGCTTTAGTTAACCAACAACAACAAGAGACATTAAACTGTGAGGAAGACAAAGTGAAATCACAGACACAGAAGCCTGACAGGAAATCTGTGAATGATAGAGAGAGAGACAGAGAGAGAGAGAGAGAGAGAGAGAGAGAGAGAGAGAGAGAGAGAGAGAGAGAGAGAGAGAGAGAGAGAGAGAGAGAGAGAGAGAGAGAGAGAGAGAGAGAGAGAGAGAGAGAGAGAGAGAGAGAGAGAGAGAGGAGAGAGAGAGAGAGAGAGAGAGAGAGAGAGAGAGAGAAATGTAGAGAGAGAGAGAGAAATGTAGAGAGAGAGAGAGAAATGGAGAGAGAGAGAAATGGAGAGAGAGAGAGAGAGAGAGAGAGAGAAATGGAGAGAGAGAGAGAGAGAGAGAGAGAGAGAGAGAGAGAGACCATAGAGAGAGAGACCATAGAGAGAGAGACCAGAGAGAGAGAGACCAGAGAGAGAGAGACCAGAGAGAGAGAGAGAGAGAGAGACCAGAGAGAGAGAGACCAGAGAGAGAGAGACCAGAGAGAGAGAGACCAGAGAGAGAGAGACCAGAGAGAGAGAGAGAGAGACCAGAGAGAGAGAGACCAGAGAGAGAGACCAGGAAGAGAGATATCGTACCATCCTTTATTTATTTAATTTAATTCAGTGTTTTGAATTTAATAATTTAACTTATTAATAAAGACATTTTTCATTTATTAAAAATTATTATTTAACATTATGTATTTTCAGTTTTAAGCATAATATTAAACAAAATACAAATATCTATGCAATGAAACAAATATTACAGGAAATATAAAGAGACCAAAGACTGTCTTTTTATAAACAATAATTTTAAAACATTCTAAATATTTTCAGCATTTAATATATATATATAACTTTATAATACAAATATGTAAATATTATATTTTATTTATGTTTTAAATGCTCTTTTATAAAATGTTTAATAAATGTTCCGCATGTATGTATTAGTATTATCCATTTGTATTAAGAATAACTTTAAACCAAAGCTTTGAAAAACACAAATCTACATCAATTTTGCCATCAAAACTAACAAAATAAATGTAAGAGAGATCAGAATGCAGAGAGAAAAGAGGGAAATATGAAGAGACAAAAGACAGTGGTGGAACATGAAGCAAATGCGAATTGCTGTAGAAAAGCGTTTCAGACTTCATGTTTAAATCTACAGTCCTTTATTGTCTGAATGTCTAAATCCTCTAACATCCTGTTCTCGTACCTGCTCTGGGCCCATGCACTCGCACGATTGTGTGTGTATGAGGCAGCCAGTGGACGCACACACACAGCAGACAGTGAGGGACTCCACAGAGACACCAGGTAGAGAATAAAAGGAGCACAATACAGCACCTGTACCTTCAATGAGCAATTCCTGCCCATGACTACCCAGCAGAGTTCTCGACAGGAAGGGGGCGAAGTCCACAAAGATCTCCCTCAGCAAGGGTGCCACCTTCTCCAGCGCCCGCTCCAGTTTAGTTGTGATGCTGTGAGGGGAAAAAAACGAGAAAGACAGCACAGTTCGATCACGAGCTCGAAATCACACAGGGGTTCGTTTTAACATCAGCAGGTTAGTATGTGACAAGGTCTACGGCATTACAGCTGGATTAAAGCCGTCCTACAGGAAGTTAACCAAAGGGAGGCAAAAAGAGCAAATGGTTACCCATCATCCGCTTACACGCACACATCTCCCCCTAAGTGCTTCTGCGCTTAGCTACAAGCTTTGTAAACCTGCACTAGAACTGCAACTGCAGCGTCAGGGATGCAAATGACACCAGACTGAGATGAATGTGAGAGATTTGATGAAAAAGAAATCTGGGGGCATCCAGTGTGGTGTAAAAAAGGTTTACACATTAAAAGATGTTAGCTGGAAAGAAATGGCAAGCCAGCAGGGTTGATTCTGTCAAGCCTTTGGTCAACTGGTTTCGAGCGTGTGTGCTTTCTCTGTAACACTTTACAATACAATTGTATACTTTAATATCAAAGAAATGCATTAGGGAACAATAAGCAGTGTAGAATTCAGCATTTAATAATCTTAATTCCAATGTTAATACAAATTGTTCAGGTTTGTTCACTATGCATTAACTAACGTAAAACTCCAAACTTTTTTTGTTAAAATCTGCATGTAAATGCTAAAACTACGACTATTAAATATTCAATAGCTCGTGTTAACTAATGCATTTAACAAATATTGTCAAGTGTTACCACTTTGTCTGCATTATCAATTATCTTCTGTTCTGCATTGCATTACGTAACAGCAGCAATTTTAAAATGAGCCGATGTTCGTGACAAATTGTCCTAACCAAGCGTGACACGATCGGTTTCAGGTCATTTTCTTTCCCAGCTGAAAGCGTGAAGTGACTAAATCAGAGTCAATCAGAAAAGAGCAAAAGTGGAAGTTCACCCAAAAATAAAAATTCAGTCATTATTCACCCTATTTTTCAAAAAACACAAAGGAAGATATTTTGAACAATGTTGGTAACAGCAGTATGTGTTCATTTGTATGGACACAAAAATCTATGGATTTTTGCGTTTTAGTTGTTGAACTAAAATTGATCTTTTGGAATTAGTCATATAACTATTATAATATAACAACAATACCAAAACATAGAATGTACAATATGCCATTTCATACTGATTTTAGCCAATATTACTTGTTACTCCTCCTTTGCAAAAGCAGTTTGAAAATCTAAGTTAAAATAATTTCTCGATTTAAGTACCTGAAGACAGAAGCAGCTTCAACGTTAAATTTGTGTTAAAAATCCGAAATCTGAATGCATACATTGCATTTTCACAGCGTGTGGGCTACACAGCTCAATCTGAAGACTTGTTAATTAAATTCCAAATTCACATTAAAAATGTAAATCAACGCTTCATGCTTTCTCGTGTCATACCAGGTTAGGACAGTGTTAGTGCAAAAGAGACAGAATCAATCCAGCAGAACTGTTATCGTTACAAGCAGCAGCGCTAGTGTGGCCCGCTAAAAAAAACTCACAACCACCAGAACAAAGAGAAAAGAGAGAAAACACAAAACAAGAGAAGATGAAGATTAAGCTGGCAGCACTGGGTTAATGGGGCCAGTTCAAGCTTTCTTGCCTAAGAAACTGTCCTGCATCTCTTGGGGCTGTTTGGAATCCTGTCAGCGAGCTAAAGGATTTGAGTTCTGGAGGCGTCAGCCTGGTTCGCAGTGGACACTGGTCCACTTCACAAAAGGCACTGCAATACAAATGGGCACAAACAGAGAGTAATGACTGTACATGTATTTACTGCAGCTTACTATAGTCTATAGTGTGACCCTGTGTATCTCTATGCCAAATCAAAAGATGATTGAGCCCCCAAGCTTCCGTTTCATGCAGACACGAACAGAAGCAAACAAAAACGAAATGAGCTGTATTCAATTGAAAACAGATGCACCCGTCCGTCCAGAGCTGGGACGAAATCTCAAAGTGTGTGTCTGAGAGAAGATGTAACAATGTGCAATGGTTATTAAAACAATGCAAAAAGGACACATAAGGAAGAAGGAACTAAAGGGAAGAAGCGGGCGCAAGTGAGTTTGCCAAAAAAGGAAGCAGACAGGAAGTGATGTCATAATGATGGGGTCGTTTGTGTGAATGCACATACCTCATGTTTTCCACTGTGTCTTCAGGCATCGGTGCGACCGTCTGCACGGCTGGGAGGTTTTTACTTGTGGCGCCGTTCACAAAGCTGGACGAAGAGGAGGATGAGGAGGAGGCCGAGTCAGTGGCACCTGTTAAACAAGACGGACACGTAAGACAAATGAAGCTAAAAACTCGATAACCAAAGGTTCACATATCGTCACCTAAGAATCTGACTTTTTTTATCAAAATTGAGTCATTCACAGATTATTATTCTTAACAAATTATTAATATAATGACATTTTTGTTTTTTATAATGATTACATTTTGAGGCTTTTTTAAAAGATTTTTTTTTTTTTTTACAAAATCCATTCATTATTTGGTTCTATAAGATTCGATCTGTGAGCTAATCAGCATTTTGGAATGCATACAAGATGACCAATCTTTGTCATGTGGTTGGGCTCCAACGCAAAAATGTGTGTGGTTCCAAAAACACAAAAATGCTTAAAACAGACTTTAAGGTTGACCGTTTTATTGACACTCTTGTTAAGGAGAGCATCTCAAACAACAGTATTTGTTTTTTGTTTGTTTTGTTTAAGGTTTTGAGGATTGTTTTATATTTAACGTAAATAATTGTATATTATGTTACAATGTAATTTCAGCAATATTCATTCTTAGAAAGTAATGTGACCCATCTCATCTTCTGTGGATAAAACTTTTAGATACGAAAACTAGCACTGCTTTTAATGTCTAACTCAAGTGAGGAAAATGCATTCAACAATAAGCATTATAAAAAACATGCTTTTTAATATATTATTACAACTCTTACTGCATGTATGTATTAGTTTCACAGTTTCATTTTGGTATTGTACAAACTTTAAAGCTCAATGTCTCAAAACTACTTCTAGCGCAGATATAACCATGAAATTCTAAGTTGACGATGAGTCTGAATATACAAAACTCACCAGTCGTGTTGATCATGCTTTTAGGTGTTGCTGTGGCAGCTGCAAAAATATTGGGGGTGCTTCCTGATGATGGCACTCCACTGGTGGTGGGTGTACCTACTGTGTTCACAGCCAGGCTTCCTGGAGGAGGCTTCTTAACAGGCACAACCACACTCCTGTGCAACAAACAGAAAAAATAAATGTTTATACCTTAATAGCATATCTATACAAACATTCTGCATGCACCCTTAACCAGTTTCTAGCTCTTTGTTAGTGTCAAACCGATTCAGCCCACCCAGTGTGTGATAAAATATTCACCTGTCCTGATGAAATATTAACACTAAAGGAGCTCATGCATAATCTTATGTATAATTTATTCATCGGATTTTCTTAATTGGGATGACCAAAGAAGATTGATGTTTGGACAGGCTCTTTTTGAACTAGTGGATTCCACACATCGCATCGGTCTCTAGAGTCCTCAGCAAAGCCACAAGCACACGCTGGTGGTAATGAGGAGCTACATTCGGAGTGAGAGATTGTATAAACAATGAGAGAAACATGCAGAATTAAATTTATGTGGAGGATTTTTAAGTACAAGGAGTTCATTAGGAAACTTGATTTGTTCTTAGAGTTCCCAGATAGACCCCTGTTTAAGTAATGATTATTTTAATGATTAATTCATTCAATGTATACTCTTTAAAATCTAAGGTTGGACTTGAGAAGTACAGAGCCCAAGGAATTTAAAGGAAGAGGTTAACCTTAAAATGAAAATATTGATATATATGCACAGTTGTTTCAAACTTGTACGAGTTAATTTCTAACGCAGAACACATAAGAAGATATTTTGAAGAATAAATTTGCTTACAATACTGCCACGAATTCACTTCCATTGAATTGACAAAAAACACAATACAAGTTAATCGTTGTCAATTACAGACATTCTGTAAAATATCTTCTTTTGGTGTTCTGCGTAGAAAACAAGTTTGAAGGTGGGAATTGTAATTTTTGGACAAACTTATATCCTTAACACATTATTGATGCTAGTCCAACCCACCTGTCGAAAGAGTGGAACTGCATTGGCAGCATAGCGGCAGCTTCCCTCTTCAGGGCCAGGTCAGGATTGTAGGGCTGCGGTTCAGGGCCGGCCTCTGCTCCTTCCACTGGCGCTGCCACCAAGCTCTTCAGGATCTCCTTTACATTGATGCCCTTGTTGGACTGGCTGATGCTGGAGATAGACGCAGCCGGCTTCAGGACTTCCACACCAGGAGGCGACTCCAAAAGGGACTCCCGAGATTTTCTCACTTCTGAGGACAACGTGCAGAGTAACTCACTCATGGCATCTGGACCTCCAGAGTTGCCACCCATTCCACCAGTGTCTCCACTCAGTTCGGAGCAATTGAGGCCACCGGTGACCTGCTCTTCCCCGATGCCGGAGTCGGTGTGGGGAATCGAGCCCTCCAGGGGAAGATCCTCAAGAGGAGTGGCCTGACGGTCTACCCGCACACCGTCTATGAAGGACGACGGGTTTTCTACAATAACACAAATTCAATGAAGAAATAGTTTTATGAGAGAATTTCTAAAATAGTTAAATTAAGTTTAATGAAACAGGCTTAAGTTGTTTATTAATCATCCTCAACGAAGCGGTTGAAGGTACAGTTAACGTAAAAATTCTATATTTAAACAAAAATACAAAGGCATTTCTCAAAATATCTTTTGTGATTCACAGTAAAAAAGTAGTTGTACTACGTGTTAGGGTGGATTATCATTGATATAATTTTAGGTTTTTATGCAAGTCGAGTTTAGTGAAACCGATTTTAGTTGTTTATTAGTAATCCTTTTCAATAACCAGGCAACACTGGCCCATTTTATGGACACAAACCATTTCTATAATGAAAACGGAAGACATTTCTAAAAAATCTTCTTTTCTGAAAAAAGTCAAAAAGACTTATAATGAACCGAATTTTATTTTTGGTGTTTTCTTATATTCCACAGTAGAAAGTATATCATGAGAAATGACACGAAGTTGTATAAATGATTCTCGAGCTTTTATTTTGAGTTAAACTGATCCTTTAATCATCACAAATCTGCATCCGCGACACATCCGTCAATCACAATGCAGTATCTGTCGAGCGGCTCCATCCCACCTGAATGTCAATTCAATATCACAGTCAGATAAAGCACTGCAATAATGTCTTGCATGTTTAAGTTGATGAAATCCTTTCTGTGGGGAGCATCGTCCCATTCCAGCAGGGAATACAGCGGAGATAATCGGAGGATTAATCAGAGAAAGCATAAGAACAGTAGCAGCGGAAGTTGCCGACTGCAGTGATGAATATTGTGTTTGTGTGTAAATCGAAAGTGGCTAAAAATACACAAGTACTTAGAACAAACAAGGTTACAACTGCACACACACACACAGCTGGAATGACTCAGAGGCTTTACCTGTGCTCGTGGGTGAATTAATCTCTTGTCGAATGCTTCTTCCTGATAGGCTGCTGGACCTGCCGATCTCCCGCTGTGGCTCCAGGATGTCCCGGTATTTAGACACCATAAGGACAGAGATGAAGTAGACCACAGCCAGAGCCAGGAACTGAGCTTGTTTACTGTCATCCTATTGAACACACATAGTTTAGAACCATTCTCTCTTTAGGTTATTATTTAAATCGATTTCATGTTAGGGAGCTTCTCACCACGTCTCTGAAGACGACAGCTCGGAGACGGTTGATGTCCACGTCCTGCAGCAGTCGGTCCGGATCCTTGATGGGCGAAAGGTTACGAGGGACATTTTGTATAATAGTCTAAGGCAGAGAGAAATAGCCATCTATTGATCCACTGACTATAAATGCACGCTCCTTCTTATTAATATCTATCGAACTATTAATTAAGTTATAATAATTATTAATTTGAGTATATATTTATGCATGTTTATTGTCTCTTGTGTCTTTACAGATGTGTATGTGTATGTGTTTAACCTTGCTGGCGGCTGCAGCTGTTTGCAGGTTGTCTTGGGTTTTGCTGATGGGAAGGGACGTCTTGCTACCCCGGTCTCTCTGCCTCTGTCTGCACTCCAGACAGTTTCGGACTGCTACACAACACACTGAGAAGAGAACAAAATATTGACCATAACATAACTACATACCAACACTCACATTCAAATAATTAATTATGACACATAAATTGATGCATGTTATATTGAGTATGGAATACAAAGGATGGGATTATAGTTTATCTGCAATGAATTTGTTCCAAATCTAGATCCGTAACTTTTTTTTGTTGACACTAAGAAAGATATTCGAAAGAATGTAAGCAACTTATGATATCTGGGTCATTACGGATTTCGATAGGAGAGCAATGTTAAATTGTGCCCTAGAACTATATGGTTTCGAAAATACTTCAAAATATATTTTATATATCTTTTGTGTTCAACAGAAAAGAAAACATACACAATTTTGGTAACACTTAAGTATAGCAACAAATCTCCTGATTATCTTTATGCTTCTTAGCATGATTATTAATAGTCTTTATAAAGCATATATTCTTAATGACAATATTCTGCACACCCAATCCTACACAATCCCTAAACAGCTAACTATTAATAAGCAACACATTAGGAGTATGTTGAGGCAAAATGCACAGTTAATGGTTAGTTAATATTGAGACACATAAAAAAATCTGTCATGTTTTCCTCACTCTCTAGATTACTAAATGTGTTTAAATTTACAGTTCCCGAACCCATCTGACTACCATAGTAGGAAAAATTACATATGTAATCAGAAGATCCCCAGAACCTTTGTTGTGGAACTTTCTTGAAAATATTTAACTTGGAGAAGGAAATTCTTCCTACTATGGTATGTTTTCCTTCTATGGTTGTCAATGGGGTCCAAAAACTGTTACAGGCATTCTTCTAAATATCTTTCTCTGTGTTCATCAGAACTAAGAAATTAACTATCCATTTGAAAACAATGTGTGCCAAATATATTTCGACTAGTCTTGGTAGTCAATGGTAATCTTCTTCCCTAAAGTCTTAATTGCTAACATTCTTGCAAAAATCTCTGTGTAATCGGACAAAAAATTCTACAGTTTTGGAACAAATGAAGGGTGAGTAATGTGTGACAAAATGATTAAGTGGAGTTATCCTTTAAATGGGGGGAAACGGATATTTCTTCTTTTTTTGCTATTTAATACCAACAACTTGAGACACTTCAACTTTGAGGTATTTTAATTTGTACAAGGATATATATGTGAAACATTTACATCATGATACACACCTAATCGCAGACACTGGCGCATTAGTCCCCCGGACGACATGTTTTTTTCAGCCTCAATCTCACTAAAATTGAGGGAACTGGCAAAGACCAACACATCCACCATAGCCATCAGCCTGCTGAGAAACGTGATCGCCGTCTCTGTGGACATACCCTGGGTCGCTTCCACGTTCTCAAGCTCCGTCTGTCACAAACACAGCCAGCGACATTCATTTAGTGACATACATACATACATAAATACAAAAAGAAGAAACACAAACTAATGGTCGATGTTTAAACAGACAGACAAATGTGTAATAGTTTTACAATGCCAGATCATATTCACATGACAAAGGAACATTCTATCACTTCAAACAGTGTGCGAAAGTGTAGAAAGGATGCTTGGATGTCACCACACACCATACAGAAAGAATCGTGTTTTAGTGGTCCTAACCTTTCATCACCATTTTACAACATCAATTTTAAAAGTGTGACGTAATTCAAGTGAACAAAGATGTTTTTATTTTCAGGGAGAGCTCCCACTGTGACATGCTTAATGTACCTTTTAAGCAGAGGGAAATGAGATTTTAATCTCCACTTCCTCTCTCTTAAAGACACATTTAACTAGTAGAAATTGCATGCAATTATTCTTCTTAAACCTAAAGTGCAGGGACACTTACAATCCACATTTCTATTAAAACTGACCACAGCTCAGACATGAATATAACTGATGTTGAAAACAGGGAACATGCTTGCTGCTAGGTGTCATAATAGTGTGAAAAAGGGGTCACACAGCAGTGCATTGTGGGTTTTCTTAAAGTTTGTAGCTTCGACCCACCTCCACCCCTGTGTCAGAGCTTTCTGGCAGGCTATTAAACTCACTGCTTTTTATTCCTTTCTGTAAGCAAGAACTTCTTCTTTTCTTCAGGACCCACACAGAGGAAGAAATGAAGGTGACTTTTAATATAAAACCCTTATTAGATGACAAACAGAGCTAGTAGTCAGTGTAGTGTCATAAATGTAATTTATCTGGGCGTGAATATTGGTTAAAGTGATTTACATTTTTGTCTTTATTTACTCTTTTATCCTTTCAAACCTGTATGACGAGAAACACAAAAAAGGTATTTTTAAGAATGTTGCGATTGAATCCATACAATAGAGAATGTGTGCCACTGTTGTATCAGTTTTTTTTTTTTAAATATCCTCTTTAGTTTTCTACGGAAGAAAGGAAGTCAAACAGGTTTGAAATGAGAAGAGGGTGTGTAAATGAAGCAGAATTTTCATTTTGGGGTGAACTGTCGCTTTAATGTGTAATAGTTATTCCATGGATATCACACACACATGATGAAGCACACTAATAGGTTCAACATTGATGTTCTTAACGGATCTAAATTTCACAGTTTAGGGAGATATTATTCAAAATATGATCCCAAAACAAATAATCTCAGCTAGTTATTCAGAAAATGTACTCATTTCATTTAATTTCTAACATAACTAGGATAAAAATATTAGGATGTTGTCGTTGATGTACACACAATACATTTGGAATCAAAAAAGCAAAAGACAAATGAGACAGTGAAAGTTAGAGAAGAATAAATAAAAGGGAACTTACAGGGTTCGCACTAACCTTAGAACTCTGCGCATGCAAAAGAGAAAAACAGAGAAAAAAGAGAGGGAGAGATTGAGGGGGAAAACAGCAGGGATTAGAGATGAAAGCTCAAAAACACAAAGAAGCTGTAAAAAACAACAGGGTCGGCGAAGAGAGAATAGTTAATAGCCAACAATCAACAGCTGAATCCTTTTTGCCAGAAATAAAAGGCTGTGGGATACATGCCAGAACAGAGAAAAAGAAAACAGCTATAAAGATCTTAATGTGTGCTCATCATATTTTTGGATAAGAGCTGACCGAGGATCACACTTGAATTTAAAGACGCCTCCACATAAAAACAAGTCAGCATTCTTAAAGTGCTTGTTTACTAGTCCAGCAATTTTTATATTTAGCGCTCACAATGTGAGAAAAACAAAGTGATCCATTTTACAAAGGAAATAATATGAGACACTCCGTTGTCATTCATCTTTATAAAAATATATTTAAATAATTACAGAGGATGAACTTAGTATTGATCCAATGACATTTATGGAATAAAATAGGCCCAAAAGATAACTTTTTCTAAAATGTTAAGAGCTAACTGATAACGAGATAACAGAGCATCTCTGTTGTTTCAATGAAACAGGCTATACTGGCATAAGCAGCCATTAGGTGGCACTGGCAGGTCACTTACAGATGGTGAGGTGGCAGCAGAAAGCAGGGGCAGGATCCCACCACAAGCAATAATGATGTTATCAACCATCTGAGAAATGAGGTGGATGGTGTTGTGAACAAATATAATGTTCTCGTTGCTGTTCACGAAGTCCATGACCGATTTCGTGGAGTGGCTGAGGAAGACAAAACAAAGGCAGACAGACATGAAGACATCAGCAAATAGAGGAATGTAATACCTTGGGGAAAAAAAGGAGATTACCTTCTCCACATGTGCACGTCGCTCTCCAGGGCGAACAGAAGGTCAGTTAGCAGACGCTGGTGCATGGGTGACCACTTGAATTCTGGGATGCGGAACATGGTGGTGCGGGGACCAGGGCTGAATTGCCGGCGCTGTTCCTCTGTCATGGGCATGCCACGGAAGCCCAGATCCACACGGAGATCCCTTTCCATCTGACTCGCGAGACGTCCGTGAAGAGCCTATAGAATGACAGACTGTTCATTAATGTTGGTCACATTTGTTTTATCTATTGTTTCATTCTGAATTTATTTTGTTTTATATACATTTAAATTTATATCAAATATTAAGTGACAGGATGGACTAAGGAAAAATTTAAATGGCTTTATTTTTCTGGCTTTATTAATTCACTTATTTATCTAAATAATTACAAAATAATAAATTTAGCTAAAAAATGTAAAAGAATCGTATAATAAAACATATTTTATAACATTATATTGCTATTATTATTATTATCATTATTATACATAGTTTAATAAAATAATTATACATAAATTATTAAAACAAATAATCTCATTAAGCATCCCTGGACAAAAAACAGCCAAACTAATTTATAACAATAAATACTAAATAATAAAGAACACATATTTTATTATATAAAATATATTTTAAAAAATACAATTAATATACAATATATATAATAATATAATATACAATATAATTGTATAATTAATAATATACTATAATCCCTCTTTGAATGTTATAACAATATTACAATATTATTTAAAAAAAAAATCAGTCATTCCTGTAGAAGAAAGATAGCCACACAGATTTATACTATATAATAAGCACAAAATAATAAAATATCACATGTTTTATTATACAAAATATGTAAAAATATTGCAATTAATATATAGGTTCAATAATTTATTCCAACTATTATCTGAATATATTAAACATAATATTACTTTGAAAGAATTTCAAGTGCATGATTTTTCAGCCACAGAGATTTAAATGATAAATAATAAAATTTAGATTTTTTTTTCTATGATCATCTGAATGAGAAAACAATTAAACAGCACCTGTGTGGTAGCTGTGGTCTGAATCTTCTTCATCTCTTTGTCCTTTCCATCGTCAGACCTCTCGGTGTCTGATGTGGTGCTGGCAGCGTCTCCTCCACTCTTTCCAGTCCTCGTCTCCCCCACCTCCTGCTCCAAACACTCAGCCGTCCTGGCCGCAGCCTGGGCCTGAGCCTCCGCCAGCGTGCTGATGTCCGCCAGGGAGCTATGCAGTTTGAAATCATCATCATCTGCTAGACCACCGGGGGTTTGGACCAGGTCTGAACTGCAGGACGTCATGTGAGCCAAAAGGCTGAGATCATCACTTGCGCTTGAAGTGTGCGGAGTGGACGGGCACGGAGGCTGTTCGGGGCTGGGCAACACCAGGGGCTCTGTCGATGCCAATGAGGGCAACAGCTTCTCATCCACTTTAGGAAAAAGAAAGCCGTTATTGCTGGGCACGCTGTCCTTTTCATCCGCGAGCGTGATGAGAGGGCCAAGGTTGCCATCATCTTCTGTCAAACCCACAACGTTTTCTTGCTCTTTGGGGACGAGGCTTCCATTAAGCTTGTGAACCGCAGCACAATAGGCGCTATCCAACAAAGAATCCACTTCTACCAGAGGTCCGTTCTCCATGCCTCCTCCTCCACCCAGCACCTCCGGGGACAGATCCAGATCGTCCAGCTTAACCTCAGTAGCCTCAACCTTCTCCGCTTTGATATCTACCAACAAGTCGTGGACTTCAACCCGAACCCCTGAGGCTGATCGTTCGCCTTCTCCCTCTGGGCCTTTGCCTTCAGCCAGAAGGTTTCGGGAATCTGCGTTCTCTCCATAGTCTGCTTCACTCTCCGGAGTTTGTGTCTGAGATGTGTCGTCGATCTCGCGGATCTCAAGGCTGCCGTTGACGGTTGCAGGTTGGGCGGAAAGGCCGGAGATAGTGCTGACGGAACCTTTCTTTCCTTTCTTGATGTTTTCCTCTTCTTGTCGCTGGTATTCCTCATACATCTTTGCCAGGTACTCCTTGTGTGCCTCATAGGTCACCTTTAAAATTTTGTTACATGAATAATTTTGTTAGACATTTGGTCAGTGTGATGTCTAAATGTGTTACAGCCCAAAAAATATTTTTTAATACAATGAAATTGTGAAATATAATATAACATTTGTATTTTTATGGCATTTGTTTCTTTATTCAAACTCTATTATCCCTACCATTAGATGAGTTCTGATGCATAATTCCAGTTCTTAAATTAAATTAAATTTGTGACATGAATAATGGTGTTACACATTTGGTCAACAATGTCTAAAAGTGTAACAGCCAGAATATAATTTTTTTATTTTATATAAAAGATAGTATAATTTTCATTATATATCATTGTTTTTAATTATTCTTTTTTTAATTATTTTAAAGTATGGACATTGCTGTATTTTTATTGTATTACTTTCTATTATCCCTTCCACTAGATGAGTGTTAATATTTCATATCAGCACTTTATCCAATTAACAAAACAGGTTGACCTGCGTTCACATAAATTTAGATGCTATTACTTCTAACATGATCCAAAGAGCGCTAAAACACTAAAAACAGCCTTCACATAGAAATAAGACATGCATTAAAGGTCATTAAACCTAACATTACATAACAAAGAACATAAAAGAATAGACTAAGAAGCGTAGATAGGCTTGCTCTAACCTTGGAGTGGGCGATGGAGAGCGTGTCCACCCACACGCGCCAACCTCCCCACTCATACTTGATGGCGTGATACAGCAGGATGCGGAAAATGTTGTAGACCATCTCTGTGATCTTCTGCTCCTCCGGGTTCTTTGGGTTAATGTAGCCCAGCGAGAACATCCAGTCCTGCCACACTGAACACTGCAGCAGACATCTAAACATACACACAATTAATTGCCAAATATGACAATTAAGATTGAATACACTCATTATACAGAGATAAAAGTTTTTTTCGCAATTGTACACCTGTTTTTGGAATAGTTCAAGTAGAGAACAAAGATTTTAATATTTGACAACAAAACTGTACACATTATGCTACAATGTTATTTACATATATGCACATTGATTTCTTTAAGTGGCATCCGCTGTGGTCTCAGAAACAAATATTATCTGTGATGAATATTTAGAACATCATCACAAAGAGGTGAGTGAAGTGAGAAAGTTATACAAATAAAATAATTGGCAAACACTTCTGCCATCTATTGGAAATATTAGTAAGCCCCGATCAGGATTTTTGCCACTCATACAGAGTACCGTTTTTTGTGGTTGAAATCGACCCATACCAATTCTGATGCTTTAAGTTTTTACAGCTGATATGTGAGCTTTTTGATCACCTTTAGCTCTTTTCAGGAAAGTAAGATTATTTATTTTTGCTACAGTTTTACAGCAGTCATGTAATTTTAGACCAATGATGACATTACTTCAGCAGGAAACATTTACGTCCCCTGTCATCACGTACGTCCTCACAAGTTGACGACATCAATTGAGATCGGTTCCTAACATCAGGTCAAGTTAAGCGAGTTCCGATTAAGTCACAAAATGTGTTTATCCACCGATACCGATCTCCAGCTGATCGTACTAAGCACCCCTGGAAAATACTGAACGATTTCACATCAAGCACTGAAAAAGAGGGCAGTGCATGGACCATTAATGACTGCTCTGATCTTGACGGCTCGACATTCCCGACACGTCGGCTCACTTCGGAAAGCTGGGCTTATAATGGAATACAGAAACAAGCAGGCCTACTTCAGAGCTGCTAAAAAATGCATTGTGATTTTGGTATGAGGTTAGGGTAACCATGGCAGCAGTTAACGGAGTGAGCCTTTGAGCATGACAGTCTGTGGGCTTGTTCGGCATATTGTGTACAAACACACACACGCGTTTGGCAGACGTGGCTAACTCAAGTCAAGCAAGTGACACAGTCAGATATTAGTCTTTTATTACAGTAAAAACTTCTACATGCTTATAAATTATGAAACTAATTGATTTAATAGATGGGATACCTTTTCAACGGCAAAGGTAATGCCAAATGCTTCTACAGCTCGTGTCTACATACTATAGCGTCTGCAATATTTGCAGCAATGCGTACTATTGTTAAATAGTATATGTATATGTCTGTCTATTAATATAAGAGTTTGGTGCATATATAAGCCTTACCGTCTGTTCTCTCTGCTGTTGCTGAAGAGTTTGATCATATCAGACAGGAAGAGGCGTCGTACCTCCATGAGCTCAGTGCTGGGGGAGGAGCTTTTGAGCAGCGTGGCCACAACCTTCAGAATCACTGAGATGCAAAAAGGTACAAAGAGACGTTGATGAGAAATGGGATGTTAAATTTGAGGTTACACAAAAATGCATGAACAAATACTCACTGGGATTCTGGATTTTGACTGTAGAATCGGGTTCTGGGTGGGGTTTATGGACCACTTGAGTGCAAACCTGTTCTGTTAAGATCTACAGACAAGAGTGTGTGAAAAATCACTTTGATTAGACCAGTATACACACACTTACAGTTCATATAAATACAATTAATGCCATACAAAGACTACTATGTAAGTAGCTATATAATGAAAAATGAAAGTAAATTATCATGTTTTTAAATATACTTTAATGCACACATTTACTTAAGGCACTTTCATATAGCATATAATCTTATCTACAGTAGCAATTTATTGCATAACATTGGATTAGGTTTCAATTTTATGCAGCCCTTACAGATGGTAAGCAAACGGGTCATTCTATTTTTGGGGACATCTCATGTTCATTAGAAGTACTTTTAATACATGGATATCAAACTATTTCCTTTAAAAACACAAAAGACAAAAAAACAAAAACCTCAAATATACATGAATTTGATGGTTTGGTCTTCAGTAAAATTTTATAATTTAGATATGTGTTTTTATTTGTGATATTTCTTATTTTTGGCCTCTGAGTTACGATTGGCAACTCTTTTAATCGTAACAATCATTTTTAATTTGCAAAAATATTGGTTGAAATGGAAAATGATCGAAGAGTGGATTTATTACTTGTCAAAACTATACATATTATATTATTGTCTCAATTTTAAATTCCATTTGTTAAAAGTTTGAAAAAATAAAAAATTTAAAAAATCCAAATCCAACAAATCCTGAGACGAAATATGTTTTTGAAATTTTATGAAAAGCCAAGCTTGTATTTTTGGGGGGAAAAAACTCTGTTTCAAAATTACTATGTACCCACAATCCTAGAATATCCCGTGTGTATTGTAAAACTCTATAATGCATTAATAACAGCTTAAAAACACATTATAAATCCAACAAAAATTGTTGTGCTAAAAATAAAGGCGGATGTTTGTGAGTAGACAGGTGTTTACCTCATAGAGAGTGTTGTAGGTGGTGATGGTCACAGTGCTGGTGTGCATCATTAGTCGTTCACCGAGAAGCGTGAAGAGGCTGTGTGTGTGCATAATCTCCACCTTCCTCCTGCACACAGAGGGGAATGAGTTAAGATACGCAAATGTCATGTTGTTTGCTGTGACATTGGAGAGATGCAGGCACTTATAAACTCGCTCAAAGCTCAGTTTACTACGTACACCTCCACACCATTAAGATCAATGAGACGATGCATCCTACTGGCAAACTGATGCGATTTGAAGCGACATTTGCTCCTCAAGGGCACGTCCCCCTCTTGCGCACACACATACGGAACTGTCAATGGCCCTCTCACAGCCTCTCAGAGAGAAGTGCGTTCAAGCCAACGTGACAGAACAAAGGGTGATGGTTGAATAAACATTTTATCCACTTCTCAGATGCATACATTAATATGTAAAAGATTGGCATGTCCATAGGGAAAAGGGGGGGAGGCAAAGCCAAATGCATTTTTTGCTGTTCATAAAACAACAAACAAATATAAAAGTATTTTATACTATAATGGAGAATGAGATAGAAAAACGGGGGGCATGTCGGTTTTACAATGATGTATCTCTTCTTGATTCTGTTTTTATTTGTGGCAAAAAGAACAAGACCCTTAATTGGTCGAATAATTATGAAAAACCCTCATAGAATTGGCTTTGACTAAAGCTCTGTCCTGCTGGACACAAGCTCTGTCAGTATGATCATTCCGCCAGTGGCCTGTGAGTTTAAATCAGACTGTCAGAAATTCTCTTTTCTGTCATTCTGCTCTCCACTGCTTCTGAAAGGGAAGGTAATCGAGTATTTGAACCAAACATCTAAATGTATAGATCTATTATAGGATTTAAGACGTTTAAAGCCCTTTCTTCTAAAATCTAAATTTTATTCATTATAATTCGGAAACACAAAAAGACCATTTTTGTTACCAAATAGTTATTTATGTTTATCCCTATGTATATTGAATTGGGATGTTGTCATAAACCCAAAAAACTTTACAAATATTGAGATAAATATTTTTATATAAAATGTAATTATTCTGATTATATAACTGATAGAAAAAGGGTTCTCAATATTCTCTTAATAGTTTTTGTATCAAACTTTTTATCCACATGAACAGAACATACACATATGCAAAAATGTCAGATAGAACCTCATAATTTGAACAATTCCCAGGCTAAGATTTGTTTTGTAATATCTGAATTGCAGCCGTGTCAGCTCATATCCAAAACTACAAATGTGAGTATTAACACACTTACTTGTGTCCCAGATGTTTCAGGAAGTAGCCGAGAACTTTGAGCGCTTGGACTCGTATACTCTCGCTTTTGGAGGCCAGCAGCTTGTAGATGACTCTAAAACCAAACAAGACAGTTTGGGGTCGGTTAAGACCACAGATGGGTTGAAATCAGAGTGACAGAACTGGTTTAACTCATGAGTGTGAAACTTAAATGGAAAGACGGTAAAATAAAATCACTAAACTATGATTTATTAAATATCAATAATTTATATATAAAGTTTCTACACAAGTATTCATACAATAATTCTTGAAATACACTTTATGATTCTTTATGATTAAATCATAGTGCATAGTATTACAAAGGTTTTATCTTTTTAAATAAATTATAAATCATCTTTTTACTTTTCGGAACGCAATTCTACATCAACTTATCATTTCCTAATCATTTCTAAACTGAACACAACCAAATTCCAAAGCACAGAGAATGATAAAATAAAAAGCTCATAACTAAAGATAACTTAACTATGCATTAAGAAAATGCCAAAGGGTTATGAATTCAAAGTAAGAGCAGTTTAGACAAGGTCTCAGGTCCTGCAGCAGCAGGAAAGCAAGATTGACAGACTGACACTCCAAATTTATTTCTGTTATGTAACAAGACCCACGCTGTTTGTCCCCAAGGGCTCACCGTATTCCGTTCCTCTGGTCAAAGGCGGGGATCATGGAGGCCGGGTGCTCAGACATAAGCGCAACCAAGAGCTGAAGAACGTCATGGATGTTCTCATCCTTAAGATAAAACAATATTAGAGAAAACTGTTAACATGGGATTTCATCACAATCCTACAGGTACTGCATTCAACTGTTGGTTGTCCAATCCGGTGTCACAATGAATCACTACTGCAATTTCACATCCTTAAGTGAAGTTTCAGTCGATACGGTTTAAAGTGTCCTGTCTCTAAAGGACACAGATGATACGTTTTTATAAGAGGCTGATGAGTATAAGACCTTGTTCTGTTCTTTAGGCAGGTTTACCTCGTGCATGGTTAACAGGTAGTTTAAAATGCTCTGCAGCTCGTCTTCTTTCACTCCACGGTCCTGAAAAACACAAAGATAAATCTAAATTCCTAAAATTCCAGTGGAAAATGCACAGGGTTGCACATCTTCCTTTCAAATTGCATTTAAGGTACGACTCATAATATTGAGACTGAGCATGCGTTTTGATATTTCAGGATCAGCAAGGTCTGAAAAGTGACAAATTACATATTCAAAGCTTTTGAATGAATTAAAAAATGCACGAAGGAATTCTGCTGTAGCTGCTTTACATAACATTAGTATAAGTATGCTTGACTGCATTGTTTAGTGAAATACGAATGTGTGTGATGAATCGGAGCCACTCGCTCAACGCTTTCATACTTTAATGCTAATAACCACATGGAAAGCGAGACAATGGGGAAAAGAAGGAAATTATAAGAGTGAAACGAAAACGGCAGCGGTTAAACAAAAAGAACACAATGCTTGGCAACCGCATTGCGCTTCTTCAAACATGACAACAGCCTGAAGCCAGAACACAAAGTCCATGTCAGTGACACTGATTTTTCTGTGGCGACGGACGACCCATAATGCAATTCTGTGTGCGTTGAGGACGATCAAGCTGTTTGTAATGCTTTAAACAAAGCAAGAGCAAATCATCAAATGAATTTCTGCTCGACTGCCTTACAAACTGGATCAAATTCCAGGGAAAATTAGCATAAATTGTGTTATTTTAACAAAGCAGATGCGTCTCCTGGCTGCCACTTCTGGGAAGATAACTAATTTAATTCGGGTTGCCCGATTCATGGCGACGACATGCCAAATGGAATCAGCTTTGAGGAGTGAACGCTTATGCAAGCATTAAAACAGAAGTCAGATGAAATGTATGACAGTGCCGCTGTATTCAGTTACTAAAAAAATCTGCACAAAAACAACATACATGTATTAGATGTGGTAATAAAGTGGCAGTGCAAATGTTGTGGGCATATATTGGGACATCCAAGGTTTTTAAAGGACAACGATGAAATGCAAAAAGATTTCCTCACCTTCAGAATAAGTTGTTTAAGGAAGAGAAGCATAAAGGCCCGGAGGGATATGATCTCCTTCTGAGAAGGCCTTGGACCATCTGTAAACAAACAGCGATTACACGGGTTACACACAACTAAACTCTTAAAGGGATAGTTTGCCAAAAAATTAAGACTGTGTCATTTCTTTCTCTCTTTTGAAATGTTGCAAATCTTTATACATTTCTTGGTTCAGATAAATACAGAGAAAGATATTTGGAAGAATGCTCATAACCAAATAATGGAGCCCATTGACTACAACAGTTGGAAAAAAAGACATCAAAAACATGTTGGGTTAAGTTTGACTACCATTTTCATTTTTCCTAGCATCGTCACTATGATCAAGCCAACAAAGAGGTTTGGAACAACTAGAGAGTGATTATTTAATAACAGGAATTTCATTTTTGGGTCAACTTTCACTTAAACAAATGCACACGTGACACTTAAGACAGCAGCTTTAAGGAAAAGTTCAGACAAAATCCTCAAATTTCTTTAATTTTTTCAGCAAAACACATTTTAAAATAATTTGAGGACCGGCGGTAACAGAAACCTGTGGTGTCCATTTACTTTAACTATACAGTTTGGACAAGATGATGCAAGTCAATAAGGAATCAGTGGTTTCCTTTCATTAGCATTTTTTTAAATATCTCCAGACAATAATAATGCCATACAGGTTTCACAAGACATTTTTAGATAAACTTTTACTTAATTTTTAAAAAAAAATGAGTGAACGCACTGAAATTGGAAACTGTAAGGAATGTCTTTTGTTGATTTCTCTGACAAGAGGGAAAAGCGGATGCTCAAAGTTTAGGGATTTCCGTAATGGTGCTAAACAAAACTTCACAACAGAAGAAAAACAACATTTAAGACTGAGTACAGGGAATACAAAACTCTAAACGGCACACAAACCCACACACACACACACACACACACACACACCTCATCTTTTATTAAACACAAGGAACACAGACGCTACAAAGCTGCTATAAAAAATTCAAATCTGTCTGTTTGAAAGGCAAAAAATTTAATGGAAAGCTCAGCGTGTGTGTGACGTGATGAATATCAGAGTCTTCCTCACATCGGAAGGGGTTAGAACGAAATCAGGCTGCGGACCGCAATGCCTGTTCCTTTAAAATATGTGACTGGTGTCTAAACTGAAGGCGGTGAGTTTTGGGGAGGTTCCTCTTGAGAAAGCCGTCTTCAAACAAGCTCGGAAATGTCATATTTAATGATGTCAACCTAATTTAAGTGGAATCATCAGGAAAAAACTTCTTGCTTCCCTCCTCAGAAATTTAACACAATACATCTTTTATTATCTCTGAACTGCATGAGCATTGTTGCGACATATACACACTCACTCTGCCACTCTGAGCATTTGTACGCCAAGGATGCGGTCAATGTCTATTAGTAGCCATGGTACATCACTTGACCTTTCTCAGGACTGCTGATCTGGTGCAGTCAGAGAACGGATGTACACTTTGCTCTGCTGGAGGTCTGGGGATTGAATGTGTCTCAGGTAAAAGGATGTGTATGTGTGGGTCTCTAAGTCTACTTTGTGGGTTAACCACCCTACTGCATCTTAGAAGTCAAAGTACTGCCACTTGACCATTTCATGTCATATGTTGTGTTAATGTTAAATAAAAATAATAAACAGGGAAAAAATTAAAAAGAAGATATTTTAAAGAATGTTGGTAATAGGCACACATTCACAGCATTAGTTCAGTGTCCATAAAATAGAACTCAATTTAACAACCAGTCACGCAACTTCTCGATTCAAATAAATTCAGCAGTTCCCAATGTGAGAGACCCGTGCAGCATCGTGGGAAGGGCAACACTGTTGCCATAGTGACGTGGGTGCTGCATCTCAGTAAGATAAGCAGATTCAGTATCACAGTGGTATCTGTACACAGCACAGGGAAAGAATGATATCTTGTCTGAGGCCTTAAACTGGATCAGATCACTGTAGATACAATGTCTTTAGAATACAGTTGAAAAACACAACTAAGAAATTATTCTTAGACGTGATACATTTGATTCAATTTCAGTTAAGTTCATTGATTCTGTTTTCCAACTTATTTGTACTAACATAAACTGTAAATGTTTACAATAGATGATATAATGCACATACCGATAAACAGATAAAATTATAAGTGTGTATAAACAATATGTCCTAATACCGCATGTTGTATTTAAATACAATCCAGAGGCCTTTGGAGAACGAATTTAGTAAACTCTATGTGCTCCCTCTTCCTTTGCACAAATATTGATTTTTAAAGCAACATTCTAGACAGCTCCAGGGGAGTTATGTATTGTGTATGAGGTCTTAATGTGTTTGCTCTCTATTGCTACACAAAGCAATGCGAAAAGGCAAAGCAAATCTTTAAGGTACTATATGGCACCTTGAAGACATCTGAATATGTTGAATTAATCAGAGTGACTGTCTTTGATTATTAATATGAAATATTAAGCATTTCACGTGAAATGCAGAGAACAGTAGATGATTAAGGGGCAACTGTGTTGTTTACTTCAGTGTAACATGTAAACAAAGAAAATGTCGTATTGTAATTTCCTGATTAGGCCATTTCCCTAACGGCCCATCCACACTGACATTGATTTTAATCTCTGGCAGTTGCTAGGTTGCTGTACTGTTGGTCTACGTCGTAACTGCTAGTTTCTTGGGTTTTAGGGGCGGTTTAGAAAGGTTTGATCTAATCTGCAATATTATTTGATATCTGATGTCATATTAGCCAGCATTATAATATCATAATAAGCTTAATGATGTCATTATGGGCATTATGAAGTCATAACCAGGGATGGGTTCCGAAACTCTGTACTTTGTCGGTTTCAGTACTTAATCATAAAAGACCAAAGTATTGATAAGCTCTGACGTTAAGGGTTCTTCTATCGGTACTGGAGATTTTTTATTAAATTTAATATTCAGTTTGGTCTTGTATCAAAATTTAAAGGCAAAGTTCTACTACATTTAAAAGTAATGAAATCATGTTATCAGATGTTTTGACAATCACAAGTGCCAGTCTCCCTAAACAAAAAAGTATAGATAAGAGTACCGTAAAAGTACCAAACCGATAAATGGTATCGATAAAAGTGGAAATACAGTTAAAACCTTAAAGATACCCACACCTAAGTCATAACGGGTAATCAAGACAATGAGCATTATGTTTGAAAAAAAAAGATTTCATAATGGGCATCATAATGACATAATTGGGTTTATTGTGATGTCATAATAAGCTTTATGATTTCATACGTGGGCCAGTTATAATGTTATAATGAGTATTATGTCATCATGGGCATTATGATGTCATAAAGCAGGCATTATGATGTCATAATTCGTTTTATAGTGACGTCACAAGGAGCATTATGATGTCATATTTGGGTTCATTATAATGGTATAGTGAGTATAATGTCATAATGGGGATTATGTTATAAACAGCAGTATGATTTCATAATCTTAATAAGCATTCTGACGCATAATGAGCATTAGGAAATTGAGTTCATTTTGATGTCAAAATGAGAATTATGATAAAACAAGTTATTAAATAAAATTATTAATCATAACAACTATCCCTCTCTACTTTTATCGCCTAGTCTGTATGGGGACGACATCCATTACTGAAAAAAACAACATGCATATAAACTGAGGTTTTCTTATGGGACATCTGGGAAATCCACGAAAAGGAAGCGGAAAGCAATGATAAAGAAATACTCAAGACAGAAGAGTCAAATAATAATAGGTAAGAAAACTGAGGGTGGGGAAACTAAACTTGTGAAAAAACAGATTGAGATTGTAATATAAAAACCGAGTGACATACAGCAGTGGGGGCTGAATGTAGCTTTCACAAGCTGTGTTTCAGATAATATTCTCCCTCAGTCTCTCATTCAGGCAAGACACAACACAAGCATGAGAAATAGAGTTCACGAAAATAGACAAAGACAAAAAATGAGTGGGCAGTGCTTCAAGGTTTATTCATGCCCATGCTGGACGCCTGCTTGCAGAAAAACAAACGCTCCTCTCTGCCAAAACACAACGGCCACTGCCCTTATTCTTTACAGAGGTGAGAGAATTTCAACTGCAGAGGCCTGTTTCCAGAAAACAGCTCTATACAAAATCGGCTTCCTTTGAGCAAACCACTTTATAATAAAAACACAACCTTTGTTTCTTGAGCTTAGCAACACCACACTCTTATTACTTTATGTGACACAACAAGTATCAAACAAAGACAATCATCATCATTAATGTCATCAACTAGATTAAGGATTTCTTTATTTGATGTACCTTTGGATAGTACCGTTCACAATGAAATCGTATTATTTCACAATATAACATAGACAGTTGACAATATGTTCTCATCTACTTTGACCTTGTGTTTCAGGAAAATAAATAAAACGGACTTGTGAAACTCTACACTACAAGCAAAATATGTGGTGTTAGAGCAGGTGCAGAACTTACCCAGGCCTTTAGGGGTTATGCAACTGCTCTCCAGAGGGTTACTGGCCCAGTAATAATACTTGAGGGTGTGCATGAGTTGCAGCACGGTTCCAACCCTCCGGATGGTGCTGTAGATGGTGGCGGTGCCTATGAATTCAGCCGATAGGTAGGTGTAGAGAGACAGCTGCACCTGATGTAGAAAATACACCAGATTCACTTTACTGCTTGAGACAACGCAGTTATGTCAGAATGAGTTAGACTGCAAAATAAACCAACACTTTCAACTTCCCCTTTTTTAAGACAAACAACTGGAACTGCCCGAACTATAGCACAATAATTTGGAGCTCTACCTGTACAAAAGGACTCTTTTCAAAAATTGATTTTGTTGTGACTCTTAATGCTTCTTCGTTAATAAAGAGCTGCAATCGCTGTGGGCCAGTGGATTCTTCAAATGTGCGGCTGAGGAAAGCGGATGTACGTTTGTCCCTGTGGTTATGTTTCTAAGGTCATTATCCAACTCTTCTGTTTTTTAGAGGAATGGCACTTTTTTACAAATTAGCACATCAAGTGCCTTTGGCTAGAGAGCTTTTGAACACGGACACACACACACACGCGCATGCACACACACACACAAACGCACGCACGCACGCGCACACAGGCACGCACACATACATAATGTTTGTTATTCCCATAGGTAAGAATATACTACTATAATTATTTAAACAATTATTATTTGATATTACTTTTTTTGCTTTTATATTATAAACATGGGATTTAAAATAAATTAAAATAAATATACCAACCAACATATAATGTAAATATTTGCATCATATTTTTTTCATAGCTCATATAAGTGGGAAATTTAGAAAATGACAAAACTTAGTATTTAAAGGAACCCCAAATAAAACTTGTGTCACACCTTTGTAATGTCAAACATTTGACTTTCTCTGATGAACACAAAATATATCTTTTAACAAATCTGGCACTCTTCCACCTGCATTGGTTTTGTCCCCAATGAAGAGCTGTTTGCCAATGAACTTTCTTCAAAATATCTTATTTTGTGTTCTTTGGACAAAATTACAGCATTTTATGTAAATAATTACAGAATTTTAATTTCTGGGGAAACAATCACGTTAAACAATGGACAGGTAGACTGTTACTTGACCTTCAGTTTAAGGAAGAGCTCACCTTAGCTGGTGTGTGAATCCAGATGGCAGCGTTAAACAGAACGTGATCACAGAGCTGTTTGAGTAAAGGGGCTCCATGTGTCAATCCATCAAGATATTTGGCAAATGACAGAAACTGCTCCAGAACTGCCCTGGTGATGTGCACCCGTGAAGACTGATGGGATGGAGAGAGCAAGAACAAGACACACAAAGTTTAAATTACATTTAGACAAACAACTAAGGTCAAATATCCAATGCCAACCGATTACCATTGCTAACAAAAAAAAGCCAAAAAATATGAGAAAGTTAATTGGAAATCATTTTAAATCTGCGTTACCTTCTCCAGCAGATACCCAATGACCAGGAATCCTTTGCCTCCCAACATTTGCTCCTGCATGGCTACTGAACTCTTTAACAACTCCACCAAGAATGCAAGAAGAGTGGCACTGCAAAAAGTCAAAACATTTCTATTTAATTGCAGAAAATAAAAAGGGTTATCTGTGTTAGTGGGGGTGAGATTTATCTTTAATGCCAGCCAGATTCTAACCTGTAAGAAATTCATAAAACTTCTTACAGTAAAACAATGATTACAGAGATTTTAGAGGCAGGATATTGTATGCCACTAGAAAACTACTGTTTAAAGTTTTTTCATTCTCAAAATTATGGATATTACACTGTCAGCGAGCATGAATTCGTCCTAGTCTCTTAAATTATGTTGCAAAATAATGACATTAAAGACAAAATCCAAAATCTCTCTTGCTCTCTCTTTCAATGTTGCCTTAAGCCGACGGATGGTCCAGTGACCTCACCCATCTCCCCACTGACAGTAAACCCCAGTGGGGAACATTAGCACTGATTGATGCACCACAGACCTCTGGTCCGCTCATGATGCCTGCCAGCTCACTGCTGATCTCTAATCTACTCACAATGCCTGCGAGCTCACAGAGCAGAACCACACAGTGACCCGAGAGTGGAGGAGACGGTCATAGCATCCCTCCATCTCTCTGAAGGACTGTTCAAGAGAGTTCTCTCTCGTGCACAAGCATCTATTCAAAATCTTTCGCTATTTCTTCTCGAGTCTTTTTATTTATGGAAAAAAACTTTCACAAGAAACGATATTGGTATGTATGATATCATTATGCAGGATGAAGATTCAAGGGTTTATGCAGGCAAAGATAAAGTTATCTATGCATGTCTCTAACCTATATATACACATTAATTTCCAAAAAATTATCTTTAATATTTACTTTCACATGTTTGGTGATATATTATAGTATTTTAGTGAATCTATTATAGAATAAACACATTATAGTGAATATATTTATTTAAAAAAAGAGCCAAAGCACTTACATATTAATATTAATATCAATTCATAATTTATATTAATAAGGGCTCTCAACCTTTTTGAGGCTCAGCTGAAACACAAATTTCAACATTAAAATATTTTAAGATTAATTGGTTTAATAGGTCTAAAAGTACATAAGTATACAAATGGCAAACTAACGATACATGTATTTTTAAATATTTTATATTTTAATATTGGTCATCTTGACCCCCCCTGGAAGTCAGTCAGAACCCCCCACCCCTCTGTTGAGAACTACAGAGTAACTATTCAGGAAAATTTACATTTACAGTTTTCTTGCTAAACTAAAAGGTATTTTTAACATAAAAACACAATTGAAAAACAATCTGTTGTTGAAGAACATCTGTTGTGGTTGTTCTGAAGTAAAAGAAGAGACTGAGAATGAAAAACTAATCTCTTACACTAAAAATCAAAGTTCTAACACTACATGAAAACAGTTTCATACTTTTTTAAAAGTAACTAAGAAAAGAAACAACAACTGAATCTCAATAAAAACTTAAATGCCAGTGGAGATGACACCTTTAAGTAACAAGTACCATATGGTGAGTTCAAAAATCTAATTTCTAAAGAACCCTAAGCACCAAAATTCTAAATTTAGCTTGGTGGATGTGCAGTGATCTGCATCAGAGCGTCTGTATGGTTGATACTCACCAGACGGTCGTCTCCACAGGACTGTCGTTGGGTTGTCTGTAGTCCAACTGAGAAAAAAGAGGGAAGAGAACCTGGATCCCTCCGATGGAGTGGATAGCGCTGTGGATGGAGTGAGTGACTATGGCCTTCACATCCTGTGTGCACAAAAAATTCATAATTTATTTGAATCACTTTCACTTGTACATAATTCATTAAACTGCCTAGAATATATATATTGTTATAAATCAATCTTAAATCATTTTAAACTTTAAAATTTTTTGCACTAAAGCTCACCCAAAAATTAAAATGATGACATAATTTACTCATCATCTTTTTTTAAACAAAACACCAATTAAGATATTTTGAAAAAAGTTTTGGTTTATTGAGTTTATGTTAACAACATTTTTCTAAATATTTTTTTGTTCCGCAGAAGAAAACATCATGCAGGTTTGAAATGATAAGAGGGTGAGAAAATATTAATTTAATGTGAAAAAAGAAGTCAGGTTTGATTTTTATCATACTTTTGAAATAAGCTAAATGAAATCAACACAAATTAATTATGTACTTAATAGTATTAATAAGGTCACACATATTTTTTTAAATGATTGCTTTTTACATTAAAGTTGCTAAAATTCAATTGAATTTTGAAGACCCATAATATACACAGACTAAACTGATCCACAGACCTGCAGCATCAGGGCATGAGGCGAGTGCACAAATATGGAGGGGTTTTCCCTGGGCGATGACTCCAGACACAACTGAGCATCCGTAGCCTTAGCGTTGTACGTGAAGGAGATACTGCTGGCCAGCTTCCCATCATACAACACCTGCTTATGGTGCTCGGCAAGGTGGATGTCGCTTTCTGACTTAAACTTGAATGTGCTCTGTGGTGAGAAAAAAACAGGTGGACAATGAATTGAATCCTTCAAATAAAGTTCTCAGATTTTGTTTCCATCTTAGCCTCTCTTGGCAACAGGCTTGTGGAGAGCACAAGGGATTGGCCGAATCCCAGGAGACTGATAATATAAAAAACCTTTAATTATTGTGGCACGGAGCAGCAGCACACGCAGGCGCACATTATCGTAATGAAGCTCTGGCTACAGAAATGTGCCATTTCACTAATGGCTCTTAAAGAGAGTGTGTGTGTGTGTGTGTGTGTGTGTGTGTGTGTGTGTGTGTGTGTGTGTGTGTGTGTGTGCGCGTGCGTGCGTGCGTGTATGTGTGTATATATGTGTGTAAAATGTGCATGTTTCTGCAAAATCGACTTCATGTAAAGCAATTTGTGCCACTATTAATCTACTCAGCCGAGGAAAACGTGAGTCTTGCGTAAAATCATACCCAAATTGATTCTATTATGAACGTTTTAATGCATTTAAACCCATAAACAGACTGTGTGGCCATCACTGATGTTTTAGAGTATAAATTCTTAATAAATGTCTCTAAATAGTGTACAAATAAAAGCCATTTTTGTATATTGAGCACGCAATAAAAACAAGTTTTCTGTTTGTCTCATGATCTGAAAAATCTATAATGTGCAATTGCATCATAAGCTTAGAGAGCCAATTAACATATAGCCACATAGCTGTATAGCCACAGTAGTATTAAGACATACAGGAACACACAACCAAACACAAGCTGAGCATTTCTTCAAAAACAGTACGATGTAAACAAGCCCCTGTGCTGGCACTGTGATTCGCTGCGGTTTCCACAAGCCTTCTGCCAACGTGTCCACTTAGCAACACCATGACTGGCACACTAGTCCTGAAACACAGCATCAAAACTTAAGTAGCAGACTCCACTAAGACACCCTGCCACGCGCTACAGACCATAATACTCTGGCACACAAAAATGCGTATGGCAAATAATGAACTGCAAATAACGGAAATAATGTTAATCGGTCAAAAATAGTGCCTCTCTCTCTCCATCTCTGTTTGACATGCAAAACAGCAGGTTACTCTACAAACTTATCCTCAGCCGGGTTAAAGTGAGTTTGTTAAAAAATATGGAAATCTTTCATCATTCACGCCTTTATTCATTTCAAACCAGTATGACTCTCTTTTCTAAGAAGAAGATATTTTGAAGAATGTTGCTAAACAAACAACATTGACCTACATTGACACAAAACCACTGACACCTTTAATAAAATATCTTATTTTATGGTTCACAATGGAAAGAGTAATATACAGGAATTTGAGCAACATAAGTTTAAAAAAATATGATGAAATTTTGTGAAAGCTCTATTTTTTTATTATTATAGGCCAACTGGCAACTTATTTTTTCCCTCACTCAATAACTGTTTTTTTTGCTTCGACAATGTCAAAATAGTGCAAAATTTGCCTTTGGGTTTCCTGAAAAAAACAGGTCCTATCAGCGAGTCCTACAACTAGCTTGTTTCAAATTCACCCTTGAGGTATTTAGCAGTTAACTTCTTGCAATTATTAAAAAAATTGTGAAGCTTGTGTTAACACACAAGAGTGATGAAAAACACACATTTACACAGCATCCGTTAACACAGTCTTGTTCACGTTTGAGCCGCTGTAACCTCGCCCTGTCGTTCCCATGTCATTCATCATCCCTGTCACAGCGGGCAAAAGGGCAGACGACAAATTCAACCAACTGTCTAAAAACCGGGTCACTGCTTTAAAACACCCACCAATCCTGACACCCCACACTGTATGCCTCAACCATAATTTCATTCCAACACTCTCTCTCCTGCACCCTCCCATGAGAGGACAGATGCACAAGACACGACGACAGAGACTAACAACCTTGAAATCAGAGCACAGCGCCCAATGCTTTCCATACACTTCACTGATCTATATAACATATAAACTCATACGTGTGTAAGTGCATGAAGGCGCTGGGCTCCCTTTGCCCCAATGCCAAGTACCCCATACCTCACATGCTAATTACCACGGCAACAAACAGCCAGAGAGCAGCTTGTTGGCGTCGCATGCTGTCCAGACATCTGGACTTTCTAGTTGGAGCAGTGGCGGGCACACACACACACATACACAGTCACATCCAGACATTCACAGGCAAAGTGACAAATAAGGGCACAAAGTGACCCATGGATAAGCATTCACACTCTCACACATTGGCCTTTAATTTGCATTTATTCATTTTGCAGCCACTTTTATCCAAAGTGACTTATAAGTACTGTTAATGGGGAACTTATGTGCATTTTAGAATTTTGAAGAAATCTTAAAAGGATATTCAAACAAAATATAAAATTCAGTCATGATTTACTTCCCATTGAGACTGTACACATGATTAACACAGAGAAGGACGTTTGGAAGAATGCTTGTAACAGTAAGAGTTCCTAAACCCTAGTGAAAATCATAGCAAAGATAACTTAATGTTTTTTGTTCTTATGATCACAACATATAGATATTTTGGAGAGTGCAGCAAAGTAAAATGTTCCTTCTGGTAGTCAATAAGGACCAAGAACTGTCGCTGTTAAAAATATATTTCTACATGTTGAACCAAACAAGAAAATGAATACAGGTTTGGAACAACTATACTTTGAGCACAGTTATTAGGCAAGTTATTATTTTGACCATATCATAATTTTATCCATAATTTCCAAATTCAAGCTTCATAAACCTGAATGCTTATAGGATTTAGGATCAAGAAACGGACTGACTCCGTGAATGGAAGGCTTGTGATTGTTATCGAAAAGAATATTGTAAACTGTTTTTTTTTTCTTTTCAGAAATCGTTTTATAGTAAATGTTGAGGTTGTTTATTATTCTGACTATAACAGGTGAAAATAAAGAAGTGAGAGTGGAAAATCTTTGTTTTTCATTTAGTTGCATAGTAATTCTGCACACTTATGATACCCAAAAATGAGTGAGAGTGAGTAAATTATGACAGAATTTCTATTTCGGGGAAGGTGATCTCTTTAAGAAATGAATGCGCTACATATAGTTAAAACTTCGAAAATAAGCAGAAATTAGATTTACACATGTATTATTAAATTTAACTTGGAGTTGGAAATCAGTATGTACAGTATAACGTGCAGTCTACACATTTCTTTTAAAGACGGCTGTAGTGCACTGTGCAGAGTAAGCAGTTTAAGAAATCTTTTATGCATACTTTCAGGTTCTTGCATATAGTTCCTCTAGTTCTACCAGCTCATTCCAACTCTTCCATCGAAAACAAAACACTGCAAGTGTGACTCATCCTAAAGCTCCTCAGGGAGAAAATCATGAAACATCTTATTCACCTTAAATGCGCCTTCTTTGCAAGGTTAACAATTGTAACTTAAACCAAAAAATGTACATTATATGTATATTAAAATGTATATTGAAGCAAATGGTTTGACATGCCCTAATGCTTGAAAATGCTCGTTGAAGCGATGCAAATACTTCAGCAAGTAATAGAGAGAGCGAGGAATGCAATACTTTACTTTTGCACACCATAATTACTTTATTTATGTAACAATAAAAGCACACTGGCCACACACTAATTAAACAATTAAAAAAATAAAAATGTTCAGTTTGACACACGACTAGTCAACCATTGTGACCCACCTCTCGGCCCATTGCTGTAACAAATGGCTATGTGGTTAATTGCTTCACTTTTACAGGCCATGATTCCACATATGCTGCGCTCTATCCAACAAAAATAAACGCAGAGGGATCACGTTCATAATCACCCGTTCACATTTAGCCCTTATGTACGACAACATCATCTGACTGCAGTAAACAAAAGCTGCTTATAATCGTCAGATCATCTGACCCGAGTAAACAAGCTCCGTCCATGCACTTCCTGCAAGCTTAGAGAAAATTAGTCGGCCTCACGCTCCGCTGGAGAGAAACATTCTGCAGGAGATTTTTATGTAAAGTGAGAAAAATCCAAGCTGACGGGTCAGATTCCCCCCAACGCACCACTCAGAGAAAAGGGCCGTTAATTGGAACGGCAGGGCGGCGATTAACGTCACTCAACATTCTTCAGGTTTTTTGTCATTGCTGTCGGGCGTCTCTTCATGAGTTCGTCTGTGCTTGAGCAAAGGTTAGCCAGAAACACTTCAAATTCATCAAGCATTCAGGGCTTATATGCCTGTGGACCCGAGAGAAACACACGGTTGGGAGAGGTGGGAGTCTTGTTAATGAAAGAAAAGAGTAGGTCGGAAAAGTAAAGAGGAATTATTAGTCATTATTATCTGCAGGAAAATAGTCGATCTGTGAAATGAAGGAAGAAAAACTTTAACATTGTCTATCTGTCCATTGGGTATGATCCACATGAACAATGGAAAGCTTTTGAGTTATTTAAAAGGACAATTCACTCAAAAAATGTATTTATTCACCGTACGTCTATCAAAATCTGTTTATGACTGTTTCACATGCAAAACTCAAAAGATATTTCGAGTCACATCTATGTACATTTTTAATTCATACAATTGGGGTCAGTTTGGTTACGAACATTTTTCAAAAAGCTTATTTTGTGTTTTGCATAAGAAAGAATCATGACATCATGGGAGTATGAGTTTTAGTTTTTAGATGAACTGTCCCTTTAAGGGATTCGACTTTAGTTAACATAACTTCCCTCAAGTAGACAGCAAAGCCGCTTACTATGTTTCGGAACAGGAATGTTATAATGGCCTTTAGCGTCTGAACTAATCCATTCAACGCTCTCAGCATCTTTTAATTACGACACAGAGCTGAACTTTAGCAGTTCGAAAGGGCAGCACAGACTCCACAGGCTCCTTCAGAGGTGATCTTAAGGCTCGTACCTTATATCCAGGGCCCAGCTGATGGATGGCAAAGATCTGCGCAGGGTTTAGGGCCTCGCTGAACACGTAGACAGCCCCAAGCTGCCCGCAGAACACCCGATTAGCGTCGGCGGTCTCTGACGACCCCAGGAAACATTTATCGTAACTCTGTGGGAATGAAGAATGAAATAAATACAGAAGAAAGTACATTGATACAAAGATTTTGCTTTTTATCAGTCTCATCGGTTTTTAAGAGTGTACTTTTTATTTATTGAAAGGCCCTGTGGAAGTGTTTAGGTGCTTGTCTGTATTTAAATCTAGTTCAAAAGACTAGGTACACACACAATGTACTTGAAGGGTTTGCCTAGAGGGGAAGTAAACACACATAAAGTGCAACATTTGTAATATATACCCTCAACTGATATAACGTAACATTTTTCTTTTGATCCACAGCTTATATAATCTCAGTGTTTGGTCCACAGTGGTGCAATATTTTTATATGTGGATGAAAAATATGGATGTTTGTTTTCAGCAACCCTGAGATGGCCCTGTGCTTCTTAAGCGTGTGTATACTTAACAAAAGTAAAGAATTGAAGTGCATAGGGTCAGCTTACATCATTGGTGTTGACGTGCCATGCCATGTCCCCGTAGGAAACCAGCTGTCCGTTTACATAGCAACGAATCTCACTATTCCTCCAGCGGTTGTAGATGTGGACTATGCTGATCATGTACCACTGTGGGCAAGCAGAAACAAGGTCATTTATGTTAAGTCATCATGAAGGTACAGTAGCAATCTTTTAGGTATTTGAGGATTAACATAACTATTGACTAAATATAAATGCTTAATATTTAAATAAAATGTAATATTAACTTTTCTGTCAAACAAAAAATGAGGCATTTTATTGAACAAATACCCATGTGTTATAATGTGTACTTTATATTATAAGAGGTGGTTCATCCATCATTTATAAGCCTTCTTGACATTTTCAACTTCATTCTTCGGCGGATTACAAAAACAAATTTTTTAATATCTTTTATATTTCAAATTATTTAAATATTAATATATAAATATTTAAAATTATATACAAATGTTGGATACCAAAAAACATCAGTCTCTATTGATATTTACATTATGGACACAAATCCAATTCGGGAAAATGTAACCAACATTTTTTTAAATATCTTCTTTTGTGTTTTGCAAAAAAAAAGAAATGTTAAGATGTTAAGTAAATGATGGCAGAATTTAAGTTTTGGGTGAACTATGCCTTGAAGCCTTGGATTAAAAAAAAAAACAGCAATGGCCCGACCACAAAAATAAATTCCTCTATTTTAGGATCAAGCCCATAAAACATCATCTCATTACACGCTGTAAAACGAGAGTGAAATTTACAGGAACACTGTGTCATTCTGTCTGACGGCCGTGATGCTAAAAGCTGTTTTGGTTGTATGAATTAAAGATCAGAGCACTGACGTTTGAAAACTCTCCAAGACAGCGCAGATAACAATCTATCTGTGTCACAGTAATGCGTCAATCTACAATGCCCGCCAATACATTTTATCAACTCCAGTGGCGAGTCTCTATATTATAATTCTTCAAAAGACTTCATTTCTCAAATCAGGGGATGGGGAAAATCCACCCTGCTCTCCCAGCATCCTATTAAAACGAAATATTATATTAGCTGAGCTGACAGGGAAAAAGAAGGATCAGCTAAAGCCTGCTAGACCCGCCGCCCTATAACCGAGACTTCGAAGCACTTAATGCCAGTTATAATTTTGTATAAATATAAATATTGCAGTCTTTGTCTAGAAAGGAGTGTGGATTTCCTCTAAATAGCATAATTTGCTGCTGTTCTAGAGTTCTGAAATCTTCTATTGGCCCTTACGACCATGGTCTCCACTGACCAATAATAAGCACAGAACAATCACAATTTTGGACCGAACCCCAACTCCTTTCTATTTTCTATCTCCTTTCTACATTTTTTCTCTCACTTTCTGCTTTATTCATTCTTTATATCTAAGGAAGTTTATTACAAATCTAAGACTTTAATTAAAATCCAGACATTGTGTCCCACCTCAAATGGTTTCAACAGCGGAACAAAGTGCTGAGTAATTGTGGGAGTTGTGAAGTTCATTGTTAGTCCAAGCACACATTTGTAGCATGTGCCCACGTGGGGGCATTCTGAGTAACGGTGCCTAGCATTTCAATTGGCACACAGTGCTCTTATGGCGACCACCATTAAGATAGGATAATAATATCATTCTTCATCAGCATCCCTTGATTTTCATTTGCTGCTTTACAAGTGTAATATAAAGCACTTTATTTTAGTTTGTGTTTTTGTAGCACGCGAGATGTAACTTCCCCAGTGGTACTGAAAGAGGTAATGGGTGATCAAACCAGATGCTGCTGGATCACAAACCAACCGAAAAGAGATACAAAACATATTTGCAATCTTTTAATTTGTGATTTTATTCAAATGGCCATAACTCACCTTTCTGGGTTGAAAGTCGTACTTAACACAGTGTTGAAATCCTTTCCCCTTTGACTTCAGTGATGTCACGATTAAACAATTTCCCACAAAGTGCGCCGAGTAGCCAATCCCTTTGCTGGTACGAAAACTAGGGGAAAGAAAACAAAAAGATTTTAGGCTTATATAAAAATTCCTTATCACAACCAAGAACCAAGATTCAAATTCATGTTTTTATTTTAATATTTTTACTTGAAGCATCAAAAACCTACAGTACTGTGCAAAAGCCATAGGCACATCACTACATTCTTTGGTTCAATCGTTTGATTCAGTATTTACATTTATTTTGTCATTATTTGTAATAAATCAGTGAGATTTTTATCAAGCAGTACTGTGAATAGACTTTTTCCACAGTCCTTGAGCTTTGCAGGTTGGTTTCTTGAAGCGCCTTCAAGACATTAGCAAAGGTCTTCTAGATTTAGTCTGTTTTTGTTTGTTTTCTTTCTCTTTTTTTCATGTAATAAGAGACAAAATATATGATGACACCAGATCTCCACACATCCGAAATGTAAACCCATATTTTCTTATGACACAACTCTAAATGATAATAAACATTTATGGGGTGAAAATGCCGCTGTGCATATCATTTGCAAACAAATAATATTCAGAACACACATCGAGATAATTTAATAAACATAAAAACATTTAAATGCTATGATTAGAAAAGAACAGCTCATTAAAAATATGAAGGTGTAATCTCAGGTTATATTCTTGAAAGAAATTATGGCATTCTGGGAGCACCAGCTGCTGTCGAAAAGGTGACCGTCTATCAGTCGAGACCTCAAAGAGGGGATGTGTCTCCAACTCGGCATGCTAAACTAACCACGGCAACACAGAAACATGAAGCCGGATTACAAAATGAATTAAGTATGGTCAGCGGCCCTCTAGAGTGGTAATTCTAAAGAAAACTTTCAAGTCTATTTCTTTTTTCTTTAACAGTTTCTATCTAGAATTTACTGTTCTTTATTTGCTATTACAAATATACAAATGCTGTTGTTCCGCAGTTATATTTTTCAACCATTTAATATTCACATTAAATTGAGATTATGACATGCAGATTACAAAAAATACATGTTGACTTTGGGGGAGAAAAATTAAAGCATGTTAAACATGGTAACTAGAACCAAGAGATGAAATTATATGTCGAAACTAACAAGGACCCTCATAGATCTAAGCAGCACTCCGCAAGACATCTCCAATTTGAAGGGCTGCCTTATTTTACAAAACAACCAGAGGTATGTCAGAAGCATCTCTTATGACATTTAGGAATTTGTGAATTTTTCTAGTTTGCCCCGTGGTACGGTTTTTCTTGGTAACTGGAAAATAGGGCAGGGCTCAAATTAGCAGTCTCTTCTAGTGGGACAGCCCTGTAGAGACAGTTACCACTTCAAACAGAACTGGTCATTTAATATTTCACATGTGAAGATCTCCTGTGCTTCCACATTGAGATGCTTGAAGCTTACAGGTGTTGCTCTGAATTTACAGTTTAATACAACTGGACAGTGCTGGATCAGCAAGACGTCATTTTTAATGCACATCATAAATGATGCTCACCAGTATAAGTATGGTTTGTCCTTGTCTACGTTGATATTATTGAGAGGGTCCATACGAAACCAAGTGTTGAAAGTAAATCCACTCTGGTAAGGCCACTTAGCAATGGGCGGCAAAGCTATGGCCTGCGGGAAGCAAAAAAAAATATATTTGAGTGCATTATCTTTTCATTTACATAACACATTTCAAATCTATATGACTTCTGACTTTCTGCAGAACACAAATGAAGACAGTTCAAAGATTGTTGATCCACAAATGGATTGAGGGATTTCTCAAAATATAATTTTTGTATTCTACAGAGGAAGTCACACACAGGTTTTGAATGACATTAGGGTAAATATATGGAATTTTATTATGTCTTTAATGTTCAAATGGACATTTTTCTAAAACAGTCGGGTAAAGAATCTTACCGCCGCACTGCGTCCTGGGAAGTTGAAGAAAGTGTCCGGCCCATGCCGCTGGGGCATCTGATTCAGAACTGACAGGAGCTTAATTGCGTGCCTTGGCTATGAACACAGCACACATTAAAATGATCAAAAAAATAATCACATTGAATAAGAACTGTGTTTTTATGGAATGAACAACAACGGACAAAGTACAAATGAGATGAGACAAAATTTTAGACATATTTTTAAAAACGGAATAGCATTCATCATTGATGACCAGCACTTCATTCAATCGATACACTGTCCATCAGACTTAACCATGACAGTGGGGTCCGGGTCGATACGCGGGCAACCCTAAACAGATCTGTCCGTGGAGAAGCCTGGCAGACAGAAGATCATTGGCCGGCCCTGTCGGAGGTCTCCTCAGGGATCCGGCCAATGACCGCAGGTCTCAGAGACTCACCCACACGCCTCCGTCTCCCCTCAGCATGCTGAACAACAGCTTCAGCTCCTTCACTGTGATGCTATAGCTGGCCATCACCCCCAGCATGTCCACTAATAGATCTGGAGTAAGACAGAAAGGAAGACGATAGCATGAGTCAGCATTATCGGTCCTTAGAACTGCAGTCTCGAGAAGATGATGTCATTTGGGGCAGGAAGCCAAACATTTGGCTCCCGCTCGAACATTATCTAAAGAGTTTGTTCTTCTGAGGCTCCTGGGCTTTAGTCATGAGATCCGATGTCATCATTGGCATGGAAACGCACCTCCATTCATTCGCACATAGGCCCGGTGTAAAAGTGCTTATGTATTTTGCCATGCAAGCGATACATCTGCGTTATGAATTCAAAGCCTCTTTTAAACGCAGCGTAGGAGAAGAAATAATCTAATTTAGAGGAAAATAACAATCCCTTAGCAGTGATGTTTTTAGTACTGTAATTTTACCGTGATTCAATTTCCAAAATAACCTTGTTAGACGCCGTTCGATCAAAGGCCACAAATCTGGTCAGAAATGGGCAGAATGATATAAGAACTAATTGATTGATTAGAGGCGGCGTTTTGGTAACACGCAGATCTGTCTAAGAACAGTAAGAGAGGTTTTTCACCCAAGCGATCACACAGAGGCAATTTTCTACATTGGCTCCTGCAATAAACACCGGTTATGGTCCAGTGATTGTAATTACACAGAAATATTGAACGCGGAATCCACAATAAGGGCTTCGGCGTGACACTGAAACCTATTTTTCTTAACATAATATAGGCAAATGATAATGGATTGGGACGTGCGGATAAGTGAGCGATACAAAAAAGACTAGCACAGAAATCACTTGGGTTGAATTCCTGCATTACAGTTGAGACAAGTAAAAATTCAGTGAATGTATTTTACCATGGGTTTGTATTTGACTTTACCCTTGTTGAATCCAAACATCAGAAAAATATCTGTCTATGAAAGAGTTTTCTTTTCGAACAAGGGAAATAATTTTGCCTTATGTGTGTGAGATCTTGTTTTACGGATGTGAGACATAAAGGCTTAGAGAATGTATTTGTTTACAAAATATTGAGTCAAGTGCTTAGTATGACTAAACCTTTGTTGAACAGAAACACATCAGTCTATGCACAAGTTTTCTATTTATAATAAGCATGCATAATGAATGGTTTTTTGAAATATTAAACCAAGTGTTTATATTTGACTTAACCCTAGCTTATAGATTCCAAACATAAAAAATAAGGAATTCAAAATTAGGAAATGAACATGTGTTAAGGATGTGACATTAATACACAGTTTTAGAGACTAATCTTTGGGAGATATCTGTGGATCCATATGCACAAAGCTCAAGCAATAATACCAAACCTATGTAGAAGGGATGCCTTTTCTAAGAATATAAAACCTTTTTTACATACAGGTATGTGGAATACGTACTGTTATGTACATGACACTCCTGTTACTTATCTGACTATGGAAAATCATTAAAATCAAGATATTATTTACTCTTTATTTTGCACCGATGAAACATGCACAGTAAGAGCATGCATTAACAAATGTGAAATCGGTGAAAAATTCATCAGAACAAGACATAATCGGTTCACTGGATACAGTGTGATGTATTAAATCCCCTAAACATTGAGAATATGAAATCTGTAACTGTGTCAATGAGCTTCAAACCTGCAATCATATCATCCACCGAGCTCATCTTCTGCAGCACCTGCTGGATGAGCCCCACCTCTGTGCTGGTCTGCAGGTTGCGTACACTCTTTCGCAGGATGGCGGTGAACATGCTCCAGATCTCGGCCTGGCATGTTATGTCACAGTGCTCCAACAGCTCCACCATGCAGGCGATGCTTTCTGCATCCTGGATGATGAAGTTCATCTCCAGGTCAAACTCACCACCCACCAGCTGAGAAAAAGAGAAGATTGATGGATCAATGGATGGACGGCACAATTGGAAGGAACAAAATAAAGTTTTAGATTATTAAAAGAGCAGTTTTTTAGAGCATCATTTGACAGGAACACTAAATAAAAAAGAATGACCTCAAACACATTTACACACCTCTCGAACAGCGCACCAGAGCTTTGCACCAAACAATAATCAATGAAATCAGTCTTAGAGTTCAACAGGCATGAAATTGGCACAATCTTGGCCATGCAAACCCCGACCCTCTGAGTAAATAAGGAGGTGCTTTTGAAAATAAAAGATGAAATCCCTGTAAATTACACTTTGCTCCTGAGAACCATGAGAAGCCAAGCATGGCTGTCTTAAGCTGCAGAACTTCCCCAAGAGTGTCCTAAAGAACTATTGATTTTTACACTTCTTCCAATATAGAGTTGAATTTTGAAGGCTTCGGTGCTTTAGAATTTGTAATTGGATTGTCAATAATCTTTGCACATGTAATCAGCCCGTGCCGGTCACCCTTGAACAGACAGTCACCTTCATGACACACATGCCCTTTGGATAGGTTATCATATAGTTTTCGTGTCTTAGCTTAGTTGATCAGCACACAAGAAGACATTTTGAAGATAGTCTTTAACCGCACAGCAACAGCACCCATTCACTTGCATTGTTTTTTTTCTCCATACAATAGAAGTAAATAGGTCCAGCTTTTCGGCTACCAACATTCTTCAAAATATCTTCTTTTGTGTTCTGCAGAAGAATGAACGTCATTCTGTTTTAAATTAGACAATAGAGTGAGAATTTGACTTTTGGGTGAACTATCGCTTTTAGATGTATTGGGCGCTGGGGATGAGCAGGGTCATTGTTTTGGGAAAGTGCTACTGCCGTATCAATGGTTGAACTATTCCCAATCCATAACATTGCAAATGGAGAGACAGAGGGTATAATAATACTATTGATTTGTCATGGTTCATCTCTCCTACAGGCCATTAGTGAATAGAAGATTAATTACATGCCGTTTACACATCAATATTTGCTTGAGAGACAAGGGGCTGAGCAGTCTGTAAGTAAATAAAACTGTAAGCAAATATTTCACAAAGCAGGCATAAAATAAACTTGTGATTGTTATAAGAGCATGTGGAAGTCAAGAGTCACTAAAGTGTCAAAAATCAAAGCAGGTCTATATATAAAAAGGCATTAACCACACGTACAAACACAGATAATTCACTTGGAATAAAAATACAATGTGTCAAGATTAGACTTGTTCATCTCCAACATGCAAGGCTTATGTAATAAAATGCATGGGATAAAAGAATAATGCTTTTTTTGACCCTCGCACTTGGGATGGTGATGTTAAACATTATTTTTGGACATCATCTAAATGGAGAAGCTGTAAAAGAGAGAACCAAACGGCCTGGAGCACATTAGCTCAAAATCAGAACCGTTGTTAGATTTTATCACAGTAAAAAACTTGTTTAAAAGTCTCGTTCTCTAAAACAACTTGGACAGATTAAAATAATTTTTCTTAACAGGATCTTATAAAAATATTAAAAGCAATCTTATGCTTTATACTTTAAGTGAAAGTTGTCCCAAATATAAAAAAATCCATCATTAATAACTCACAATCATATTTAAACCCTGTATGGCATTTGTTCTCCAACAGAACACCAAAAGATGATTTTTTTAACCAGATAGTAGCGGCACCCATTCACTTCTACTGTATGGACATACAACTAATGTAAGTGAAAGAGTGACAGTTAACAACATTTTTCTAAATAGTTTCTTTTGGTGTTCTTCTGAAAATAGTCATACAGGTTTAGAAGACACAATTTTATTTCAGATTAAACAACTTTTTGTAGACAAACACAGATTAAGCAAGTTTTCTGAAAAAGTTACTTTACAAACCATACTACACATGACCAGCAATGTTTATTTTATTTTACTTATTATTTATTTACACTTGTAGCTGAAACAGAAAGTGCGTTTGGCCTGATGTTATTTACGTCTTGCAAATTATACTCCTTAACAATCTTTACATTGCCTTCTATAAAATGTCCACTTAAACATGTGCATAATGAACATATGATTACCCTTAAGTGTCTCAACAAAAGTAGTCATGTGCTAATAAAGTACACACTCGTATCCAAAATTACGCCACGTCCTGAACTAAAGCTGTTACCAACAAATTATTCCTCCATAGGACCTGTTTCTCCACCCACCCTCTCCAAATAATCAATTACATTCAAGACAGCCGGTTGTTTTTGGAAGCGAGCTAATTCATCTTGAAACAGAACAAGCCACAAGCCCAATAATGAAAGGGGCAGAATCTGATTTGCACAGGTTTTTCCGAGCCGGAAAACAACTGCGGGCGCACGAGGCAAATCAAAAGTGTTCTTAAGTGTGAAATTACTCCACAGATAATATGATAAACGTCCCAAACCGCACATCAACCCCAGTCGATCGTTTGACGTCTCCGGGTCGGTGCTAAATCAATTGATTCACTGATCCTTTTCTCGAACTTGAGAAGCTTCTGGGAGAACGTTTGCGTTTAATGTGAATTATTGAGGAACGGAAAGTGGACTAATGTGCCGTCCGACTTTAAGTGCGTAAAAGTAGATACATTCATGCGGAGGCAGGTCCGGTTCAAGAGCATTGATCTCCGACATACAGAATCCATTAGCCGAAATTAGGAGAAAGCCTTGAGGCACGGGGCAGCGCGGGACGAATTAATTCTCCTTGTATTGGATTTCTACTTTCCTTTGAGGATCCCAATTACAACGCACAACAACGCCTCCTCACGGGGCTAATATTCAGACGTCTTCATTTCTGATGTTGCATAAAGAGGCCTCCTGTGAAAGATGAGACTGTTTTAAATGATTATATCATTATAACTCACGTCACGCTCTTTGACTTGATGCTCCGATTGCTTGCCAATAAACACAGTGATGTTACATGTCAGGGATGGGGAGAAACATACAAGCTGAAACAACGTGTCGCCTAGCAACCGCCTATCGAACAATAGAGCATGACGTCCATAATTTCCATTTTTTAGGAATGTGACTGCCACGCTAACATGTGACATGACGGGGCGAAATGCGAGCTGAGAGCGGGTACTGATCTGGTTTCATGCCCGCCCTTAGGATCTCGAGGCTCTCCAGGGTAGAACCTCCACTGTATGGAAAATCTGTAGGAGTCGAGCAGGTCCTGGGCCAGCGCAAAGAACATTTTATCGTAACATAGATATGATGCAAATGGAGAGCAATCGTACAAGACTAGAGGGAAAATGGTAGAACGTTAGAGGGAGGAAGGGAGGGAGAAACAGAGGCAGAACGATAAGAAGCAAGGGAGGATTTGTGGGAGACACAATGAAATCTTGCCCCTCCAACCCTCGACCCTTCACTTTAAAATCTCGGTTAAAAAACACAAAGCCTTATATCATCAAAAGCAGCCAGATAACCCTGCTGTTGTATTGTGTGCAATACATTGTGCTGTTGTTATCTAGGTCAATTCCACTGAGCATATGACATATTATGGCCTGAAATATATAATTCACACAGAGCTTTTATTTTTCATATATTCCATTAATATAATAAAAAAAACTTAAATAGAACTTAAATATTTCTATAGGAATCCACCAAAAATATTGGTGTATATAAAATGTTATATCTGTTAAATAAAGGGTTATTTTCAACTTTTGGACTTTAATAAATTTTTTTATATTTTTCACTGAAAAATATCTATTTAATGGGTTCAAAAGTTTAAATGAAGTTAATATAAATGATTTTTGTGATATTTACTTAGACACATTAAATATTTTACAGTGTATGCTTTATGTATTTTAAGGGCATTTGTTACATTAGTGGGAATGTATTTTAGTACATGCCACTGCCATGTTTCTGGCCTTTCATCTAGATATCAAGAGATTTATTCGGAAAGAAGCCAGCCCTATTCGCCTCTAAAGAAACTGACCTTTCAACAGACCAATGACTTTGAACTGTGGCTGTGAAGACCAAGATCTAACACCAGGGGAAAAAAAGATTCTTTGAAGGGCTCTGGGAGATGGACAATACCATCAGTACTGAGTGAACAACTCCATTCTTTATCTACACTCCATAAGAAAAAGGAATATTTCATTTGTTTTGGGTCTTGTAGGCTCAGGATGGGAAGAACAGTCATATTTTAATCTTATTTCTTTAATCGTATGCCATGGACACAGATGAGTAACTGGTTTAGCTGCATGACGACACCAGAACAGGCAGCCAACTTGAGAATATCTTGTAGCAAACCGCAAGAAACATTTCAGCACTAAATGTAACGTACATTTCATATTCTTTCACTTTCATCCATTTCATCATTTGATCTTGGAAAGAAAGACCTGTGAGAGTTGACTTTAAAATAAAAATCCCCCCATCATCCACTTATCCACAAGTCATTTGAAAGCTGTAAGACTGTCTTATACACGAAACAAAAGAAGATATTTTGAAAAATGCCGGAAACTAACAAATATTCACTTGCATTTTCTGCATTTGCATTCGCATGCAACTTTCTTTTAAATATCTCCTTTTGTGTTGTGGATTACATGGCAGAATAAAAATAATATCATTATATATACTTTATTAAAATATGTTGGGACTTTAAGTTAGTTACCATTTTGAGAGGTCTAGTTTGGCAGCTCTTTTTTAACAATGTAGCTTTGGCAACCCTGCGAGAGGTCTAAAGTTCACATAATTTCATTGCCATCTGCTTTCTTGAGAAAGAACTGTAAGACTGTCCTTGTTCACACTAACAGAACCTCTGCAATTAACACCAAAGGCCGTACGTAAGAGGACCGACACTGACTGTCTCACTTCATAGTGATCAACATCAAGATTTCAAGGGTGAATGCATCAGTTGAGAGGGCAAGAATATAAAAGAAGAACTGAAGTTTAAAGTATGATGGATCCCTTATGAACATTTAACCAGGCGGAATATAAAACGAGCAAAATTTGCCAAACTAGAATGACTCTGAAACACTGCAACAAAATTTAGCTAATAATCAAGTGAATGTGTGTCATACTAACATTCTTTAAAATATCTTCTGTTGTGTTCTGCGGAAGAAAGACATACAGGTTTGAGATGACAAAAGGATGTGTGAATATGACAGAATTTCATTTTTGAGGGATGCAAATGTTTTAAAACATTTCTACTAGAAAACAGCACAATAACAGAAAACCTTTGGAATGTTGGGATAAAAATACCGAAGATACTTAAGTCTGACCTTGTATACCCAAGCGGCTCCGTAGCAGGACTGACAACCCCCATACAACCCTAATACTGTGAAAGCCAGATTTTCATAAGCGTCTTACATTTTTCTACAAAATAAGTTCTAGTTGAGTGTACACTACAAATACTTTAGATCGATATTTGATAAAATCAACATTCTTAACGTGAAATTCATCCAAGAAATAACATGCAACCGGAAGTAAATGAACCACTTCCATATGACACATGTGAGTCTGATTTATCGCCTTCCTTAGAAACGATACTTCATTTGGTTCAAGAGACTGAAGGTGTAAGGAAACCTGTTCCAGAAGACCACTGAGCAAGTAATTATGCACTTGCAAGCTTAGCAATCTTTCACAAAGAACTGAGCCAAAAGAGGAGAAGGCGGCAATTGGCACGGATTTCTCTGAGCCTTGGCGCAAAATTCAGCGTTGGCGTAGATGCTGGAATGCGGCAGTCTCCTAACGCTAGCTAGAGCAAGGACAGGGATTCTGTGACCTTTCCGAGAAAACGTTCTTCTATCGGTTCCTTCACCCAGTTTGTAGTGTGTACTTTAGTGTACACAAACTTCATTTGAGATTTCAACCAATTATGGTTCAAAGATAATAGCCTAGTTAAGTGATGTCATGCGGCATGTTTACTGTACGCCATATGGAGTCTCTTGGAAACATTACATCAAATTGTTCAGCAGTTAGCGGTTCCATTTTTGTGAGCCAAAGAAAATCTAAACATGTCGGTGAAGAGGGGAAATACAAATAATGAGACTGTAAACATTCAAGAGTGAGAAAGCAGTATCTTGAAAGCCGGAGTGTCTTATCTGAGTCTGTTTACTTGAGCTGTATCTGAGAGATATCCTTCAGAAGAGCAGCCGTACTGCGACCAGTCATTTTCACATTCTCTGTTCTCATTACATTCTCTATTCGCTTGCACTTGAGATTTTTAAAGGATTACTGCGACCTTACCATCTGCTGTGTAGTGCAGCTGTTTTGGTTTCAGCTTTTCTTTGCTCTTGTATGCGGCAAGGGGACACGTATCCAAACCAATGGGATTTTTGGGACGGTATCTCAATGTACCGAGATGACACAAATATAAATGTATATCTTGACCCGGGCATTAAACTAAAGTAAACAACCCACTTGTTGATATCAACTTTGATTCTTCTTCCAGGAACAAGCAACAGAAAACCGACCGTTCTATTCTGCACATAAACAGCTTTGTTTAAAAATGAAAAACTAAAATAGAAAGTTCCGTAATCATTTCCTCCCTTCTTATCGATTCAATTGTATGACTTTTGAAAGGAAAGATGTTTTGAAGAATGTTGATACAGCCGTACCTACTCACTTCTATTGTATGGACACAAAACCAAAGTCGATGGGTTCCGACAATGCTTAGTAACCATCATTCTTCAAAAACATTTTAAAGAAAAAATTTCTTTAGTATAATTAGTTTTTTGTAACCTAAAATGAGCCGAAAGTGGTGCCATCCTGGTCTTGAACACATATGCACATGTACCATTGAGTGGTTTAAACATGGTAAAAATTAAATAATCACATCATTTGGTTCTATAAAACATTATATTTCTTCAACCAAACAAATAAAGTATTTTTTCACAATTCAGCCTTTTCAGTATTCAGCACAGAAAAGCTAAGGTTCACTAAGCTTTAAATGATTCACTGATCTCTTATTTGCTGGTTAATAGTATCAACTGTTTAACAGATCTGTTTGAAGGAGTCGTCAATCTCATCATAATGTCGGTTCATTTTTTGCAAATTTTCAGAGTATGTCTAGACCACTGAATGCCAATGACATTAGGATTTTCCAGAATTATTGGAAATATTATTAAGGAACTCTAATAATATGATAAAATATAATATTATATAAATATATAATAAAATAACTATAATTTAATTGTGTAATGTATCTGGTTAAGATATTAAATTTGTCCCCATTGTTGTTGTTTTGTTAATTATGATATGGGTTTACTACCTGTACATTGTGTTCTTTTCATACAATAAAAATTAAAATTCCAGTCCCTGATTTAGCTCTCGTTCTGTAACCCTTTTGCGCCTCACTGTGCTAATACCGAAAGAGCATAACGCCGTAACTGCAGTTCCAAATGACGATACATTTTTTTTTGTGAATACATAAATTAGTTTACATTCCGAGGTGGCACGAAATATAAATATGTTAATTGGAAAACTCTGATGTAGTGCACAAAACAAACTGCGTCCAATAAAAAACTTGTGCCTTACACAATGTCCCTACGGGGTTTGCGGCTCATCCTCTATGACCCCATCACGGGGGGTCACCCTGTCCTCATCTCAGTCCTCCACAGAGGTCATCTCACAACCCTTCTGGGTAATGCATTTAATCTGAATACTCCTAGCAAGCTGTCCCGGGCTGTCTAGCGGCGACCCGAGCTCGCCCTGATCAACACATGGCTTTCGGTGAAGGAAAGCAAAAGAATTTTCCATCTCTGCGAGTGACACTGGCACACCTGACATGTTGAGTGAAAAAGTGAGTAGGACGCGCTCCTCGGAAAGCATATGCAATTTTATCTCAGCAGGACGGGCGATTTGAAGGATGTCAGGTGAGCAAGGTGATTTTAATGAGGCATTCTGAATGAATAAACTTGGGCGCTGATAAATCACAGGAAGGGAAGGAATACAGAATTTGTCTGTAAACAAGGAACGTCATGCTGAGCGGACAGCTGTCATCGGAGTGACAGTTTTAATAATAAAAACAAACACGCTCATCTTTACGGTGACTTCCCGCAGAAACATCAGGAATGACAATAACAGCACACACATAAACGCTTTTACAGTCATTTACAGTTTTTCATTTACCGTTCTTTGTTTAAATACTAGTGAAAATATTTTTTGGTTTCGTTGAATATAAAATAAGATATTTTGAAGAATGTAGGACTGCAAAAATATCGTGGCACTTTTGACTACCATTGTAATTTTCCTACTATGGTAGTCAATAGGGCATTCGTTCAATGTTCGATCATTTCAGAATTTTTTATTTTGGGGTGAACTCTCTTCAATGCATATTTTTACCCATTTCATGTGAGTGCACCGGTCAAAGGTGAGAGGATGCCAGTGTACGACAAGCTATTAGCAGGCACTAGCCTGTGGATGGTACAAAGGCCCATTGATGGGCTGCATTATTAATCCGAGCCTTCAAAGGGCCGTGCGGTGGAGTGTCATGGCAGAATGGGCTAATTACCTATTGGCTTGCCTTGGGTAATTTCCACCCATTGTGCGATCGGGCTGAATCAAGACATGAGATCACAGATTAAACACTTAACACTAAAAGAAAAGAGCTTTTCAAAGGATGAGGGGAGACCGTGAACTGAGCCAGAGTAAGAGAACAGCGGCATGATGGATAAAAATACAATGTCCGTTTAGTAATGGACTCTGTCTGGATTCAGAGACTTTTTCTCTTTTGTATGGCTTTGAAGCTGAAGCATGGCATTGAAAAGCTACTTCATGCACCTTCACTCTCACTGTGAAGACCAAGGGACACATAGGTCCGTTAACCATAATTCATCTGAGCAATTTAGAATCTATCCCCATCACGGAAATAGATGGGAAAGCAAACAAATCAAATCATATTTGCGTATTATCTGGAATCCAGCCCACAATATTCACTTTACATTTAAATATTTGCATTCGGCAGATTACAGGGCACTCAATCTATACATTTACGAGTAGAAGCATGTGTGTGTGTCGAAAGGATAAATTACAAAAGGTCCCTTTATTTTAAGAAAATATAAGAGCTTTCATAAAGTTAAATAGATTAACCGCATCCCAAATGATGATTTTTGTATACATTATATACGTCGGTGCGCAGTTTTTTTATTTTATAAACACACACATGCATTAATCTAAGAAAAATACAAAAATGATCAAATGTTTACCTTCACTTTAAATTTTTTATAAATATAAATAAATACATGCAAATAGTTATTTAATACATAAATATATGCCTGTTTGTGTTTAAAATAACAGAAACACAAACTTTATTCTGGATGCGATTATTTGCGATTTATTATTTGACTGGAAACCAAATTTATTATTTAATACATAAAATATATAGAATAAAACAAAAAACACATAAAATGATATTATATTACAATATTTTGATACTGTCAAACCCTCTCCCTATTATAACGCTGTACAGGGTATTACCTTGAATAATAAAAGAATTATGACATAAGGCTCAAACCTTATCACAAAACTGTTGGCTTGTGCCTAACCCGTACAGATACTGACACTAATACTAAAAGAATAACCAAAAAGCATGCAAAACCATATTTTTCTTTTTTGACACCAGGTCGAATGGTGTGGTCTCCATTTTTCTCCTCCACGATGTCACTACTCATATGCATTTTTAGGCAATAAAAAATTATATTTAATCCTTGTCTTTATAAGAGCATTGTATCTTATGACGGTATAAAGGTATTAAAACTGATACCATTGCTATTTTAAGATTATGCGGTATACCATATTACCGTATTACCGCCCATGCCTGATACATATATGTTGCTTTTCATACACAATATAAACAACTATAAGTCTTGGGTTCCGTTATTTAAAAATGTATTATTAAACATATTGCAACATACATATTGCATTCATATTTGTATCCTATTTTTGTTTCATAAAATGTGTTTCAACGCAAATCCGTAACCTCAATTCCTGTTCTTTATAATGTGTGCTTAACATCATTCTTCCTGTTATTGTACACCCTGTAACTTCTTTCCGCAAATGCCCGTTTTCCCTGACAATGCAAACCAACTCTTGTGCACTCTTCACAGCTATTCAGCCAACAGATAACCCCTGACCTGTCCCGTAGACGATGGCGATTTCCAAGCAGGCCTCCCTAAGCATTCCCTTGCTTTCCGATTGGTCCCTCGGCACCCCCTGTGAACTCTGAGTGTCAACACCCGCAAACACTCAGAGGCTGAGGACAAACAGGGCAGCCAATCTCCCGCTGTCAGTCCAACACACACATGCACGCTCTGATCAATGTGGAAAGCAGAGCGTCTTTGTTATCTGTGATTAGGTTTTCATGAGCAGAAGCCGCATCCTGTCTGGATGGCCATCTGGTCATTTACTCGTTCTCAAAGCGCCCTGGGAAATGCGGTCCTGGGGTCCCGCGAGCGTCCGCTGCTTCTGCTTGGCTCTCATCTGCAGTCGCAGTCAATCAATATGTCAGAGCAGATCATCGTCACCGAGAGTAAACTGTGGGAGTGGGAAGATAGATCCATGGCGGGCATATTTGATTCACATATAAATGAAAAAGACGTCAGCGCTTTCATTAAAGCTTGGCATGATCCACCGGAAACAATGTCGGAGCCCTTCTTCAGAAAGCCTCAACATCCAGAAAGCTTTTGCTACTGTACAGGATATTTTCGAACCTCAAAAGCAATCTTACTTGAGTCTAATAGATCTGAGTATTCACCCTCTCTGGGTCGAAGCTTAAAAGTAAAATATTCTATATGCACTTGAACTCAGCCGGAAAGTCCATTTTACTCCCTGATGGTTTGATCTAACGGCAAAGTTATAGAAACCAATCTCACACAAACCCCAAGTAGTGTGTTCCCCAACATCAAGGTTAATTAACTCGCTCTCTGCTTTTTGTGGTGCGATCGCTGTGTATTAACAAAGAGTGTAAAACGAAAGAGCAAAGGCACACACATCGCACAATGCCTTGGCTGTCGCTGGTGCTGTGTCAACATTCCTCAGATTAAGAGGAAGAATAGCTTTCCTGACCGCTGGATAGAAGGGGAATGGGAGAGAGAGAGAGAGAGAGAGAGAGAGAGAGAGAGAGAGAGAGAGAGAGAGAGAGAGAGAGAGAGAGAGAGAGAGAGAGAGAGAGAGAGAGAGAGAGAGAGAGACCAGAGAGAGACCAGAGAGAGACCAGAGAGAGACCAGAGAGAGAGAGAGAGAGAGAGAGAGAGACCAGAGAGAGAGAGAGAGAGAGAGAGAGAGAGAGAGACCAGAGAGAGAGAGAGAGACCAGAGAGAGAGAGAGAGACCAGAGAGAGAGAGAGAGACCAGAGAGACCAGAGAGAGAGAGAGAGACCAGAGAGAGAGAGAGAGACCAGAGAGACCAGAGAGAGAGAGAGAGACCAGAGAGACCAGAGAGAGTGAGAGAGAGAGAGAGACCAGAGAGAGTGAGAGAGAGAGAGAGAGAGAGAGAGAGAGAGAGAGAGAGAGAGAGAGAGAGAGAGAGAGAGAGAGAGAGAGAGAGAGAGAGAGAGAGAGAGAGAGAGACAGAGAGAGAGACAGAGAGAGAGAGAGAGAGAGAGAGAGAGAGAAAAAAGGAGAGGGATAGAGATTCTGTTGTCAATAACTGACCGTCTAGTTGTTGCAAACATGTTTTAAGATACATGGAAGAAATGCTGTGTAGTAAATAAAGCACAGACCTTGAGGTTGGGTAATTCATGACAAATCTATTTTTTGGGAGGTCCTATCAAATGTGAGTGTTGTTATCAAACATTTAAGGGAACATCATTTAACTTTCTCAATGTGACATGATTTGTGACACAGTGGAAAATAAGGGGTGGGACTTCATTCTTTCCACTTGGATTGTTTAAAGCTTAAGATGTCAATATTTCCATTTTCTAAGTCTATCTATTAGTATTATAATAAGCTAGAGTGTCTGTATGCAGAATTTGTACTTTGGTAGCGAATGGTGCTCCAGCAATCTCTGCTGCCAACATTCTTCCATGTGTCTTAAACATGTTTGCTCTCTCTGAAAAGAGGGACATCATAGTAGGGTGACATCATCTCAGAATCAGTCTTAAAATGCACTGACCCAAAGGTGACTCTGAATTGTCATGTATTTCAACTGATTCCAACAGAGAATCCTTACATCCCTTCATTTTATGTTTTTGTAAAACCAGGTGAATTTTTCTTTCAAAGTACAATTCCTAACCTCGTATGTACAGGCATACGCATGTATGCATGCTCACCCAAAAACACAAGCATCTTATTTCCCCAGTAAATCCTGTTTGAGAGAGAAAGCAAAAAACAGCGGTCGATACTTGGAAAGAAAACAGAGAAAATGCATGATGATGACTCACAAAGATGAAAAAGCAGAAGAGAGATGGAGAAGGCCAAGAGAATCTACCCACACGTCTTTTATCACTGTCAGGCAAAGCCGGTACAAACCCCAATCAGGCGTGATTACACACCGAGCACAGGACGTCGACTCTCCGGGCATGAGAACACATCTGTCAATCATGCTGAAGACCCCTAACTGAGCCAGTCATGCATAACCGAAGAAAATCAAAATGAAGATAGAGGGGAGAGGGTATACTTCTATCAGATGTGAGATTATTTGTGGATGTGAGTATATACTTTAAACCCGCAGATGAGAGAATGGAGTTTGTACTCTATCTGTATGCTTCTGTCTCCATTATGCAAAGAAATGGCATTCTAGATTATGAGCACCAAGCTGAGCTTCATAACCTTCACACAATGGTAATTGTATATGAAGATGAGAGCCTGGTGAAAAATAAGCAGAGAGGGAAGTGGGAGAAAAAAGGGCGAGAGAGACAGAAGGTGAGAAAAGGAGAGAGAGAGATGGGAACATGCACCTTGATGCATTGTATAAATTTCCATTCATTAAGGCCCAAACTACAAAACTCAGGCAGTTATTCCATTTATGCGGCACAGTAATCATAACCCTCGTCTTAAAACTACCCACCACCCGCCCTCTTAATAAAACACAGCGAAATACGATTTCTCACACTGATGCAATTCAAAGCACAAAACACTTCTTTCCCAACACGGTGGTGTGTATACTGTTGCTTTTTGTGATTTATGGGACCCAGTCATTGGATGGAAAATATATCTTGCGATACAACGCAACCTACAATGCATTTCAATATTGAAAGCAAACATCCTGTATCAACATTGGCCCTATTGACTTGCATGGTATAGGAATGGTATAAATCGTCGTCTTTGAACAAAATTTTTTGGGATGAACTATCTCCTTAAAATAATCAGAAACAAAAAGGAAATTAGGTATTTGAAGACCTCAGAGCATTGAGTTTAAATTCCTACATGGCTTTTTATTGCAAATAATCAATATTTCAATTTTCGCTTAAACTTCCTCCAATCAGAGCGCTGTATCTCAAAGCTCACATACTGCCTAAGCCCACCCCCAAGTCCCCAGCTGCCATCCTCATTAGACTGTGCGATAGTTTGGATCTATTTTAACTGTTATAAAACATAAATAGCTTATAACTGCCTTTAAAGTCTTTGACTTGTATGGACATAAAATCACGTTTCTCAAAATCTCTTTTGTGTTACAAAGAAGACAGAGTCATATGTACACTGTATGCATTGAACAAATTTTCTCAGGGTGAACCATCCTTTAAAAACCAAGCATTTAAATCTATTTTAATAGATAATTAAACTTTTAATTGTCTTATTGCACAGAAGGGCATGCGTGCACTTTCACGAACCACTGAACTTCCACTGCGTTGAAGGTGAATATCTTTTGACCTGTTTCTCTTTCTCGAAGTCTCTACCGTACAACCGTACGTCCACGTCTGTCAGTCCCGATTTTCTCTTCCCAAATAAAATCCTACTAGTTTCTTTAGATCGTCTCTGTTGGGTCTCGTGGCTGTTTGCTCGACTGTCTCTGTGTGATCTCATTGACTGTGTCAGCAGCCGTGCTGAGAACGGGAACAGTCGGAACACGAAGCGCACCCGACGTCTTTGCTCAGGTGCGGTGCTGAGATGAAACCACAGCGGCAGCAGTGCCATAACACCTGTCTAATAAAAAACACTCACACGAATAACACCAAAACTATCAGTTTAAAATGAAACTATCGGGGAGCTGGGACTAGGCAGGGATAAAATGTTCAATCTAAGGTAGGTGGTATTTCGGAGAACACTTTAATCTGGCAATTCGACACTGCTTACCTTGGCGTAAACTAAAGTAAACTGTCCTGCAAACTCATTTTTCTGCAATTCTTCCAAAACGCATACAATTCCATTTTTTCACCGCTGGCTGGTCTCATTCTATAATTGATATTGCAAACCTAATTTTTACTGTTTTCTATGATAAGGAATCGTCCATCCAGACAAAAAAAGGGATATTTGAAGGACTTGCAGAAAGAAACTATATCAAACGTGTATGATAAATCTACTTCTATTCAGGTCCGAGGGGTAAGCGCTGAAGATGAGGAAGCTGCAAGGCAAAGCTTTTAGGCACTGGTGAGCTCTTTCAAGCTTCGGATCAAAGGTGCTCCAAAAACCAAGCTGGTGAGATGTAATAAAACATCAAAAGTGTCTTGTAAGTCTGTGAATGGTTTATAAGAGGGACACTGAACATACTGTATAAACCCTCATACAGTTTTATATGTCAATAGCATTTAATTTACTTTTATATTTACTTTTTAATTATTCAATTTATAGTTGTATCCTTTTTTATGTAGCACTTATATACTTAGGGTTGGGTTTTGATTTGTTTTATGGAAATAAAATGGAGCATTTTTATCTTGTTTTATTATTACATGTCCTACACAAGAAAAAACGTTTTTCCATCATTTGCTGAATCCATCTTATTTTACTATTCTGATTCCGTCAGCGAGAGTTTCATATTTCATATTGTGTCATATTGGCCTAATGGCACCAGGTTTCGGCAACAAACGCTATATATACTTGAATAAATTATTGAAATAACACTTAACTTAAAAAAGTTGTTCACTCCAAAATGGAAATTATTCTATTTTATTCTTTTTTCCTCATTGAAAGGTGTATTTCCAAAAAAGAGAACCCAATGAAACAAAAAAGTATTCAAATAAAAAAGTAATTATGTAGTTGTGTTGTTTTTTAAATGTTTTATACCTAGTGTACATCAAAACAACCCAAATGCAATTTGATGGAAATTACTTGAATGTAGAAAAAAATTCTTTTTTTATTTTAATTGAAACAAAGTAATTTTTATTTTGAACATTAAATAATCTTTTTTTTGTGTAAATTAACTCCTCATTTTTATCCTCATTTTATACATTTTAATATCCTGGAGCACACAAAACGACACGTTAAGAAGAGGTGCAAAAGACATTCTGCAGAAAATCTTTGTGTTCAACAGACAAGTGAAAATCGTACAGGTTTGGAATGACATTTATAAATGATGTCAACATTTTCAGATTAACCCTTTGCGTATTGGAAATTTGCTTGAAAAAAAATGTTTTTGAGAAAACTAAAACACAAAAACCTAACAAATAACTGAGAAATCAAGAACCAAAATATCAGAAATTCAAAAGACATTGTCTCCAGACAATCAATACCACTTCATAACCCCTTTATAACCCATCCAGCAGCTGTAACCATGGTGACATGATAGTTCAGGCCTAGAAAAACTTTCAAGGTGAGTTGGTGCACAGCAGTGAACTGTGGAGAGATGGATTGCGGTGTCTCCGCACTACACAAGTAATGCGACCGTGTCCATGCACTCAGCAACACATGCAGGCTCGTGGTCGGAGAGAGCGGCAGAAAAAACGAATGCAAGAGTGCAGCGGGTGAAACGGCGAAACACATTCCCCAACTCCAGCTGCTGGGATGTGACAGGAAGTTGATTACTGTGATTTCAAACCCGCTCCATTCCTGCCTCAATGCATCCTGCAGCTTTACCTCAGGCAGAGAGGCAGAACGTGCGTAAGGCTGGGAAAGATTCGAATTCCCAATGCTACCATCATGTCTGCCGACTAAAACTGCTGTTCAAGTGTCAGTTTTCTCCACAAATCCAAACTTGAATCAGTAGCTGAAGGCAACTTTATCCTGCATAATTTACAAGTGTAGAGGAAATTATTATCCATTTGTTAAACATGCTTTAATGATACAAAATTAGACAGACTAACTTAAAAATAACATCAAATTGATTGCTGCATTACATCACTTTGTGTCACTAAAATTAACATTACAAACTCAATCGTAGTATGGTTTTGTATGGTCTTTTCTGACAGGTAGTCTGACCCGTAGAAAACCCGTATACAGTACGTACTGTACAGAAGAAAGTATATATCCTCTATTCCACAATCTATAAATTATTCGGAATGTGCTTTCCAAATGAAAAAAAAGATGGGAAATGGCTTTATGGCTTTCCCCCACACATCTCCATCTCACACAGAACAGCATCTACCCGTGCTCTTTACAAAAGCGTGTCCTCTATAACCCAGAGCGAGGCAGTAAAATACAGACCGCTGCCTTTTTACAGTTTCTTGAGGCACGGAATCATCATTTTGTCTCTCATTGGGGAGTTCTCGTATCTCATGCTGTGTAAAGGTCACTTAATGCCCAGGTTCCTCGTCATGTTCTTTAGCTAAAGAGAGACGGTTAATATGAGCTCTATCCGCAGAAGCTGCAGTATGGATCCTGTCTCTTTTAACTATGTTTATGGTGGCAATCGCCTCTCGATGTTCTGGAGCATTATACACATAACTGCAGGATAATAATGCGATTAGACATGATGGAAGAGACATCTGACATTATTTAAAATCACCCTATAATTACAACTTTGACTGCAGTCTTAACGATTTGAAAATAGGGCTGGGTATCGAGCTCAATACTTTTTCGGCACAGAACGAATACTGGTAAGAGCGCCAAAAGAGACCCCAAAAGTAACAACGTTTTAATATTATGCACCCTAAACTTTACCGCTAATGCGAGCTGATGCAAAACGCTAAATAAAATAAGATGTGCCTATAACATTTGAGTATGAGTAGTGATGGAGCATTCTTATTGGTTGAATACACTAAAAGAATATGTCATTTACTGAACAAACGAGTCAATTGAGTAAAAATGAGATTGAATGAACTATAGCTGTCATTCGGGGTCTTGGTCCAATATCCTCTGTGTTGTGGTAATGCATGTCTAATTAGGTCAATTTTATTTATTAGTCTGATTTGTTTATACATTTTATTTCATAATAAATAGATAACATCTACTATTGTTGGGATACTGTCAAAGCTAACCAAATTAACAAATGACAGAAGAAACAATCAATATGAGAACAAAATATTAGGTTTACATTGTTGTTGTAACGCCCTGCACTATATGACAATTGCATATTTTTCCTTTGTACCTTTTTTTGCACCTGTTTTTAGTCGCACAGAAGATAAGTCTGTAAAAAATATGGAAAAGTTGAAAAGATAAATTTGGTATAGGAAAAGGTATCGTTCAGGAACCAATATCGAATTCAAGAAATCAGTATTGGTATCGGTATGGAAAAATTATCAAGATACCAAGCCCTACCCAAAAGACAACTAACAACTCTAGTTAATAAACGAAGAGGTGAAACTTATATTTGTAATGTTTTTTCAAAATATAATGTTGTTGCAAATTTATACTGATACATGGAGGTCAACATGCAACACGAAGCCAATATAATTGGTTACAGATCCATGGCCGTCTTCGGTAAACTTCGGTTTCATAAAGAACATAAATATATTTAATATTTCTTTTAAATTTTAAGTTAATATAACGGTTAATTTTTGTAATATTACCTATGCAACAAATACTTTTTAAAACAACACGTAAATATATAAACAAGATTACAAACTAGATCTGTACCCCAGACAATCATCATTATATTGTATCCAATTACAACCACTCCACAGCTCAGTGAGTCCATCTCTAGAAACTGCCAACGGTTCACACAAAAATCAGAAGAAATTCCCACAGTCTTTTGCTTAACTTTAAAGAAAGCAGCTCTGTAAGTCATACAGTCAAAATAAAAACCTCTACACAAAAATCCCCAAAAACAAGAACATCGCCTGAGCCTGACATAACTTGACACCCATTCTTCCCTCCAGTGCCCTTTATAAAACCATGAAGGGCAAGCAGAAAATCCATCTTGCTAGTATAGCATTGAAAAGCTTGACAGAAGCCTATGAAATTTATGGCTGGTGACAAATCAGCAGCCTGCCGCCTGTCATTTCTATTAGACAGTAAATGGGGTCTGTGTATCCTTGAGTAGCAATGTGGCAGTGTGTCCGGCCAATACATTTCAAGTGTTTAAAAATGACTGAAATAAATGTAAATGACAGCTACCAGCCCTAAACACTCAAAGCCTCCCAAAAAATCTATAATGTATATGTAAGTAAACAAAACATAACATATACATTATAAACATGCATAACAGAGTAGTAGATTTAAAGGCAGGATCTCTAAAAAGGGCCAAGATGTCTATGTAACACCTAGAGTCGATGATAATCCCGCAAGAATGGGTTTTAGAAAATCTAAGCATCCATCATCATTAAAACTCCAGGCCCCGGGTTCCAAAACGCCAATTCAGATCATATTTAATTGACTGATGTAAGCGTGACAGGTTAATAAATAGTGATAAGAGCTCAGCCGTAGGCCTGACATTGCCACAGCCTTATGAAGCCTTACGATCCCGCCATGATGAGAATTTGATCCCAGAGTCCTTCTTATTTTATTATTTCATTTCCCTTTAATATTGATATCACAGTCAACGTCCAACCTTTACACTGAACCCAGTACAGGGGATTTGTCATGGGTTTCAGCGATTACATGCAAGGCATTACTCCAACTGAATCGCTGGATGCTATAAATCCTTGAGGTTCTGTTTCCATCGACCTGCTTCTGATGTGGCCTAGTTTTATTAATGCTACGAATAAATTCAGAGATATAAATTGCTCAAAAACAAAACAGGATAAAAGGAATGTGGAATAACTGTGCCGGATAAGAGACAAATATTAATCTAAAAATAGTCATAAAGAATGCACATTGATATTGAAAATAGAGCTAGGTAGATATAAAGGAGCTGTTTAAATTTTTTAGAGGATCTATTGATAGAAACGCTATATGACATATAAAAATATGTATTTAGAGGAGTTTAAAGACCTTATGTTATAAACAATTTTGTTTGTATTTCCTTAGAATAAGCTTTTTTAGCTCTTTACACAGATTACTTGTAATTCTTAAAACCACCACTAGAAATCACATTAAGCTGTAATATAATAAAAGGTCAAGGAATATAAAGCCTATAATATGAATTTTAAGTAATAGCTCAACAAAAATGAATTCTGTCAGCATTTACTGACCTTCTGGTCATTTCAAACCTGTATGACTTTCTTTCTATGCAGAACACAAAAGAAGATGTTTTGATAAATGTTGGCAAGTAGGGACCATTATCTTAGATTGATTTTGTTTTAAAATAATGGAATGGTAGCAACTGCTGTCCGTTTACTGGCATTCTTCAAAATATCTTTTTTTGTGTTCTGCAGAAGAAAGAAAGTCATACAGAATTGACAGGGTGGGTAAGTGATGACACAATTCTTGAGTAAACTGACATTGTAATATTTTGAATTATTCGACACACAAATCTAGCTTTGCAAGACCTCACTTGTAAGCTAAAATGTATGATTTCCTCAAGCAAATAAACCCACCAAAGTCCAATAAAATGTCTTTCAGAGAGTGGCGACTGAATGAGTCATATAATAGGGCTCTTCTCCTGATAGAAGAATGTTTAAGTGTTGAGTGCCCAACAATATCCGGCATTGTGTGTAAATAATCTGCGCCCAGAGATTACTGAAGTGGAAAATTTGTCTTTTCCAAACAGCAGAATTGATTCAGTGTGAAACTAAAGCTAAGACAAGCTACCAAGTAAAATCTTTTACCAATACCATCTTGTTTCCTCGAAATTGGCCTGAAATCAATCAAAAGAGTGAGTCCACCGACAAACAACACACACATTTCAATCCATTATTGTACAAACACATGTACAAACATGAATACAATGCTAGATAGGTTATTTGACTCCAAAAAAAATCTCTTTCTCCTCATGTTCACAGCGAGACATCTGTAACCTGTATAAATAAATGCATGCTGTTCTCACAAACCGAAAGACCGAGAGACGCATAAATATAACACTTTTCGTAAATACAATAATTAAACCTTTGCCACCTTACGGTTAGACAACCTGCGAGTGCTGTACCGTAGATCTCATGCAGGTTTCACTAAGGGGTTTCCATTAACATTATCTATCATCAAATTTTCCTTAGAGCACAAACCTACAGGAGAAAGATGCAAACGAACTCTTCAAAGAGTTCCCTAATCATTATAAAGATGTCAAAAACAAGGCAACACAAAAGGCCCCGAGACTCTCATCCGACTGATCTGAACCCAGAGGATCCATCTGCTTTCTCATAGAAAATAACATCATCAAACCAGAACTAGATTGAGAGTCTCCTAAGGGGAACTTGTCAATGTGCTGTTGACCATCATACTTCAGCCGCCTCTGTTTCAGCACCATGGAGAGCGACACATTACCCCTCTACATTCCTTCTAAAGAGTGCTGGCGGTTCATTCATCAGCTCTGGGAAAATAATTTATGGATTGGGGGAAAACGATGACATATCTAGACTTTAGGGTCTTTATTTCATCCCTGTGGGGTTTCGTTTCCCCATGAGTCTAACCACGTGTCGGCCAGCACATAAATCACTACACTGTACTTAAATATGATGTTTAGAAAAAAGCGTGTGACATGTATACATAACTATCATTTGGTTTTGATTAAATGTAAGGTAGCAGAGATACACATTAGGATGATCGAATTAAAACTGACCAGAGAGAGAAGAAAGCCTCTAAATGCACTTCAAAGAAAGAACCAAGCCTGATGTGCAGAAGAGACCCCAGCGCTTGCACATGGTTGATGGAGTAAAAAGTGGACAAAAATAAGGTGCATAAAGACAGGACACATCTGTCAAGAAAAATGAACGCCATCACGTTTTTAATAATTTAAGATACAATCTATGTAGTTTATAAAAGATACTACCATTTGGGTTTGTTTTCTTGTTTACCTTTATTTACCTTCAAAGCCTGGTAAATGACTTCTTAAAATCCCATGTATTCCTATGAATAGTTAAACAGTGTCTTGGATATTTTCCCAACACTTACACTACATTAATGTAAATTTCCTTTCCTCTATAGACCATTTTGGAAGACATAAACAGCATTGGTCCAGTACTGGTCGAAAAGACTGGTTTCAGTTTTTAACACAGCACAAAGGTCTATAAACTATATAACCATTAGAAAATGTATCCCAGAATCAAACAAATACCTTAAGGATTATATTTACATATGCATGAATTTGAGAAAAAATGAATAGCTTCTGAACAAATGTAAACCTCCTGAATGTCTTGGGCACACTAAATAAAGTGATGTACAACACAGTAATGGATGTACTGTAACACACTCCAAACTCAACCTCACAGCAGAAGTGTTCTGAAGCAGCCGCAGACCCTGAAGCCCAATGAAGGCACACTTCAAAAACAATCAATTCGAAAGTCGGCCACGTTTTTCCAGCCTTGCACATTACTTTACACCCTCGTTTCTCTGCAGGGTAGAAAAAGCCTGAAAGAAAGCACAGCTTGTGACAGAGAGCCTGAATTTCAGTTTTTGTGAAGACAGACATGAAAAGAATATTTTATGATTTGTTTGGTGTTCAAAGCTTTATATAAAACTAATTAAATTAGCAGTGATGACATGATTTTGAGGATGAATAAAATGAGTTCAAGTGAGACAGAGGAGCAGTGATTGGTTAAAAGAAAAACCATGCTGTCATTACCTACAGGTTCACCAGGTTTAAAAATCTGTCATCAGTAATTCCCTGACATGTCATTTCAAACATCTATAACCTTTTTTTTTCTGCATAAGACAAAAGAAGATATCTTGAAGAATGTAAGTGAATTGGAAAAACCCTGTGACTTCCATTGTATTTATAAGATATGTTACAAAACTGTTCAATGGTTCTGCAAAAACTTTCTTTAATCGTTATACTTTCTTCCAGACCTGGGGAACAAAATTAGGACCAAAAAATTAAAAATGTTCAATGATCCCTTATAATTGAGCTTAATTTAGAACTGTTAAAACATGCTGAAAACTTGCAGGGAAACACTGTTTTCAAGTTATGCACACATAAAAATATACAAGACCACAACATTTTGGCCACACGGGAAACCAACATTTCTTCCTACAGAAGCAGGATTTGACTGGTGATTATGAAAATGATACCACAAAAATATAGCAATGGGAATACGTTCCTACAAACAGACTTGTGTAAAGAGCTTGTTTATTTGTTTGTGCATGTATGCGGTGGCAATTTGTTAAACCTTCTCCATTAAGTCCCGTGACACATGCTAGTACATAACCCCTGACCTCAGCATAAATTAAGCCTTATTAAAAGCAAAAGAGGACAAAATCAGCCACACTTCAGTGTTCTAATCTTTGTCTAGCCCTTATTATAAAGACCCTTTATCTCATCCTATGTCTCACTGTCATTAAAGAGTATTAAAGGAAAACAAAAACAGCTCCTATTGAGGGGGCAGGTCCTCGATGGAGAGGGAAAATCATTCAAATGCAAAATATCCACCGATCTCTGAATCAGACACAAAGGAAAGGGACATTAAATGACACTCTGAGCCAGACGTCCCTCAAACGCAGCTAAACGCACACACAGATGCACACATTCATCAGTTCCGAACGTGTCCTAGAGTTTCCGCTTCCTTTCTGAAAGCACACACGGAGCTTCAATCGTCTTCTGTCAGCATCAGCAGAAGTCTTCTACAATACGTCTCTGTAATCCGCCCCCACGTTCTCTCTCTCTCTATGTGCTTTTCACAGCCTGTTCCGCGTTTTACTCCGGCACGCAGTCTTACAGCAGGGAACTGAGATGGAACTCTCTTTCTTGACATCTACAGAGAGAAATACTCCACACAACTGCTGTGGTCACAGCATACTGAGAAATAAAAGACAAATGTGTGGCAGTATGAGCGGAATTCTGCTTATTGCAGAGGTTTATTCAAATAACTGAGATGAGGTTTGTCCATAAAAACATCCTTATTGTGAAAAGATAGATATTAATATCTACTGTTTGACCTTTTTAACCTTGGCTTTTGTGTGTTGACCTATGATAGTGTTGACCTATGATGGTTCACTTGCACCTTAAGGGAATAGTTCAACAAAACAAGCGAAAATTCTCACAGTTTTTCCCTAAAGTCATGCCATTGCAGATATGACGTTCTTTAAATATTTGTCATTAAACATACATATACTTAACAATATATGGGTCTAAAACGAAAGAAAATTGTGATAGTTCTACCAAAAATGTAAATTCTGGCATGAATAAATCGTTCCAAACCTGGATAAGTATCTTGGTTGAACACAAATAGAGATATTATACCATCATAGTAGTAAACAATATTGTTTATTTTTGTCCCGTTGAACACAGATGAAGATATTTGGAAGATTTGGATCGCAAACAATAACCTTCGACTACCAGTCAACGAAGCCCCGGAAATCTCATCTGGTAACATTCTTCTAAATATCCTTTATTTGTATTAAAAGGCAGGGTCTGTTTGTTCCCCAAATGTTTTTAAAAAGTCGTGTCAAGAGTCCAAAAACAATCTTCTATCAAAAAGGGGCGAGAACCTTTTGGTGTATGGGCATTCTTGTTTTGATTTCTTATGTCAACACAGATTATCAGAAATCGTAGACCCCGCCTTTAAACAGAAGAAAGAAATGTATACAGGTTTTAAACAACTTGAGGTTGAGACTTTTCAGTTTTGGCCTTTAAGAACCTCTTTGTTTCTAAAGTGGATCCTGTTAGTAGATCTGTAATGAGTTGTTTTCCAATTAAAACACTTACTATAAAATGCTTCCATGGTAACTATTTGATTTCATTTCATTTTATTCTGGAGTGAAGAGAGAAAGCTATACTTTCATGCACACTTTTAAAATATAAAACCATACGAGGAACCATAATGAGGATTTTGCTTCTGTGCAGTTCTAAACCGTTTCTACAGGTGTGACACAGTTAATGAAGCACCCTGTCGTTACCGTTACACCGCTGTGGGCCGCTAAAGTACGTCCTGTTCCACTCCACGACTTAACTGAGAGTATCTCACCCTTGACGCAACGCTTCATGTGTCAATATATGGATCTTCTCCGACGAATGTGCCTGTGGAAAAAACGAATCCTGTCGGACGCTAATGAGCACTGCTAAAGGCTAACAACAACTCGTGAGATCTAAACACCTACACGATGGAATACCACGAATCCTGCACCCGGGGACGAAAGTCGTACCTTTCTCCTTAGTTGAACATCTAAGTGCGAAAAGCGATAACAATTACTTTCTAAAAATAGCCAAGGCATCAAAACAGAAGGTGCTCTGTCTTTCGGAGAAGAAAGAAATATGGATGGACTTGGATTGAAGGGATCTGAAATGTGTAAATAAAGACGCACGACGAGACAAAGCCGAGGTTGGTGCGACAGGAAGTTGGCAGTGATGCGAACGGCGTTACAGAAGTTTGACAATATTCCATCTGTGGGGATCCATCTGCTCAATAGAAAGTTCATTACCGCACGCTTACACAAACTCTTAATGTCGGAAATATTCCCACTGATCTACAAACCCGGAACGATGACTCATGTGATAAACAAGCATTGCTGGATTAGCGAAACGATGGAATTGTTGGTTTCTAAAATTGAGCTGTTTTTGATGGATAATTGCAGACTGCAAAAACTACAATAACTAAAAGTGTACGCATGACCTTTATTTAACCAGTTCTGCACCATTAACATCGAGTAAGATGTAGACACTCGTATACAAAACCTCATGCACTGCATTCAGTACATATTTTTAACAGTATGCTTTGCCTGGGAATGGAAGTTCCAACAGGGCTTCTAATCTGTACAAAATCCTTGGTCTGGTTGAACGTAAAACATATATTTATAAGAATGTCAGCAACTGAGACGTTTAGGGCACCATTGACCACCGTAATCAACACACAAATGCTGTATATTGTTTTGTTGTTTTTGTACAGCATATAAGAAGATACTTGGAAGAACAGCCCATTTTCGACTACCATTGAAATGTTCTATCCTTTATACAAATGCCTTGGGAAAATCTGTCATCATTTACTCAACCTCTTGTCATTTAAAACCTGTATGAATTTCTTTATTCCGCGGAACACAAGAGAAGATATTTTGAAGAATGTCTGCAAGATAACAACTTTGACTTGTGTGTGTCCATACATAGCTGTTGTTCAGTTACTGACATTCTCCAAAGTATCTTACTTTGTTTTCGACAAAAGAAAGAAAGAAAGCCAAGTTTGAAATGACGAGAGTAATGGTGACAGAATTTACATTTATGGGTGAACTGTCTCTTAAAAAACAAAAGGTTGGAAATTAATTAATATCTTAATATACAATTGTAATCCAAGTATTATTAAAAAAACTAGGGCTACGCAATTAGTTGTAATCAATTATGAAAACCAATCATCAAGTTAAAACAGTTTGGGGCTACATTTATTTTTATTGCTTTTTTATAAATTTAATTTATTTTGCTTCTTTAATTTTTATATATATTTTTTATTCATTTGGTAGTGTGTAAAATATAAAGTTGATAATTTCTTATTTATTCATCTAATAATTTGTCCTTTAATTAACTCAATTAACATCAACATCATTCAACATGTAATCTTCTTAAATAATATCACAACAATTAGCAAATTAATCATGATTATTATTTTTTTCATAATCAAGCAGCCCTTTAAAAACTATAGATAAACAATGAAACCCATATTGAATTAAACGCACACATTCTTCCACAATAGTAAAGAACCGGTTGACAGCAGCACATCAGACTAGTATTGAGATGATGGTTCAATTGTCCCGGTGCAGCTGTGAACCTCTGCTGATTCATCTTCAGTTCCTACGATGAGTAATACAACAGAGATCCATCAAAAGACATAAAGCAGCCAAGAATTACTGCCTCTCTCCATGCCGCCTTCGCTTTGCCAATGCATGAAACATTCAACATTCTAGCTATATTTTTAATCAACATGCATGTTCCCTTGGAATAAAACCCATGATCTTTATGCTGCCAAGACAATACTACACAAAATGTGGTGCCAGAACACCGGCATCTCTGTTATAACAGCATGAAGAGTTCACAAAAGGGACTGAGGAAAATCCCATCTTTTAATCACAAAGTTGCTCTCTGATTGGCAGACGACTGTGAACGAGGCTGACAGCGGTGCTGCGGTAAGCAGTTAGAACGAGTCCCTGTGGCCTGAGCTCTAGTGGGCATGAGATAGGACCTCAAGGACACATCCGTAATTCTGAGAAACACCGCTGGCACCAGACCAAACACGACTGGGGCACTTTGGAAGCAGATAGAATAAAAATAAAGGTGCCTTAACTTTCTTAAAGTCGCTGTAAGCGTGCTTGTTATGTGAACCGGAATACACACATAAACAAGATGGAAAACTTCACACTGAAGGTCGACATATGGTTGTATGAGAAGTTGGCATCACGCTGTATAACAGTGAAGACGCAGAGGATGAAGAATCACTGTGAATGAAGGTTACGGCGCTGTAGGAGGTCATCTCTGGGTTCCTATGGCAACAGGTGAAGGGGGTTGTGGTGCTATTAAAAGCAAAAGCGCAGGTACATTAGCTCAAATGAGCCAAGAGCTTTTTAATGCTGCTTCCGGCGATTTAAATTGATGATATTTTTTGGTTACCAGATACCAAATGTAGGAAACACAATAAAAATCAGGTCAATTTGATTCGAAATCTTAATTCAGAAGAAAATTAGGGAAGAGGAAACGCATGATAAGAGGATGTGTGTTGTTAACAATAAACCTTCATGCATTTCTCCACATTGTATTTGACTTTGGATTCTTTCTTCATCTGTTTTTCTAACACCCAGCCTTGAGCACATGGTCGAACAATACACGCTTGTTTAACTGAGAATACAGCACAAAGTAAGCTGGAATAATCCAGAGTCACAAGACCGTGTTGGAACTGAGGTTTTTGCTAAGTCCCAGAAACAAAGACTATTAGAAATTAAGTGCTTAGGTCAAACTGATTGTCAGCGTCTACTAAAATAAGATTCATAAAGATGATTGTTCTCTTCAACACTTTAAACTAATGCTGTATTTGTTAACATTAGTTGACGCATTTGTTAATAGGGGAGTTGTTTCAAATCGGTTAACACATTGGTTGACTTAAAGTAAGATATTTGTAGGAATGCTCATCACCAAACAGTTTGTAGACCCCATTGACTTCCTTAAACCTTATATTTTTACTGTTTAACACAATGCAAGATATTTTGAAGAATGTAGGACAGCGAAAAGGTACAGGAGTACTTTTGGCTGCCATTGATTTTCCTACAATGGTTGTTAATTGGTCCAAGAACCGTTTTGTTACAAACATTCATCCAACTATCTTTTTCTGTGTTCAACCAAACAGAGAAATGTGTACAGGTTAAAAACAACAGGTGGGTAATTCATAACATTTTCATTTTGGGGTACATTATGTTTAATATTAACATGAATATATAACATTTTGGAAACCAAGTTGTACGTTTTTGTATTGACATTGTCTAACAAAAATTCTCCAAAACAATATTGCTTTTTAAGTTCACGTTAGATGCATTATAACAATGTTAATGAGAACATTCTTATTGCAAAGTGTAACCAGTTTAAAAATGTTTTGTATAAAAGATCTTAATGTGGCATTGTGTTGTATTGATTGTAAATCAGTGAACTGTTTAAACAAATGACTAAAGGCCATCAATGACAGAAGGCAGGCTGGGTCACATGAAGGTCAGTTTTGTTATCCATCAACTCATAACAAACACCAGCACCCCTAAAACCACCAATACACAACACCCAGTATAGGTAACACAAATTTCTCTAAGAGTTTCTTTAAGACATTATGCTCTAACACAATAGTTCTTAAAGGAAAAGCCAAAAATAACATTTAAGCATTTGTTTACCCTTTTTCTGTCATTTAAGAACACAAAATAAGATATTATAGGAATGTTTGTAATCAAATAATAATAGCATGCATTGACTCTCTTTTTCCGAACACAAAACTGACATTTTTCTAAATAATTGTGTTGGACACAATCGTAATATACAGCCTGTGAATAACATGAGAGTAAATAAATGAAATCATTCTTCATTTTGTGTAAATTATTCCTTTTTTAGCTTAAGGATCCAGTTTCGACATAAATAACAAGTGTGAGAAAACATGAATGGTTGTCTAATTTTAACCAGCTTGTGAACATATACAAAAGTATCAGGACTGTTTTTGGATCTCGCAGGCATTTTTCGTAAACAGCTGGTGGCAATTGGCAACTGTATAAATAGGGCTTATTTGCACATGTTGACAACCGAAATGATGTCTGAGTGACCTTGAGATTTAATTTGCCTGCTAAAAATAAAAACAACATCAAGAAATGATTGTTCGAATTCACATGACATCACAGCAGATACATGTATCTACATCAGGGCAGGGTGGTTGATGTCAAAAGTGAGATATTTTCTTTCCCTACAAATATAAAAGCAAAAAGCATCAATATAAAACCGCACATTGTGAAAGTCATCAATTCAAAGGGTTGAAAATGTGAATCTCTATCAACTGTACAATTGTGCAGAGTGATAATGAGTCAAAGATCAGCATTCCAGGCCACAAAGCCGACTCAAATCCTCTTGTCTGGCTTATCTTCCCCTCCAACCCGCAGGCCTGCGTTCCCTGCATCGCAACCAGCACAATGTTGATCCTAAACAAACCTCCAGAGCTGTTTATTTCAGCAGCATGCAACACAATGGCTTTCTGCTAGCAACCACAGACGGCTTATTCGTATTCCAGTGCATATTCTAACTTTTAAAACAGCATCAAGAGACAAAAATGCCCTTTTTGGGTCAAAATGTGTTTGACTATAAGGGGTTGACTGATTTGCGTTTTTCAAGGCCGATGACACAGATAAAGTAGACCAATAACCGATATTTAAAACGATATACATGTTTAAATCCAAAATTAATCATATTAACAAGAGATTAGACAAAAACGTTCTTTAAATGCTTTTAAACATGTGTTTACTTCTGAAAACTGTTCATAATTATGATAAACAGTTATATTATTAATAATATAAGTGCAGGGAGCATTCAGAAGATTTTTGTCAACATTTTGTAAATTATAGTAGATTTGACAATTCAATTCATCATAAATTGCAAAACAATAGATTAACTTAAAAAAGCATAGTATAAAATATTGCATATTATTGTTTAATATTGTTATCAAATTAATATAATTGGTTTTCATGATTCCATTGTAGAAGACTGTAACTATTTTTATGAAACTTTAAAACTATTGCCTTGAAATTTCTACATTTTTGCCTTCCTTATCTCGGGCCTTTGGCTTTGACATTCGAAATAGCCATTGGATTCAATTTACAGTATATACAATAATAATAATAATTTAAAATATTTTGACCGGTTGCTATGAGGACCTTTTAAGTTTCTCAAATGTAACAGAGCTGTCAGTCTCTGCATAACCACCAGTGAAGAGGCAACAGCATGCGACATGCACAGAAGTAACTAAAAGACTACAATCCATCATTTTGCTGTCATCCAAAACATCGGATTTCTGAAAAGATGATAACTCACTTTATCATGAACTTTGAGGGATTTGTTACTTCAAAGATAATTTACAGGTACTAACAGACACACAATGGAAATGTAAAATGAGGATCAGAATCTTGCAGGCACTTCAACAGAAACAGAACATGCAGGATTCATATTTAAATAGTGTTTCTACTGCTTAATTTTTATAGACTTGTCCATAGCCCGAGTCGACTAATCCATGACCAACTTTGATTGAATCATCCAATTCTGTGACATTTCCATTGAACAGTAATGGCCATGTGTGGTAGCATTATATGATTTCCGCTTTGCAGATTTCATAGATAGGTTAATTTGTGATATTTTTAACTTCATTGTAGCGGACTGTGATTTAACTGCAATTTAAGCACTACTGCCTTGACTTTGAGAGAGAACTGATGTGCGATCAGTGATGCAGCTTTTCTAAAAAAAAAAAGCATAATCTTATCGGCATATCAGTTTTGAAATTGAATTGCTGAATATTATAAAACTGCGTAATATCGACATCGATAATCGTCCAGACCAATAATCTACAGTCAACCCCTACTTACTATACAGGATTGTCTGAAACCTAATGGTTAATATTAAAAAATGTGTTTAGCACATCCCTGCTGCAGAAGAGAACCGGAAGCTCTCTCTCTCCTGCGCCTCTATTTCTCACTTTTGTTTTGTCAAACCTCCTCTCTCTCTCTCTCTCTCTCTCTCTCTCTCTCTCTCTCTCTCTCTCTCTCTCTCTCTCTCTCTCTCTCTCTCTCTCTCTCTCTCTCCTCTCTCTCTCTCTCTCTCTCTCTCTCTCTCTCTCTCTCTCTCTCTCTCTCTCTCTCTCTCTCTCTCTCTCTCTCTCTCTCTCTCTCTCTCTCTCTCTCTCTCTCTCTCTCTCTCTCTCTCTCTCTCTCTCTCTCACGCCAGACGGAGAGTGAGTCAGAATGCTGAGTACACCAGAGGGCATGGTGGAGGACAAACCCTTTCCCAATGCTACATGGTGTAGTCTGCAGGGTCACATGATTAGATGAAACAGATAAAACATTTAACTTTTTTTTATCTGTTGTGACGTAACTACACAGTCTAATTAGAATATTTGTGATATCACATTTCTGTTTGCAGAAATGTGATATCTATTCTTACACATTATCTGCTCGGTGTTAGACATGAAACTGGTATGAATTAGAGACTGAACATGACACTTTATTGTTTAATACAAGAAGCAGTCAGCAGTTTATGCCCAAAAATTGATCACATTATCACAAAAATTAACAAAATGTGACATTAAATTTATATTGGTATTTGGGCATAAATGCACGGATTTTAAAATGTTAACTGGAAAAAAAGAGCTGAGAATTGCGATTTTGTGGTTGCTGAAAAGCAATAAATTAACTCCAATATTAAATATTTATGTGAGCAAATCTTAAAAGGGTTAAATATTTAAAAAATCAATATCCGAGGTAAATGCACGTCAGGAAAAATGTCATTAAAAAAAAACATGACACATTTAAGAACTAAACACACAATAAGAAATTAGCCAAAATAAATTGTAGAAGTTTTTTTTATTGACATTCTGTCAACGCACATGGTCGCAAAATGATATTAGAGATTACTCGCAATTGTGCTTTAAATGGTTATAATATTTACAGATTTTTTTAAATAAACCACTTTATCAAACAAAATTTGGTAAATAAATGACAAACAATCCTAAATGATTAAAAAATGTAGTAAACAAATGACAAACAAGCTCACAAGATGCTGTCCGGCTCATGCAGAAACCTCTTATATCTGATGTATATTCAGACCGGTTTAATCCTGTCCATACTGCAAAACACCATACTGCTTATAGCAAGTGCAGGCAGCGGCCGGGCAAAAATCTAGGCCAACATGAATTTCATATGATTCTCGCTAAGTACAAGGAAGATGTGCTTGAGTGTATTCGTGTGTGTCTTTGTGTGTGGTGTGCTGTGGTGTGGTGGTTGGAGCGAGAAATGGGCAAATCCAACATCATACTCAGTCAGACAGAGAATGCAATACGCTGTCTGCACCGAAGAAAGAGTGTGTGTGTGTGTGCGCACGTGTGTGTGTGTTGAAGGATGAAGTCGATCTAGACTCACAAATCAGAGAAATTTTTTACAGACGTTTCTTGAGGATGATCAGAGCAGACACATAAGTGCCCTCACTTCTTACACACCATCATCTACACAACAGGACCAAAGTCTTGGTTCTCTTTTTAAAATGATCTCCATGCGGTCAGACACAGTAACAAAAAAATTAAGGAAAATATCACTTTAAAGGTGTTTATTCAGTTTTTTTTTTAAACTCTTCTCTTAACCATTCGTTTGTTCTGATGAACACAAAGTTTTCTTTGTTTTATTTCTAAGGCGCTAATTTGAAGAATGGAGGACATAAAAAAGTTCTATCCCAATGCTGGGCTCTTATATTACATAGTATTTAGTATTCTTTATATACATATAATTTACAATTATACATATACCTATTTCTACAGATTCACAATGAAATTATGTTGCCATGTAAATCCGAACAAAATGAAATAATGTATAATAAACACAGTCACTACAAAAAGAAGCAGAACAGGGAATCTAGACACTCTAGTACTTGAAGTGTGTTATGTTGGGGGGCCTTAAAAGCATATTTTCTCCCTGTCGCCCTTTTCTATAATAGATCCAGCACTGTCTGGAATACGTTGATGTAAAAATGAACCTCTTTTCTGAGAAGCACTGAATTAAAGAAATATGACCTTTTAGCACTGCCTTGGAGAAGGAGATGGACATCTAGTCCTCTTTACTTAGATGAATTTAAGTGACTGTCCCTGCCGCAAACTGACACATATATACACGTCTGCAAGCAAGTTGTAAAAATAAAGCATTTGTGCATGACAAGGCTTGGTGTTGATGTGAAGACGGTAAAGAGGTGTGTGCTTTAAAGAAGTGGTGGTACGTCTGAAAAGGAGGGTGCGGTCTGTGTGCCACTTTAAGATTTCCTGCCTGGTTGATAAACATCATCCAGACATATGTCTGCAATGCCAGACGCTGTCTTAAAGACCGAAATATGTCAAATGAGAGGAAAATAAGAACAGTGAGAAAGTTCAACCATATTGAAGTGACACAATTGAACCTGTATGACTTACTTCTGCAAAACTCTGAAGAAGATATTTAGAAGAATGTTTTGTTTCCCTACAATAGTATTGAATAGTTGCAAGTTATAAACATTCTTTAAAATATCTTCTTTTGTGTTCAGTGTAAGAGAAAAGGTCATGCAGGATTGAAAAGACAAAAAGGTGAGTTAATTACTACGGAATTTTTTTTGGGGGTAATCTATCACTTTAAATGCATAACTGTACATTTTTGGCCATATTAACAAATTCCCTTGCAAACATTTGTGCAATAGTTATTATATCTGTAATTATTTGACTTGTTCCCAGCTGTCTGGTAGGCTATGATTTACTCAGAAATTTCTTATCCGGTGCAGAACAGCTTATCCAAAGGTAACCTGCCGATCAAAGCCTCCAAGAGGATTGTAAGCCGGAAGAACATGACATTTCTGCCAAAACTGAATGTCCAAGCTATATACCAACTACTTTCTTTACTACTTTTACAATATAAAAAATTGGAGTAGTTGCAATATTGCAGATTTACACATTTTAAATTACATTTATGCGTTTTGCCGACAATTTTACCCCATGCATCTTACATTGCATTATACTTTACAAATTAGATTTTGAGTATGTGCAATCCCAGGGATTGAAATGCATGTCTAGGACATTGTGAGCGCCATGCTCTAACCACTGAGAAACATAAAAGACAGACAGATTTAAATGATGAAATTCCATCCATAAAATGTAATCATTCTGTTTGGTTTAACCTAACAATAGCTATAAACCCAAAATATACCTATAAATTGATGCAATTGCATGAGCACAGATTTTGTTATCATATGTTCACAGAACGGCATGACAAAGACTTTGATCTACAGAGTCAAAGATGCATTCAGTTCATCCTTTTTTATGGCTGTACTACAAAAAATACAAGCTTATACGCCTACCGACAAGCAGTTCCTCGAGGAAGCGATCGTTTATTCACCTTCTTGACATTTCAAACCATTGTGACTTCCGCGGATCACAAAAGAAGATATTTTGAAGAATGTTGGTAATTGGTACCACTTCACATCAGAAATGAAAAGGCACCACTGCTGTTCGGTTACTGACTTTCTACAGAATATCTCCTTTGTGTTCTGAAGAAAAGACCAAGTCATACAGGTTAGAAATGACAAGACACACACTTTTTGTTTAAACCCCACAAGGGGCAATTGTGCTTTGCTACAATTTAATCAATGCGCCCTTGAAGGCAAAACAACTGTAAACGCTGACAAGGATATTTAACACAAAGGTGTATGTCCCATAAAACATAACAGTATCCTAGTAGCACTTTCCCATCTTTAATTTTCCAATTATCAGCTTATGGCGACAAATTTTGGAATGAAATATGCACCATATGTTTCACCCACACCGAGTGCAGTTCTGTTGCCGTCAAACACGGGCAATTTATGACGATCGCAGACCATCAAAAACTTCTTCACTGTCAGATTCTGGGATCTCGTCCAGAGACGTTGGGGATTCTGGAGAAGGATGACGTCAAACCCACAATACCACCTTATCTGGTTTAAAACAGCTTTGGAAAAGCATAGATTACGGTTGTAAAGACCCTCGTCGGAAGAGATAAGGGTCTGGTTCTTTAAAAAGATCTACAGTCAAGAGGAGTGGACAAGAGTAGACACATCCAGAATAAGGTTATGATATCTAACCCAACTGCTTTTTCATAAGGGTCTCTCCATTTGAAAAGCTCTACATACTCCCCAAGCAGACAGCTTATCAAGTGCAACACGGCAAAATCTGAGAAAAAGATGTACTGTGACATGACTTTATTAAATCCTTATGCTTCACTTTATGTCCATCTGCCCGAGGACAATGTGCAGATCAAGCTGTGAGACCCACAGATGTTCAATTCCGTCCGTCCTGTCAAACCAGGCACATACTGGGTGACCTTAACCAAATCTCAAAGTCAACTTTCTGTAAGGAGTATGACTCGTAATACAGATTATTACAATGTTCATCTAGTAATTCATCAACCAAATAATATGTAAAGCTGATTACAGTTATAGCGGAGTGGCGATTTTGTTCAAGACTTGCTTTCAGTACTACTTCATATTCCATTGAACCTTCAAAATGAGATGTTAAGTACAAAATTGTTTTTTCTTAAGGTATTTACCTAATATTTTGGCAAAAAAGGCCAGTTAGAGCATACTAGAAGTGCATGTGGGTTTTATTTAAATACACAAAATAAGCAAAGAAAAACAAAAAGTTCGAATAAAAAAGCAATGGCTACATTTTTGTGACTAATATTCGCTGATTCTCGCTTGTGGTAATATTTTTTTGTCATTTTTGACCTTGTCTTTTGCAACCTTCATTTCCTCCCTCTCTTGACATTTCAAAATGTTACTACTCTTTCATCTGCAGAACGCAAAAGAAGATATTTTGAAGAGTGTTCGTAAAAAAAGATCTGTCCCTCATTGACGCATTGTGCATAAAATTAAAGTGAACGAGGATCAACGTTTTTGGCAATCTTCAAAATATCTTTGCAGATGTTAATGTTAACTTTTTATTTGAGAATCGCTTTCATAAACATGTCAAACTTTGCAGCAGCCGGCATTTAAATACAAGCAAAGACATCAATCGTCCGAACTTAAACATCACTTTGGGCGACTCCTGACGTTTTTCTAGTTTTAATGTTTTAGCAACTGTAATTCAAGAAGAATGCTGACACGGTTCACTTTTAAAAATCTGACTCCCTCTAATGTATATGCCAATCATCCACAGAACTTAATAATAAATAAGGAACATATGTAAAACGTATAGGCATGTCTAACAGAAGAAGTACAGAGGGCACCCGGTCAACAATGACAGATGCAAGAAGCTTTGCCCCGCCTGTACATGCTTTATTTGTATCAAAACTGCCAGCTTTCATGAAATTCCCTTCTCAAGGTCTTCACAAAGATAGCCAGTGCTGTACTTGCAGTGCAACCATTCAACTATAAGAGTATTAAACAAGTTGCAATTCATCACATCATAAGCAGACAGGCCTGGAGAGCACCACGCATGTACGCTGCGGCTTGCACCCCACACTGGCAATGTAAAGCGATGATGCAGCGTTGTCATGGCTTAATGCGTGCACTTTCATTAAAGCAAGAGATCAGCCTTACAGAGGGAGTTAAAGATTACCGCGGCTTTGTTCGCATCTGCTACGATCTCTGAAATGTAAATGTACAGTAACCGATTCATTAATTCATTATGCAGCTTATCTAATTGTAAGAGGCTGTTTTCACATCCTCTCCGTGTGGTTTGGATCCGCACACCAATGCCATGATTTGACAACCCGCCTGAGCCGTTTCCCAGCTCCCACATTGTGCCACCTTTAAGATTTAAGATCTGGGAGAAAGGTATATGTTGCATTATGACGTGTGATAGAGATGCTTATTTGTCTGTGCCGTGCTGAGTCACGTTTTGAATGAAATGAGCAAGCAACGTAAGCTGTGCTGCTGTCGATGTGTCCAAAGAGGACTGCTTGTGCTGACTGCGCGCCTCATCCTGACCTTGGTGGTTCTGCAGAGTGGATGTAAATAATAAGGTGATCCCTTTGGACAGACAACAACAGCTCGGCCACCAGAGAACAGAGTGAGAAAAAATGATGGAAAGAAGCGAGGAGAACGCGTGGTGAAGATACAAACAAGCGTATCAAAGGAGCGCGCAATTCTGCATTAAACCTGTTTAGCACAGCATGCGTTAAACACTTTTACACCTTAGTGGATTTGGTGTACGTTCTCCTGCCCAGATCCCAGCGCTGATCCGGTTGGCCGGGAATAGATGACAACAGTTGGTATGGTGGGAAGAAAGCAGCAAAGTCCCGTGGTGCCGTTTCCATGGTAACAGTGATGCTTTGCAAACGGCAGGGGAGTCTAAACGTCAGGCCCTCAGAGGCTGTCCGTGCATGTGTGTGTACGTTACAATGAGGTAGGGAAAAGGGAGAGCGAGCGCCAAAACCGAAAGAGCAGATTGGCTCAGTGTGGCTCTCGCAGGAGAAGGGATCTGCGGGAGGTGACCATGCATTAACGAACAACAAATACAGGCAGGGTAAGTCATGGCCTAATGGTTAGAGAGTTTGACTTCTAACCCTAGGGTTGTCTCGGGCTGACATAGATGCCCTCGGGCAAGGCAAGGAACCCCCAACAAATGGCTGCCCACTGCTCTGGGTGTGTGTTCACGGTTGGTGTGTGTGTTCATTGCTGTGTGTGTGTCACTTTAGATGGGTTGAATGCAAAGCACGAATACTGAGTATGGGTCACCATTCGTGGCTGTATGTCACATCACTATCAATACAAGAAGAATCCTTTAACCAATCATTTCTAGGGATAATTTGTCCCATTGGGTTTTCAGCACATTGGTTAGAAAATCATGAGAGAATTGTCAATTTAAAGTGCGCTATCCCTTTAATGATGCATTTTCAGATAACAACTAAACATCATTTAATGTAAATGCAGTGTATCAGACAAAAAACGAAGCCCACTTCTTATCATAGGGTGAACTCCACAAGACTGCAGCTGTGACTACAATAGTAACTATGTCAGTTCCACCGGGAGCAGTAAGCCCTGCATACAGTCAGGAAAGACTTCACGTGATCCTCGTTTAATAAAACACGCCGTGACCCTATATAGTACATAGCCTGAGTGTTAAAGAGAAGTGGCATTATTACAATAAGTAATGTATGCTCAGCATACTGCACCACAAATTAGGCAAGCAACCGGGGATGTGCCCTTAAAACCAGGGACAAAGGACGTCTTTTCATCTCACATACGGATCAGAAGTGGACCGTTCTTCTTTAACACCTCCTGCGTGTGTCAGTGTTTGGATGATGAGTGCTGAGGATGGCTGGTGAACGGCCGTAAGGCCACAGGGTTGAGGACACGTCTAATTACATTCAGGGTCTAACAGCGGTGCTTCACAACATGTGTTCTCTGGTCTCAATTCTAATGGAAAGTAAGGAGCAACTGCACAAGCAATTGTGAATCTTGCGCACGTAAAACTAGGCCTCGGGCTTTGGAAACCAGCCTGGATTTGGCAAAAGACAAGCCCGAGGTAAGAATCAGGCACGTGCACATTCCAATCCTTTACATTTGTGCCTATGGCAGACACTTTTGTCCTATACATTTTGTCTGTATGCGTCAATCTCAGGATCAAACCCATGACATATGCGCAACACCAAACGTAGAAATCTACACAAGCATAAATGCAACCTAGAACGTTTGGAGTGATTTCTTTCCTGAAATGCATCAGACCTCTCACATATTTGGCTCTGTGGAATCGGCAATTAATTAAGGTGATCGGTACATCTGCTCTTCTAAATGGCATTCAGCATCAATCGATACCGACTGCGCTGGAGCACAAGCAGCGGTTTCAGACGAAGCTGAATAATACATTAGGTCTACCCCACCTACAGTGTATCGGCATTGTGCCAAACACCGTGCAATGCTTCAATTTCTCTCTTGTGCACAGTGTTAACCCGCAATGATGTGCATCGGGGCACCGGACGCGCGCAGCCTCCATTAAAAATCACCATGGCAACCGCCGCTCATCCTTGTAGGCACAGCATCCGTGTGTACGAACCAACGCAAGAAAGCATTCTCTTCGTATGATGCTACAATGGCAGCCCAAAGTTACCGATGAAGTCAGCCTACAGTCTGACGTCTACCTCGGTTACCATGGTGATATTAACAGGCTAGCCGTGGGGTTTTCAACAGCAGTGACCCCTCTTGTTCCTCACATACTGGGAACATTCTTTAAAACGTATAGGGTGTGCGAAACTCATGACCCGCCGCCAGGGACGGATGGTACCCGCTCGGGATGCTGCGCTGCTCTCCGCGGCGGCGGTTCGAGGTTTCAAAGCACAGCATCACTGCAGCATCCCCCACCCTCCTCCTCCTCCTCCGCCACCTGCATCCACATCCACGGCTACAGGAACCCTGCATCCCTGCGCAACTGCCGCATCATCCTCGCTGCTGACTTCTTTCTAAGCTCTGGAACGATCTATAGCACCCCACCACGAATGCGGTTTGAGTCCACAAGCTGCTTCCCGTCTCGGCCAATGGACATTATAGGACGTCGGGAGACTACAGAAAAGGTCCCTCTCCTCCAAACGACGACGTCGGAGCATCCCACGCAGGGGGCATGGCGGAATCTGTGTTAATGCGTTCTCTAAGCCGTTTCATAACTAGAGTTAACATCCCGTCGTAATCCACATCCCATAACAAGCCTGTGGCCTCCAGAAGCCGTAACCAACATACACCCATGGGTGTCAAAGACAGGACACAAGCAAAGCCTAAAATGATGAGAATGAATGGGTATGAATAAAGAAAAGAATAAAGAGGAATATTATACATCACACATGCTGGGAATACATATTGATAGATGCTCTTGATCATGGTTATGAGGATGAATAAAAGCGTCTGCTAAATGACTAAATGTAAATGTAAATGAAAGCATATATAGCAATAGAGTCATTGTCATGGCAATGCATGGAACATGAAATGAAGCAACAATGTAACAGAAGTGATGACGTGTGAAGGATATTTTGTATCTCTTAACTGGAACAGGAAGGAATTTGACTTTGAAGTCAACAAAAGACAGAATTTCTCCGATGGGGGGGTGCACCTGTCCCCATCCTTAATAAAGGAATCAATCCCCCCATGACATCATCCTATAACATGTGCCATACATTAAACGTTACGTGGATCTTACCAGATTTAAAACCGTCTCCACGATGTCTCTGTTGCTCACCTCCCCGACCTGGATCAGCCCGATGAGCACGGCGAATTTCATCTTGATATTCCGGATCGGAACCGAGGGGTTCATCACCCCGGCCGGGAGAACCACGCCGCCCGATCCAGACACCATCATCTCCGCCGGAACGGATCCCGTTCGGACTTGCTGGCCCGGCACCGGCGGCGAGGCGGAACCCGGCGGCAGAACCGGTTTCTCGCTCGACATCTCCGAACCGGATCCCGAATAGGAGCGGTCGCCTCTGTCTCCTGCGTTTGTATCACCAAGGACCGAGCATCAAATCAAACCGAGGACGGAAAATTCGGACCGGCTGATGCGCGCATCCGAACGGGCTTTTGAGAATGGGTCCCTCTGTGCCGAGGTTCGGTGCGGTGTCGGCTTGTGTTGTCTTTCTCAGGACGCCATGTTGACGCCCCCTGTCTGCGGGAGCGCTTACCACGCCTGCGTGCTGCCGCGCGCCTGTCAATCAAGAGGCGGGATCCGGAGGATGCTGAGAGCGGAAACACGTGTCGTGGAATTGAGACATTTTTGCTTTGAGTTTTAAGTGGAATGTTAAAACAGCTCCGTGACATTTTTTGTGTTTTCCTTTGACAATTGATTTTATGTTTATTTGGATTTATTATGATTTGTTTATTTGTTATTTAATTATTTACAAATGTTGTATTGTAGTTGACTGATTACACTGTTGAAAGGTTTGATGTGGGTTGGGAAATATTACAAAAATAAAAAAATATATTTTCTTTAAGTATTACTTTCTTTTGATGATCATTTTTTGTGGTATATATTTAGATGAGTACAAATTCCAGCGGTTTATTTCTCAAAATTACATGAAATTGGGGTTACGTCAGTTTTTGCAATGAAAAAGGGGTGTATGTTTAAAATGACATATTTAATGATATACAACAACATTTTTGATGAATTCTAACATATTTGAATCAAAGAGATTTACTTAATTTTTTCACTGACATAAGATTTTTGAACCACGCATAAACATTGCTTTCTTAAAAACACAATCATGTACATGCATGCTTCTTATATATTATTGTATAAGATATAAGACTTAAGCGTATTGTATGATTAAAAGCAACTAAAAAAAGTCGAAACATGTCAAAAGTTCTCCGGGGCTCCAAAACTCTAAAGACCCCAGAGGATTAACATATACACACAATTAAATCAGCATATTTACTTAATTTCAAAGCTTTAAATTCACAAATTTGTTTGAGTGTAAATCGTTTCACGGAGAAAAACACAGTTACATTTTTTAAGCGTATGTTTTTGTCAGATTTAATCTTTTAAGTTGTCTTAGTTTTACAACAAAAACCATGGTAAACTTTCATGTGTGGATAGTCTTCTTTCCATTTCATTTATAAAATATTGTTGCACTTTTTTTAGTGACGCTTCACTGTGCCTTTCAGAGATCTTCTCTATTGTGACGTTTAGCACTGCAGCAGAATTCTGTGAATGGGAAAGTGTGCTCTTCTTCCACAAGGACAGCCGTACATGTCCTGCTTCATCTTAGTCCGGATAACGTCTGCTTGAACGAGTGAGATTCAGCTAGCCCTTCTGTTTCTTTCCACACATCCCTTTATTTTCTCCCTGATTCTCTTTTCTCGCTGATTTATTTGCTTGAATCCTAGTCTCTCAAAATAGAACAGCTCTTTAAGCTATTGCTGACGTATAGGCCTATAAAATTCTCATATAAGGTGTTTTCTATAGGAGTGGAATCCTGAAAGTGCAAAATGAAGATATCCTTTCCATAAGGCCTTTTAGCTTTTTCTACAATCCTTTAGACACAGCAAAATCTTTCATATGCGCATTTTATTTGACGTTCTTATTTTTAATATATTGTTTTAGGTTTATATATTGCTTAGCCAGCAATCTCATCTCAAGAAGGATAAAAAAGGTATAAGGGGACATGGGATGCTTTTTGTGGTAGGATGGAGGAGGAGGGGTGGCGAGGGGGATGGGCTTTACACTGAGGAGGAGGGGAACGGAAAGCCTGGGCAGCTGGATGCTGAGGAAGACTCTCTGGCCGACACAAAGGCCGGCAGGAGGCTGAGTCGGCATTCAGGCCATTACGTCCAGTTACTAGACTGGAAACCTGCTAAGCTCAGACACACCAGTGACACACACACCATAGCAGCTGTCATGATTTTAAATGCCAAATATTTTTGTGTATTACTGCTTTTCATTATACAAAGTGGATAATGATAATATCTTATTGATTTGAATAGGTTATGGGGGAGGGATTTGTAAAATCAACCAAAGAAGGTGGAGAAAATCATTAAATTGTGAGAAATGTGTATGCAGACCAATTCAAGCGGATACATATTATATTTCAAATAATTTAAGATATTTCAATAGTAAACATTGACAAAATTTACAACAGCGTTTAAAGCTTTCATGGGTAATAGTAAAATGAAATATCCATCATCATTTACTCATCCTTTTGCTTTTTGAAAACTGTTATTTTTTACTGTGTATTAACTGAGAACAGTTACTCTTAAAATAAAATTGAAAAGCTTTGAAATTAAGTATCCGCTGTTTATTTTTGTGTTAATATGTATGATTAAAAACAAGTCAATCTGATTAACTCAAATATTTCTATTAGAATTCATCAAAGGTATTGGTGTATATCACAAATAAAAATTCTTTTAATATTTTCACCGAAAAATGTTTTAACGTTTCTAAAAGATTTTATTTAGTTAATATCATTATTCGATTATATTATTGCTTCAGTTCTTCTGTAGCTCGGTGGTTAAAACATGGCAGGGACATCAAGGTCATGGGGTCAATTCTTGTAAAAACAAAGTGTATGGTAAAATGCAATGTGCATAAACGCTTCTGCCAAATGCATAGATGTAAATGCATTTTACCACTCCTCTTCTGTCAAAGAAGAGGAACAACCCCTTTATGTCCATATCTGGAATGAAAGAAGTCTTAAGAAGGAGGAGGGAGCATTTATGCTTAAAATAGCTTCACCGTTCACCACCCGCCCACATCTCCTTGTTCCCGTAGAGCGTGTGGGTTTGACAGGCAGGTCTGTTGTCGTGGCTCTGGTACTGTGCGATGGACTCACAACAACAGGGGAAAACACAAGGGATGCTAAAGTTGATGTTTTACAGATTCAAGTTTTGGGATGTACAACATTCTACATTCGTTTCGGCCAGACACTTTCAACCAAAGCAACGTACATGAAAGTATTGTCAACAAGATTTTTACATTCATGCCGTGAGTGTCTGTGCAAAAGACATCACTGTTATGCGAGAATACTTTGTGTTGATAGCGGTGAACTAATAGAGGTTCTGTACAGAAGCATTCTGAGGCTTCATATGTGAATTCTTTGAGGTTCTATATAGACGGTTTCAATGGACTGTTTACATCTGGCCCGAAGTTAACTTCCTTTCTGTGTTCGGCTAATAGTTTGGCTAACAAAACAGTATAAACATATATATTTTATTGAAGTAACATCAATATGAATTTATATTGAAGGTGCAATGTGTGACAATCTATTGACAGAAATGCAATCTAAGATATGAAACTATGTCTTCAGGGGTTTATTTGATAACGTAAGATTCAAATTATGTAAGATTCTTAAACAAATCTTATGTAATGAGGCTTTATGTTTTCATTACCATAGAACTAGCTATTTCTATCTACATACGTTGGTCCTCTTACGTGGAATTTGAACATCTTTGACCTTAAACAGCCATTCTAGAGGGTTTCCAAAAGATGCTGCCAAACTCCACACACTGGACCTTTAAAGGTCGGGTAACCTATTTCTGGAATCGGCTGTTGTTATTTTAAATCCACAACAAAACACCCTACTACACAAAAGGCATAGAAGTGAATTGCTCCACCATCAAACATCATTGCTCTTGTATTTCATATTGATCACATTTTCATATTTGATACCGAGTATGTGCAATCCCTGGGACCCATGTCTTTTGCGTGGCTTTCGCTATACTGTAGCCACAGATCTACAGGAAACCTTTTCGGCAGTTTTTTTAATAATCTTTACATTGTTTTGTTTTAAATTAATTTTTTATACACAATTGTTGAATAAAAGAGCACGGCATAGCAAAGCATAGCAAAGCATAGCAAAGGATAGAACAGATTAGAGTAGAGTAGAGTAGAGTAGAGTAGAGTAGAATAGAATAGAATAGAATAGAATAGAATAGAATAGAATAGAATAGAATAGAATAGAATAGAATAGAATAGGATAGGATAGGATAGAATAGAATAGAATAGAATAGAATAGAATAGAATAGAATAGAATAGGATAGAATAGAATAGAGTAGAGTACAGTAGAATGGTGTAGAATGGTATATAATATAATATAATACAACACAATACAATGCAAAAGAATAGAGTAGAGTAGTGTAGGATAGAGTAGAGTACAGTAGAATAGAGTAATGTAGGATAGAGTAGAGTACAGTAGAATAGAATAGAGTAGAATACGAAATATAACAATAAAATTGCCAGTTTAGATGTACTTTAAAAGGAGTTTGAAATTTAGTTACAATACAGACACAATGGATCAGATTAAGATAAGATAAAATGTATATTAAGTCTCATATAAGACTGTTCAATTAACTCCAGTTCATTAGTAATGTTCTAAAAGCCAGACTCCGAATAAATAAATAAACAAACAAACAAACAAACAAACAAACAAATAAATAAACATTTATCCTTAAAATTTGAGAATAAATGTTTCTTGAATGTTTTTTCACAGATGTAAAAGTACTATAATGGGCATGTTGTTTTGTTTACTTATCCATCAACTGATCTATTACATGCATATATCTTTGTTTTTACACAAACTAGTGTTTACTGGTTTTCACAGATTAGCATTTTCCCAATGGGCACAAAAATGTGTGTGGGGGGCGTTTTTTACATTAGGTGTACACCGAGGACCCAGCTGTCGCTGTTCTTTTTTCATTTGGTATGTGAATGGGAAATGAATTAACTTGCGCAGTCACAGACACAGACATGCATCATGAGCGCTGCATTATGGCAGTAAGATGGAATCTAGTGCTTTTGTGAAGATCATATGGAACTTTTAAATAGAAGCAGCTAACTCCAACACAAACAAACTATCACTCGAAAAAACACTTCACAGAAGAAGATGAGAAAAAACACAATGACCAAAGAGATGTTCTTTTGCCTTGACAAGAGAGAGATGAGTGTAAAAAAAAAAAGAGAGAGGACAAAGAGCTGTCACTTTACAGTTTCACTCTGTCTGTGTCTGTGAGATGCTGTACACTGGCAGGAAGGGAACGGGTACAATTAATTAAAAGGACGTCCAGCGGCCACACATATGCACAAGTTTGTCTCCTGTTTCATACTGATATTGTTGACTTCAGTGTAAAAAATATTAAAAGAAACAAATCGATTTTTTATTTGAAATACATTTCTTCAAAAGGTAAATGTAAACTTGTTTCACTTAAACACAGTGATCTATTATATTCAGTTTTGTTTAATATTTTAATGCATGCAGTAGCATACCTTATGGTAAAATATGAATCTATCCATTCTTCAAACCTGCTTATCCACTTCAGGGTCGCTTGAGGGCTGAGGCCTATCGCAGCATCATGAGTAACAGGCAACAGACACCCTGCAAAGATACTACAAAAAAATATGTCAAACATAGTTTGTGTGATGAGCATGTGCAGCAAAACCAGGTTAACACTGTTTGAAACACATACTTCTAAAAATTATAGTGAGGTCAATAAGTTTTTGATAACCTTGTGATTTTGCAAGTTCTCCTACTTTGAAATCATGGAAGTTCAGAATTTTCAGCATTTTGTCAGATAAGTAATTGATCCCTTGAGTTAAAAGAATTAATATTAGGTACAGAAGCCTTTGTTAACAATTACAGAGGTCAAACGGTTCATGTTGATCTTCACCAAGATCGCACATAGTGCTGGAGGGATTTTGTCCCACACCTCCTACAGATCTTCTCTAGAGAGTTTTCGGGGCTGTCGCTGAGCAACACAAAGTTTAAGCTCACTCCAAAGATTTTCAATTGGATTTAGGTCTGAAGACCTTGATATGCTTCTTACGGAGCCACTCCTTGGTTTTCTTTGCTGTGTGCTTTGGGTCATTGTCCTGTTTTAAAACCCTGCCATGACCCATCTTTAATGCTCCGACTGAGGGGAGGAGGTTTTGCCCAATATCTCAAAATACATGGCCCTGTTCATCCTCTCCTTAATATACTGATGTCGTCCTGTCCATCCCCATGCATCACAGGTATGGTATTGGGATGATACTCATCATTCTTCTCCTCCAAACACGGCGAGTTAAGTAAAGACCAAAAAGTTCTACTTTGGTCTCATCTGACCGCAGGAGTTTCTCCTATGACTCCTTCAGATCATGTAAATGTCTCTGGCAAACTTTAGACGGGCCTTGATATGGGCTGACTTAAGCAATGAAACCTTCCATGCGATTCATGATTATTAACCATGACTTCTTAATGTATTACTGATAGTTGGAAACCAAGGTCCCAGCTCTCTAGACGGCATTGACCAGCTCCTCCAGTTTAGGTCTAAGCTGATTCTTCATCATTCTTAGCATCATTGGTACCCTGCGAGAAGTGATCTTCGGTGGGACCCCAGTTCGAGGGACATTGACAGTCATCATTGGCCTCTTCTATTTTCTGACAATCGCTCCAGCAGTTGTTCTTTGCCACCTTGCCCTTTCCTTTTTTGTGAAGGTCTACAATTTTGTCTCTTGTGTCCTTTGAAAGCTTTTTGGTTTTGCCCATGTTGCTCCTTAGACTTTTGAATGTTGGTGGGGTGCACAGGTGGCTTTATGACAGCAAACAGATGATACTTATTTAGAATTATGAGCTGAGAGTAGGTCTTTTAGGGTCAGAAATCTCGCTGATAAGCAGTTGATCAACTCATTTGACACAATAATTACAAGTAATTTGTTAAAAAATCTTAAAATGTGATTTCCGTTTTTTTCTATTTCAATTCTGTCTCTCACAGTGGAAGTACACCCATGCTGAAACTGCTATGATCTACAAGAAGGAACACTTGCAAAATCACTGGGTGATCAAATACTTATTGACCTCACTGTATATACACTCCTCTTTATAAGTTCCTTTTTCAGGACTGTGTATTTCAACAATAATATTGTTAAAATCCAAATAACTTTACAGATCTTCATTGTAAAGGGTTTAAACAAAGTTTTCCATGCCTGTTCAATTAACCATAATCAATTAATTAACATGCACCTGTGGATTGGTGGTTAAGACCTTAACAGCTTACAGAGAGTAGACATTTAAGGTCACAGTTCTAAAAACTCAGGACACTAAGGAGAATTATCTTCCGAATTTGAAAAACAACCAAAGAAAGATGCCCAGGGTCCCTGTTCATCTGCAGGGCGACATGAGGATTGCTGAGGCTGTTGCCGGGGCGATAAATTGCCATGTAAGCAATGTGATACACTTAAGTGCTACAGGGAGACAGGAAGGACAGCTGATCAACAACACCTGAACAGGATCGGTACATCCGAATATCACACCTGCTGTGACAGGTACAGGATGGCAACATGCAACTGCCTGAAACACACCAGAAACAAAAAAAAATCCAACAGTGCTCAGACTGTCAACAATAGGGCTTGTAGGCCTGTTGTAAGGCAGGTCCTTACCAGACATCACCAGCAACTAACCTGCCTATGGGCACAAACCCACCTAGTCTGGACCATACAGGAGTGGCAAAAAGTGCTCTTCACTGATGAGTCATGGTTTAGTCTCACCTGGGTTGATGGACGGATTTGTGTTTATCTTTGAAGGAAAGAGCATTACATCGAGGCCTGTACTCTGGAGCGGGATTGATTTGGAGGTGGGGGTCCGTCATGGTCAGGGGGGTACATCACCATCGGACTGAGCTTGTTGTCATCGCAGGCAATCTCAATGCCTTGCAGTACAGGGATGACACTTTAGGCATGCCTTTAGGCATGCTCACCCGGACATGATTCTCCAGCAGGACAATGCCACTACTTGTGCCATACTGCTTGTTTTGTGCAAGAGTTTCTGTCTTCCAGTAATTTCAGTTTCTGTTATCGCCAGCAGAGAGCCCGGTTCTCAATCCCTTTAAGCACATCTGGGACCTGTTGGATCGCAGGGTGAGGGCTACGGCCATTCCACCCAAAAATTTCTAGGAACTTGCAAGTGCCTTGGTGGAAGAGGGGGGTAACATCTTACGGCAAGAACTGACCAATCTGGTTCAGTGCATGAGGAGGACATGTACTGCAGTACTTCAAGCAGCTGGTGGCCAATCCAGAAACTGACTGGTACTTTTGATTTTAAGCTTCCCTTCATTCAGGCACACATTATTCTATTTCTGTTATATACATGTTGGTGAAACATTTTTAGTTTATGTCTTATGGTGTTGACTCTTTTAGTGTTCATACAAATATTTACACGCATGAAAATTTACTGAAAGTAAAAACCGTTTAAAAGTCAGAGGACATTTCTTTATATATATATATATATATATATATATATATATATATATACCGCAAATACAACGATTCAAGCTGTCAAGCTCATTGATTTCTAAGGACATGCTAAACACACGAAATAGAAAATCATTTTACTGTATATCCACCCTGTCAAAATCAGAATCAATCATGTAAATTCTATTGACCTGTGATGATTGGGATTTGCATGGGATTTCGCGAGGAATTTGCATTTATTTCCCAATTAACCATGGGGAAGATACTTAACTGAACAACAATCCTTCAACACATTATAGCAATTTTAAACTATTTAAATGGCACTATATTGAAATCTTTATATATAGACATTGGTACAATTAGTCATGAAAGAACATATACACCATTTACTGATAGTGGATGTAAACTCATTAAATGGCATGTGCAAACAAACAGCTGTACATGAACATGCAGTTCTTTGTGGACTAAAGCACCTGCTATAACAAAAACTGGTGCTTCTCTGACAGGGTAAAAGGTTTCACTGATGAGAGGTCTGGGTAATTGGTCACATCCTGGAGTGGATGTGATTCATAGGGTGCATGCATGTGTGCTTGTGTATGCTGGTGTGCGTGTGCGTGTGTGTGTGTGTGTGTGTGTGTGTGTGTGTGTGTGTGTGTGTGTGTGTGTGTGTGTGTGTGTGTGTGTGTGTGCGTGCGTGCGTGTGTGTGTGTGTGTGTGTGCGTGTGTGTGTGCGTGCGTGCGTGCGTGTGTGTGATTGAAAGACAGCCATCTGAAAAACAGAGCATACTGTAAGATGAAAAAGCACTTGTCAAGTTTAAAGACTGTTCTGAGAACAGCAAAGCTATTTTCAAGAATTTGTATTTTCAAGAATACCAAAAGTTTTGAATGAAACACAGTACAATAAAGTATTCTAACACACTCTTCGAAATAATGCTGCTTCACAATGCCATAAAATAACTTTTCCACATCAAAATAACTTTGCAAATCCAAAGAACCCCTCATTCACAAACTGATCTCTGTAGTAAAAAAGCCTTTCAGATTTTAAAAAGGTAGGAAAGACATGGTTCTTCCAAGATCCCTGTTATAAACCTTTCAGGAATCTTTATTTTCAAAATGGCAAATATTAACATAAAAGCACAAATAGATAAAATGTTGCCAGGTCTTAAAGTGACAGTCGACACAAGGATGAAATTTAAGTTATCATTACTCTTTTGTCATTTTAAACCTGCACACAGAACACAAAAGAAGATACTTTGAAGAATGTTGGTAACTGGCACCCATTCACTTTTGGATTGGATTTTTGGATTTTGGATTGGATTTTCTTCTTACAGTGGATGTGTATGGGTGCTTTCGCTGGTTGATCACAAGTTTTCTTCAAAATATCTTCTTTTGTGTTCTGCTGATGTAAAAAATTCATACATACTCAATATATCATATTAATTTAATAAAACAGTTAAAACACATTACATTGTTTTTTTTAGTGGGACACACAAGAAGAATTGTATAAATCTAAGTTATATTTGGGAGGTGTTTTTGGACTTTAAGTTTAAAATTGAGATACTGAAGATGCTTTAGATGTGTCAAGTTATGTTATGTAAGAATTAAGTGGAATAATCATTCTTTTTATTTTTTTATGTGTCTGATATATGAGCTTTGGAGAAGAATGTCTTAAAATTAAAAATATTGTTTATTGTTTAAACTTGTGTAATGAAAAAAAGCATTTGTCAAACAAATATATATAATTTTGTAATACAACCAATATAATATTTTGAATGGAAATATTTAAGTTAAGCAGATTTATTTTCTACGTAATAGATCATTAATAGATGAAATTCATTTCAAATCTTAAAGAGTGCTGGTCTGAAATGACCAGAGGAAGAGACGAAATTTTAATTTTGGCATCACTCTATTTGCATATCGTTGGGGTAGCCTCCTATATCCATAATTTACCATTTTTATTTTTTTGTTAAAATAAGTTATAATAAATCACAGTTTGTCACTGTTTATCGTAAATATCTAACCAAAAAAGGTTTCTGATATCATCAGATGGAGAGAAAAGAAAAACCACAAAAGATGCAAAAGATGAGATGACTTGGTCCTAAATCTCATGGAGTAATTTTGTTCTGAACAGCTGCACCATGTTTACCAGTGATTATGAAGTAAATAGCTTGTTTACACTGAAAGGGTAAACATTGCACGGCAGGACAGCATCACGTCATTAGAATGCATTAAATGTTTACTATACAGCTATGTGGAGCTCAATATTACCCAATGAGAATTTAATTTGTTCAGGGCGTCCCAGTGTGTCACAGCAGAAACCAATCGCTGCTTCTGTTTAGAAAAGGAATATTGCACTAAAACAAAATTGTGGTTTTGGTCCTTGATATTACAATCAAAATGCGTAGCTGAAAAACGAGCACAAAACCTCAAAGGCATAGAATCAGAGATTCTTGCAATAAAATAACAAAGAAATCTTGCTGTGTTTGTTGAGAAGATAATACACAACAATATTAGAAAGAGATTTATCCAGCTGGTGAGAAAAAAGCATAGATGCTGAGCATCCCTGCAATCCTGTCATCCAGACACAATACAGATAGCCATGTGTATTGTGTGGAAGGAAAAAACTGAAACAAAAGAAAATAGAGGAGAGTGCTCGCAGGGCCAGAAGACAGTGAAAAAATCTGTGACATGAACAAAACCGTAGCCACGGCAACTGTAGTTCTCTCTTTTGCTCTCTTTGGAGCCATCTATTACTTGTGTATTAATGTCTATGTATCTGTCTGTCTGTCTGTCTCTCTCTCTCTCTCTCTCTCTCTCTCTCTCTCTCTCTCTCTCTCTCTCTCTCTCTCTCTCTCTCTCTCTCTCTCTCTCTCTCTCTCTCTCTCTCTCTCTCTCTCTCTCTCTCTCTCTCTCTCTCTCTCTCTCTCTCTCTCTCTCTCTCTCTCTCTCTCTCTCTCTCCCCAGATGTATAGTACACTACACATTAGGGATGATTCAGCCATCACACTGACATTTTGTCAAGTCTAAATCCATGAAAGGAAAGAGATGCTCGAAAGAGGAGAGGAGAAAAAAAAAAAAAAAAGAGGAGAGGAGAACAAGTTTTTTTGTCATATGGTTGTTCATATTTAAAAAATGTACAGGGCACATCCTTAAAATAGACAACTGTGAGCCATGTTAGTCTACATAATTTCATTTTGTTACAATTAATCCAGGTAATGTATATAATATAAAAATATTTTTATATTCACCAAAGCCAAGACAGTGCTACAGCGCATTAAGAGTGTGTCCCCCCCCCCACAAACATTAATAATACATGTGTCTTTTATTTATTTATAACCTAATTCTTGTGCTGGCATTTGTCAGATTTATGAAAGTGATGTTATTCTTCTTATTGGCTGCCAGCATTCGACAGATTTAATTAATTTATGATTTGGTCAGCTGACAGAAAATAAAGAGGGGTTTTTCCTAAATGAACAAAAAATCCTGTTAAATAGTTGAAAGAAATCATTTACACACCTTTGTGTAGTTTAATCCTGTATGACTTTGCTTCTTCTGGAAAAAAACATAAGATGATATTTTACTTGCATCTGATTTGGTTCACAATAAAATCGAATCAGCTGGATTATTGACTTTCTTTAAAATACCTTGAATAGAAAAAAAAGTATTTTACAGGTTTAAAATAATAATATAGAGAGTACATGATGACAGGTGTTTCATTTTTTTAAAGTCAGGTTATAATATTCATAAAAATACACACACCTAAAATTTAAACAACAGCTTTGTTAGGATATAAAGACATGGCACTCTTTTTCTGTTAGCTAATGGTGATTTATGGCCTACTGTTTGTGTCCTTTGGTGTCCACACCTGCTTTTATTTAGACATATTATTGAAATTGTGAGGATCAATATTTCTTAAGGACTTTATGGAGTGCAGACAAGAGAAAAAAAACTATCTATGGTAGCAATATGACATGTTTTTTAGAAACCATTGAATAGATGTGTGACCTTTATATTGCTCTTTAATTTAACGGTTTGGTAAGATTATTCCAATGTGCATGTAATAATAAGACACATCCAATGAAATGTAATGCGTCAATAGCGCCATCTGGTGTTAGGTTGTAAAACCACCCTTGTCTTATAATACATATGTACTGGATTCTAATAAGAATTTCAATTTTTTTTTAAATCTTAAGAGTATTCCTATAAGAAATATGATAAATTATAATAAGGAGATTGTACAACTTTTAAAATCATTTCTAGAGGATTCCCATAAGAAATTACGCACACATATATAAATATAAATTTCCCACTTAATTTTAACTACTATTAAATGGGATTTTAAAGAATCAAATAGGATTTTTATAAAAAAACTTAATTTCTGAAAGGATGTTTTGACAAGGGCATCTTAAACTAAACACAACTTTACTCAACGATTGGGACTAATGCTGTTAGGTTATTGATTTCCCAATGTCTTAAACACCCATAGATACAAGTTAAAATAAGGTTTTATTTTCCACATTTACAAATATTCAAGATTTAATTTTTCATATTTGAGCCATTACGTCACCTTGCTCCATTTTAGCAGCTGGGGGTTCTATAATTCATCCAACATATATGAGGAACAAAAACAAACATGAAACAAAAAACTGCCAAGAAGCCTTATTTATGTACAAAATATACAGAGTGAATTATATACACATTTACACAAACACAAATGTACAGCTCTGTGATTTGACACGCTTCTTAGAAGCTGTGAAATGAAATAATGTCCTAGACATCATAGAATGACAGCAACAGATAATAACGGAAATAATAATATTAATTTTAAATGGGATGCTTGCAACATTGCCATTGTCTATACTATATACAATCTGCCATACTTTTAAAGGCTTTCTATTCATTTGGCCTTATCGGAAAAACCACCATACTAATACATTTATAATACGTCATCCCAGATAGCACGTGTACCAAATATTTGGAGATCAGGACTCTATCTGCTGTGTAAAATCATTTGCTTAACATCTTAGAAAGATCTGCTGTCCATTCTAAATCATAAACATCTCCCAGACCTAAAGAGGTCTATATGACATCTGACAGCAGACGTTTCAAAGATGTACTCCAAATGAAAATGCAGATATCACATAGTTGTCTATAAAGGTATTGCTTAACCCGGAAATCTAGGAATATTATGAGAGTTATTAATAAACATTAAACATTTCTTAAAACGAAACTTGAAACTAAGGACTAATCAGAAGTATTTTAATCAGTATATTGTCAATGCTTCACATCGATAAATTCTAATAAAAACAATAATTTGAACTTAAGCTTCATTCAAATGCCTATATAAAATACTTAAATATATAGTTATAAATAAATGTCGAAGAGAACAAAGAATAACGTACCTAAATTGGGTCAAATGCAATAAGGATGTAGTGGTTTTCTTCGGTTGACTAACACTAAACCAGACCTGCTGTGTTTTGAGATCTGGTTTGTTATTCACATCTGTTTAGATTAGAGCAGACCTGTAGACCTGTAGTAAAGTTTGGACAACAGGAAATGACGTCACGGCTACGGGGACTGTCTGTCACCTTCTCTATCCATCGTTTTCTCCTCGTCACACTTCCCGAAACAGCAAACACAAACATGTCAAAAGATTTGTTAGCAGCTACAAAAATTTACATTTAACAAATCATGTTAAATGCCCGATGAGGTTTAAAACAAATCCGAAACACACCAAAGGTGGTACACCAAAGAGACATGGCAATTTGTTGTTGTTTGGAAGTAGACACATTAAAAAGTGAACTTTCTTCATCTTTCTTCATCACATGAGCTGGTTCAGTTTATTTGACCATCTGTCCTGATGCTGATCAACATCCCAGTTCTTTCACACATCCTCTCTCAGATTTTGGTCTCTGGGCCGTCAGGATCCACGGTCTGAAATGAGTTGCGGATATGTACGGCCTCTGTAGCACATATGTGGCCGAAAGCTTTGTTGTACCACTCTGGAGACTTGCCTCTGATAGACAACAAACAAATGTATAGTTAAATACTAGATTCATCATCAACATACTTTTTTGAATCATTTAAAGAGATATTTTTAATCATGTCATCATTCATTCACCCTCATCATATCTTTTTAAACCTTTATGAGTTTCTTTCTTCTGCAGAACCAAAAGCGATATTTTGAAGAATGTTAGTAACTAATCATCCCTAATTCCACTGTGTGGACACAAAACCTGAGACATTTCACTAAATATCTCTTTATCTGCTTTACTTAAAGTATCGGTTTTAAATGTTTTAAATAACAAACTGATAAATAAATGATGACAGAATTATTATTATTACAAATTATTTAAAGGGCGCCTACTTCAGATCAACTCTGGAGGTATGTGTAAGTCTGGACTTGCCAGAACCACATGGTTCTAGCAGATACTGTGATTCCAGAACCACCCCTCTCACACCCCCCATCTGCCCTCCGTCTTCATGATCGATCGATACTGACACCAGCATACACACGCCTTTGGGCAAATCTGTCCTCCACGTCCTAAATGACAAAATGAAACAAATGTAACCAAAACAAAAACATTGACAACCAGCTAAAAGATCATTATGTCAGATGAGGGTTTTGCTCTGCTAATAATAACAGATTTATTAATAATAAACATGTACTATGTGGTGTGAGCCAAAACACTTTCCTTTCATGCGAGCGCAGCTGCTTCACACATCTTACAAAGATGTAATTATATGTTAAACTGTCTTGTAGTGATTTTCTGGCCATGATCTGGATGACCTCATTTGCTTGACTCAAAGCGTTTTAGCTCACATTAACACACAGACGACAGCTTACAAGAACAGGCAAGTCTGAATCCGTCCGGTAATATTTCATGAATGCCCAGCTGTTCCACAAGGCAATGGAGAACCACAGATTTCTTAGAATCCCAATGAATGGCTGACAGCCTCACCTGAGCACCACAAAGTCTCTGCTGGGGTGAGGAGCCATGCTGTTGAGCAGATACTGATACACCTCCGTCTGTTTGTCCAAGGTTTCCAGAACCTTCCACTGGAGCAGGTTACTGTCCCAAAGATGGCGCTCTCGTAGAATGCGGTTCAGCACCACAGATGGAGGAGCCTCCACCTCTGCAGACACACGCCAGCGCCTCAACGGGGTCCCGTCTCCTACCTATAGAAAAAGGATGAAAACAACACAGCTATATTTAAGGTTTTCTATGTATATACATGCTACACAAGATTATTTAAAAATAATTTGTTATTATTATTTGTAATTATTTGTTTAACAATAAACAAATAATATTAAAGGTTGGCTCTAATAAACTGAAATTATAAACAGTAAACTAAAATTATTAATGTATACTTAGAATAAACATATGCATTTTTATTAAAAAAAAAGCATGTAACTAAGTTGCTAAATATTTCCATAAAATAAATACAAAATGAAACAATATGACTAAATAATACCGAAATCAAAACTATAATATTTCTGACTGATTGTTTCTAATATCAATTTGTTCATGTTTTGTTAAAAACATAATAAAATACTGTTTGAATTTATTTTTAAATGTATTATTATTTAGACATTTTGATAAAGTAAACTACATAATTTAAGAAAATGGAATAATGGTGTAATATTATAAATATTTAAGAATTTTTGTACATTTATTATATAATGTAGAATAATATCAATTACATTTATTTTAAAAAAGAATATTAAAAAATCAACAATAAACAAAACAGCAATATAACCTATGAGTGCAAAAGGTTTTAAAAAAATGTCATAATACATTTTTCATAATGTAATGTGCGTTATATTTTCTCACCTTTTTGAATGACAGCTCTGTATTGTCAATGTTTGCTCTGGTGACCCAGCCCTTGTTTCTATCCCTGCTCTCTTTAAGCAGATTTTGTATCTGGTTCTCCAGGTAAGAGCGATAAGAGCTCTCCTCCTCTTCCTCTTCCTCCTCATCTTGTTGCGGTTGTCTTTTACAGAGCTCATCTATAGAGGGTGCCAGCAGCTCAGCTTCCATGTACGAGTTCCTGGACTGAGTCACCATTTCCTGCGGGATCTACAAAAACATAGCAAAAGTCAATTTCTACGCTAATCTCTTTTGCCATATTTTCTGCCATGTATATTCAAATGTTAGTAGCTATAATTGAAGTGTTTCACATTTTTGCCATTTCAATCTTATATAAACAACCAAAAAGAATGCAGCAGAGGCATGCGATGGGTTTAATAGTCCGCACGTGTTTCTCGTACTTCAAACAGGTGGTTGCATTCAGCAATCATGTGGGAAAGCCCCTGAGTGGCTGCGAGGTTCTCATTCAGGTCCTTTTGGTCAGGCCGCCCTGTGGCATACTTCCTCTGAATAGACCTAAACATGATAAAACACGATAACAAAGCATACATTAACAAACTCCTCTAATCAGACCAAAAATAAACATTTCTCATGACATTTCAACTTGACAAATGAAAATACACACATCGCACATAAACTCGGATTTTGTGACATCCCCTAGCCTGTCTGCGTCTGATGTAAACCACTCATTTCCATTTAAACGACCTGCACACCTCCTCCTATGTCTGGACCCTAAGGCAGTGTATCTGCTCTGTGTCGAGTTAACGCTCTATAATGAAGACAATGATGGGGGAGTTGTTTGTACATGGAGTTCATAAAACACTTCACGCCTCCTCACAACACCTCAGGGCCCTCGAGTCCTAATGACAAAGCAGACGTGTGCATCTATACACCTACAAACACACCAAAACACGTCCAATGAACACGTCCATGGGCTGAATTCCATCCAGTCACTCCAATGACTACACTACCAATCAAAATTTGGGAAACTTGCTTACTGATGCATTTAAATTTCTTTCTCATATTTTATAACTCTTTAAATGTATCAAATATCAAAAGTAATTCAAATAAAATTTTAAACATAATCATCTTCAGTGTGGTCAACAATGTTTCATGTGGCTTGGTAAATATCACTGCTATATTAACTAAATGAATGAATGAATGAATTTTTAAAATCAGTAAAAATATAAATAATATTAAAACCCAACAGTTAATTTATAAAAATTAATCTAAAACTTTCAAACATGTTTTAATGAAAAAAGTATTTATTTAACATATATATATTTGGAATATACACCAATATTTTAGGTGAATACTAATCTAATTACTTACATATACAAAACAATATTTTTTCCTAAATTTCAAAGCTTTTAAATTTAAAATTTTTTTTAAACATTTCACGTCAGCACAGTAACATTTTATTTGAGTGTAGAATTCCCAGAAATGTTTTCTTCTCATTTTATCAGGCAGATTTCTAAGGTCCCAACCTGAGATGCTTTTGTAAAGAATTTAAAAAGAGTTCCTGGTAATTCTGCTCTCTTATTGGCTGTGCTTTCTAAGATAATCAGTCAGAGTCATTTAAATAAATAAAAATATTAAATGAAAAATATGTAGTTTTGTCATGAAAAACATGTATGTTAGCTAAATTATATACATGGATATATACACATTTAAAATTTTTTACTAATCTTAGTTTTTTTAATAATGAGAAACATTTCGGTCAAGTGTCTAAAAATATGAAGGTTCTGGCTAATCGTGTCAAGTAGTCCAGCAAACATTAAAGCGTTTGGCAGATGTTCTCATGTAAAGTGATGAAAGCATAATTCTAAAGCAAAATTCTTGGTTACCTTGGTGACAGATTATCATTCTTCATGATGTTGAGGTGGAAGAGAGAAGGAGCAAGGCACACCGCAAGGTTCATAGGGGTCATCTGGTTTTCCTCGACAGATGAAGTGACATCCTTTAGGAAGCACAGCAGCGTCTGCAGGACCTCGCGGTTTTCATCGGCCATTAGCATGATGGTGGCCCGTACGGCCTGCAAGCGCTGTTCTTTAGGAACATCTGGAAGGATAGAGAATTGTCTTGAGCATGTAAGGGAAGAATGATCCATCAGAGTACGGAACGTTTCCTACAACTAGAAGAGCATGGTCTAATAAAACTCATAAAAGTAAAGTCGGAAAGTTGAAAACCATGTGACAGGTGCATCTTACATTGGTAAATGTGAAGAAAGGTCTCTCCCATCTTGCTGGTCAGGAGAGGTTCAGGCAAGTCTCTGAAGAACTGTTTAACCATGTCAGCCACATCATACGCAGACTGGTCCTCATAGCTGACATTTTCCGGAGAGCTTTCGCACATCTGGCGCAAAGCCTGAATACGAGATTTCACACCAGATTTGCGGAAGAGCCCGACCTTAAACAAAATATAACAATAGATTTCGACAACTTGAGCATGTGAGTTGATCTGGATCATATAATAACTAATGCAGATATAAAAGAAAGTGTACCTGGTCCAAACACTGGCTTCTTAAATATCGCAGAGCCAGTTGTAGACTGATAGGAAGGGGATGTCCATAGCGCTGCACATGAACTATCAGAGGAACTCCAAAAACCATCTTATCCTTATAATCTGGGCCCTTTATTCTCTTCATAAATTTAGGAACTGACCTAGGAATCAAAACAGACATTTTGCAATGAGATGTATCCACAAATTCTGGAGACTTGATCAGCCTGATCCCAACAAAAGTTAGAGAACTGATGATACACATTTCTATTGAAGAAATTCCCCAATGATATCCCATACAGGGACTTTCCAAAAACAAGTCTTTTTTAGGAGACCTTTGTCTTATCTGCATATTGAAGATGTTTAAGTACTATTCAGTAGACATTTTAGCTGCACTCTACATCCAGACTAAAGAAACTTAAATTTTTTGAAAACTGTAAAAGTAGAGGTTCACCAGAATATAACATTCTTTCATCATTTTTCAGTACCTACACTCGTGGCAGTATTTAAGCTGTATAACACAAAATAAGATATTTTGAACAATGTCAGAAAAAAACAACACTGGCCTCCACTAACTTCCATTCCAAGGACAGTACACCATTATTCTTTTGTAAAGAGTCAAATACTGTATGTGTTTTGATCAACTTCTGAGTGAATTAAATGCAAAAAGTTTACTCATTAAATGTCATTAAATAAAGAATTCCATGTTTTCATTTTTTCCTCTCCAATTTGTTTTGTAGACAACTCACCAAGTCCAGCCGTGTTTGTTGGACATTGAGTATTTCTCCATGATAGCCGTGAGACGCAGTAATGAGAACTTCTGCAGTAAGCTAAGCTGGCCCACTGATTGGCTGGATATTTGTAAAGAGATTCCTGATTGGCTGAGAAGGTTTGACATCCTGAAGCTGGGCCATCTGAACCTGGAAACAAAATATGAGTGAAAATCTGGTAGACAAGGGACAGGGATACATTTCTTCGCTCATATTTGAAAAAACCATGCCAACAGAGATATACTCTTAAGACTTAAAAAAACATTACACAAAAAAAAGAATGTTGAAGAATGATGGTAGCTGAACAACGACGGCACCCATTTACTTGCATTTATTTCCGTCCAAACTTTAAAAGTCAATATGTTCCGCCGCTGTTTGATTACCAACATTTTTTTAAATAGCTTCTTTTGTATTCCGAAAGTGAAAGTCCTACAGGTTTGTAATGACAGTACGGTAAATAAATTAAGACACAATGTTAATATTTGAGTATACAATTGAGTGTACTATAACTTTAACTCCACAATAAATAAAGCACTTTTTAACTTTTTTAAGTTGAGAAATATCTTACATTCTTAAAATCTTGAAACCTCAGTGCTGTATCAATGTCACTTTACAATTGTCAAATACTTAGATAAGTTTGTGATCTCACCGTGGTCTTGTGAGAGATGCACCGACCCCAGAGTCTCTCCTCTCTCTGGTGCTTGAAGTGTCCGTGTCATTTAGTGAACCCCCATCTTTGTTGCCATCTCTTGATGTGGTCAGACCAATAACAGAGTTCCCTTCAAAGTCCAGTGTGATTTGATTTGAGGACTGGCCATCTGGTATACTTCGCTCAATCATGCTTTCTCCTCCCCCCTCCTCTTCGCTCTCCGGCAAGACACTTTTAGACCAATGATCCACAATCTGCTGCAGGCCGTTCACGTGCTGCAAAATGTCATCTAAGTGCGGGAATATGTCCTCCTTCTCCAGGTCCAGTAAATCCCCCGTACTCGCATACAGGTGTGAGCCAGGCACGTTATCATACACGCTGATCCGGCTTCCCCGCGGGCAGCCTCGTGTCACTGGCCTGTGATTCCTGCCGACCATTTTCCTGTTCTTCAATGGATGTTCTGAATCCATGACCTTCCAGTTTATATGGTGCTCCTTGCCAGACGGTGCCAGGCTCTCAATGGACAGTGCTTTGGGGAAGGTTCCAGGCTTGTGATCTTTTGGGATGTGGACCAATAGCTCCTCATAGGAGTTAAAGTTATTTTTGCGGCTCTGCTCTACCGGTCTCCTCCTCTGGGGGGCCCCTGCGAGAACATCGATATCCTCCAGGTAGACGCCTGCACGTTTACCAGGGGTGTGAATCTTCTGACCTCGTCCTTGAGTGTTCGGTGTGCTTCCGGCACTGCCGCTGGTCTCTGAATGGCTGCTGGCTTCACTGCAGGTGAGCGAATTCAAGCAGTTGTCGGTCGGTTGCGTATTTTCCGTGTTTAGAGGCTCGCCGTTGAAGATCTGCACACAACGTAGGGTTTTCAGTGCTTGGGGCTCACTTTGCAAAACCGGAGCACTGATATCCAAAGACCGGCGCTCTGGGCGTCCCATTGACGGTCCCCATGTCCGCCCGAGTGTCTCCATCCTCCGTAGAAAGTCTTTGGCACGCGTGCGTCCGCGTTGTCTGCTCTTGGCAGGAAGTGAACCGTAATGTGGCAGGTCTCTGGGTAAGTGCAGTGGGGCAAGCGAGGCAGAATCGGGCATAGCGGACAAGGAGTCTTCGCTGGGAAGGGAGCAGATCTCTGGCTCGCTCAGGTCCGTCAGGATGCTCTCGCTGCTTACGGTGGTCCGTAAACCCTCACAGACGTCTGAGGGACTTCGCTCTTCCGCTCTACCCAGAAGGTAATCGATGTCTTGTAGACGTGACCAGCGCCGACTGTTTCGCTCAAACGTCCATCTAGTGCTGATGGCCAACAGGTCCTCCTCATCAGAGTCCACGCTCTGTATGGAACAAAAGACCACACTATTCTTAACTTAAAACTCATCCTTGATGTGAATCTAAACTCAGCAGAACAAAAATATATTTACAATTTACATTTTGTGATTTAGCAGACGCTTTTATCCAAAGCGACTTACAAATGAGGACTTAGAAATATATATATATATATATATTTTTTTTTTACGAAACAACATTTTCCCCCTTTGACTTCTGTTGTATAGACAGAAAACCACAACATATGTCTCAAAATATCTACTTTTGGGTTACTTAGAAGAAAGATATTCATGTTTGAACAATATGAGAATACATTTTCAGTGTGAACTATACCTTTGAAATAGCACCTTTCTAAAAAACTCAAGAATACACAAGCTCACAGCACCGGAAATCTCTTTCACATACTTGATACTTCATCTACTTTCACCTACTTCCTATTTATAAAATCACAGTCATAATTGATTTAGCTTAATAACAATGATGATGTCAAAACAGAGATGTGGTGTTTGAAAAATGTCAGGACCACTATTTCGAAAATATCCCTTAAGTCATATAAGCTAGTTAGGGAAAGTTTCAAACATCAGTTAAACGAGAGGACAGGAATTAAATGAGGATCAAATCGCCATCTGGCTCACGGTGACAACGACAAACAGAAAAGATCTGTTTCACAAGGATGAGACATCAGCAGGGTCAGAAACACAGTTATGAAACACTAGTTGAAGTGTGCCCTGAGTAAACTGATGTGTGATTTACTTTGTTATGCAGTTTATAAAAAATCAAACCCATACAGATTTTCTCAGACATAAAATGCACAATGAAAACACAAAGGTAACAGATAACCAAGTTTTTGTTAAGTAGCTTACTGAAACTATTAAAACATATCTATAAATTATAAAATGAAATTAGCCTGAATATTATTTGATTATAATATTATTAGATTAACTTTCATTAAATCATTAAATAAGTTAACACTTAGGCACAAAAAAAGGATAGAAAAAGACTAAAAATAGAAACTTATTTTTAGTAAATTAATATAAATTAATATAATAAACAATTTAAATATCATAATACCACACAGTATATATAAAAATGCATGTGGTTTAGTTGATAATACAAAAAGTTATAGTTATTAAATAAAAGTTATTAACTAAATAAAATCTCTAAAAACCTTAAATAGATAAGGTTTTATTCCGTGAAAAATATCAAAATCGATCAAAAATCCAAACAGTTAATTTTAACTAATTTAAAAATATTTTTTTCAATTTAGGTTAAAAAAAATGAGTGTTTATTACACAAATATATATTTGTAAGATAAACCTTATATTTGCAGGATTATTCTAATAGACATATTTGAGTTTATCAGATTTACTTATTTATATACTGACATGTATACATCATTTAAATAGTATATTCATCTTAAAGCTTTTAAAAGTACTGTTTCACAATTTCTTTAAAATTTCACCCCAAAATAATAACATGATATGTTATAAAACATAGAATTCTATATATTTTCCATTAATTTACTTAATATCTGCTATACCCCCATACCCACATACCCAAAACACTTATAAATGCGACAAATGACCCACTCACTTTCTTTCTGGGGAGGCTCACGTCCAGTTTCATGGAGGCACACTTGTTCAGAGTGTTGAGTCGACTGAAAGACAGAAGATTCGGTCAATGACGCATCAATCACTTTCATCATCTCCTCAACAAAGAAACCATACAGCCACAAAGAGAGAGAGAGATAATCCACTGTATATCCTACGCTGGTCTAACCTCCGCTTGCCTCTCTACACGCAGGTATACATTTCAAGAAACTCGCACTATCTGTGTGCTGATTGGCTGATGGATTGAGTGACGAGACAGCTTGGCAGCTGTAGGTTCTAATCTCTTACAGGAGATGCCTATGAATGAACGAGACTCTGGCTGGACTGCAGGAGGAAAAACAGAGAAGGAGAGAGAAGAGGGGGGGCAGTCAACCTAGTCTTTGATGTCACCCAAAAACTCCCTTTAACGTCCTAATCTGACTGCTCTTCACCCCTGGTGAAGCATTTTCCGTCCCTTTACCTTTCATACACGAGAGAGGGCAAACTCCTACGCTTAACAACCCTTCTAGACACAAACAGGCTATTATTTTACCTATAAAACCAAACTTGTTATTTCTGACACCCTACAAGGTTTCAATATGACATCAACTTGGTTAATAAGCTCTCTGTGCTGTATCTACAACACAATCCGTGTGCCTTTTACATTTCTTTGTCATGCGAGTCTGCATTTTCCAGCCCAATTAAACATCCAGATGGCATGTAAACATCCACGTGTGTGGAGTGAAAATAAAATGCCATTAACATGCCTGAAGATACGGTCCCCAAGCAGCGTTTTTCTGTGTGTGTATTCTTTGACAGTAAAGCTGTCAGATCTCACTAACGCTGTCATTAGAAAAGGAGACAACCTGCTAGAAAGCCTCAGCGCTCCCGGGCCTTGTTTCACACACACACACACACACACGCACACAACCATCTGTTCCTAGCCTCTACTGCCAGCCCAAACCCCCAATGCTCCCTCAGGCCTTTGAGAGGAACATCAGAGCCAGCTCCATGGGGGCTGCATTAGGGATCAAAGCCTCAGAGAAGGGGACAGACTTTATGAAGGACATGGGTCAGACAGCTACAGAGGTGGGGTCGCAACTGGGCCAGCGCCACTGAGCTTTCTCGTACTCGCACACTGGGAAGAGGGGAAATGAAGAGCTGAGACTAGCTGGGGTCTTAAAAGAGAAAAAAAACTTTTGCTCTTGAAATAGTATAGAGAGAAATATATTTAGTTATATTAGGTCATCATTCTTGCAAAACAATGACACAGTTTTGAAATGAGGGCCGGTGTATGCTATCGGTCTACAGTCCCTTTAAACCACATCAGACTCATTGTGTACAATATACCTTCATTACCTACATGTTACATGGCTGTAGATCTTTAATCTTCCCCACAAATATCCATGGTAATTTCAGTGTTATTGACAATAAAAGCCCTTTTACAGCTGTCACACTGAAGGTACATAACATTCACTTATGTAGTCATACAGACAGACAACAAGATTCACTTTTTTCTCACAATCTACTATTTCCTTTTTATTTTCTTAATTTTTTTCTTGATTGATAGATAAATGATAGACAGGTAGATACAAAGATAGACAGAGAGACAAATATGTAAAGTCAGACACATAGACAGAAAGAAAGGTAGATAGACAGAAAGTCTGATAGATAGACAGACAAACTTGTATTCAGACAGACAGAGAGACAGGCAGACAAAAGCATAGACGGAAAGACAGACAGACAGACAGACAGGCAGACAAAAGAATACAGGCAGACAAAAAGCAGAAAGACAGACAGATAGACTGATAAGAATTTAGGTAGACGGACACACAGACAGACAGGGAAACAGTCAAAATGAAGCTGGACAGACTGACGAATATGTAGACAGAGAGACAAAATGTAATTGAACAGATAGATTGATAGACAGACATACATAAAGGTAGACTAACAAAAATGTACACAAACACCTAGACGGACAGAAAGACAGCCAGACAGACAACAATTTAGCCAGACAGACTGATAGGTTTAGAGACTAACAAAAATTTAGATAGACAGACAGGTAAGATAGACGGATCGAATGGATGGATGGATGGATGGAAGGATTGATGGATAGATGGATAGATTAAAAGAAGTAATTAAAAAATAAAAAAATTTAGATATCCAGACAAATAGACAGACAGATAGACTTATATGTAGATAGCCAGACGGACACGTAGACAGACAGACACATGGACAGAAAAAGACAGGTAGTAATACAGATAGGTTGATAGATACGCAGGCAGATAGAAAGACAAAGTAAAATGTGGATTGACGGATAGCTAGTCTCCATGTACATCTTTAACCTTACCGGCAAAGAGGCTCCACAAGATCTTTGTCGAGAAAGTCATGGTCCCTCTTGACGGCGGATATTTCAACGGGAAACTGGGAATCTGCAAACAGAGACAGAAAGCAGATCAGTTTTTTGTGCTAATGATATACATATCTTCAAGCACTCTAGCAAGTGATCACTAACATTTACACAAATGCATTTATTTTTACATATACTGTCAAATCATAACCAGAAGCAAGGAACACATAAACAAGCAGACCGATAAATGAATAGATAGAAAGCCTGTGTTCAGTCAGTCCAGCCAGACATCTGGAGAGGCTCTGTGAAGGATCACAGTTTCACAGCAGCTGTGGTGTAATTCTCATAAAGAAACAAGAATCTCAGCCCTCACTGATTACATTATACACGTCTCTGAAACCCATCCAAGGGTTATCCTGCACTCCCACGCTTCAGCTGAAACAAATGCCAACAATTAACAAAGTGAAAAGACGCTGATACAAAATGAACATCGACGCGTGATTAACAGTTACCGTGGAATTTAGGAGCGCTCTGTTTATTTCATGATGTCACCGTGACCTCACACGGCCTAATCGGGGGCCTTCCGTTTTATGAGTTTCTCGTGAGACCCAAACTCGGAAACCTTTACCCGCCATTAAATATAGAATTGTTTATATTGTATCGCTCATTGACGTAAAGTGTCCAAAGGAGGAGTCAGGGAAATAGAAAAAGGGAGAGAGAGAACAGCATCCTCCCAATCCCTCTGTTGGCCTGGCCGGAAGTCTGAGGCAAGAGCCTGCATTTTTCCGGCAGTGATAATGAAGACATTTTCCCATGACCTCTTCCTCTTCGTAGATAGAAACTCCAGCCTGTGAAAAGCTCGCCACGGCCCCAAAATGACCAGAATGAAAGAAGGAAACGTGATGACAAATCGAGCTCACAGCTGTATAAATGCACCTTTTATCCTATATAACAGAACAAAGTTTTTTTTATCGAAATTCAGGTTTGTAGGGTACAGTCTTGCTGCTGTCCACCCAGTTGAGTAGGGAATAAGATAGGTGTGTATCTTTCTTTGTCTTGTTGCCCTACCGCAGTCCTAATTTTTAAAGTGATTTAAACTCACAGCTGCATCCACACAAGAAACATTTGTTGAGGCAACCGAGCCATTAACAGATGTGTGTTTATTTATAGATATGAGTTTCATTTCTTACCCTCGTACAGTTGTGCATACTGCGGGAATCCTGCCGCTTTCAGCCAATCACATGCCTCCTTTGCTTCGATTTCTGAAAAACATAATAATGAGATGACCCTTTAACTGTACTGTATAGATGATCAATTACTTTCAACCACATGACTTTCTTTAAGAGAACACAAAAGAAGATATTTTGAAGAATGTTGGTGGCAACAACAAACAATAAAAGACAATTGGCACCGGTGAGTCAGTCACAAACATTCTTTAAAAGTATTTGTGTTTTATAGACGAAAGTCAGTCATATATTTCAGGTTTGATATGACAAGAGGTTGAGTAAACACAACATTGTAATTATTGGATGGACTATAACTTTAAGAAAAAAGATTATTTGCTGTGTTTTTGTCTTTTTCTCTTTAGGTTCACATTTCATTGACAAGGATACAAAGAAACAAATTGTCTCTCAAAATAAGCTCTGAAAGTAGATAGTTCAGGAAATGACCTCACCACAATCCAACAATTATTCACTCTCATACAAGATTCTCCACATACTTGAGCTAAATTACACATTTGCTGAACATGAACCACTCAAAGACTGTAGAAATCTCCCTTCTAACACACAGTTTAGCACTTTACATCATGAATGTAACGATAAACTCTTTTTTGGTTACATTCATTACTAATACTGGATATTCTCATTGTGTTTAATTTTGACAAATCCTGTTTCTATATAATATGTATAACATAGATTCTAAAAATCTTGAACTAATCAATGGCTAGATCATTAAAGCTTTTAATTTGCTCTTTCTTAGGTCTTTCTCAGATGTTTAACTTTCTTATGACTTATATTTCGAACCAATGGTTATAAATGATTACCTTTTTGTTAAGCTATAAGGGTAAGAGAGAAGGTTTAAAACAAATTGACAAAATTAAAATAAACGGATATATTTGAATCAAGACTAGTCAATCTTAAGAAAGTTGGCTATAGAAGAAAAAAGACTGTAGTATATTTTTTTTAAAGTTTTTTTCAAAAATAAGAATTCTGTAATGTGTTAACCTGTATTAACCTGTTAATACAAGTCCATTGAGGCCAATGTTGTTTGGTTACCAACTTTTCTCAAAATATATTCTTTTGTATTCTGCAGAACGTAAAACAATAACATGAGGGTGTAGAAATAATGAAAGAATTTTCTTAAGTTTCCCTTTAAATTTTTAAATTCATAATCACATATGTATTAAAACATACATATGACAGAAGTACAAAATGTGTAAATGAAAATCCCCCAAAAGCCATTAATTGATCTTTCACAAGGCATGTTCAATACATTTTAAACATGTCTAATGTTCAGAATCCCAATCACACATGGAAGCAATTGCAGAAAGACATGATGGGGTCCTTTTATAGACTGCAAACACTGCTATCAACGAAAAAACTCAGTAGGCTAGCCAACAATGCCGTCACAGACCGAAAATCCCCAAGTCCACCACTGAACGTTTCATCTTTAATTAATAGTTTGTTTGTTTGCTTACATTAGGCTTCCAAATAACATTAGGAAACAATTATCAACAGAGATCCAACATAAAACAAGTAGATAAATAGTGTAGTGATGTCATTATGTGCATGAGTATACATAAAACATGATATCACTGTATGTGAGAATTTAATATGATTTATTACACGCAATTGGGAATACTTGATTCTGATTGGCCAGTCTTTACAATAACATAATGTATAGTCAACGTTTGGGGTTGATTTCTGTTTCTGATGCATTTACACTTTAGATTGATTTTTAAACTTTAGATTTTTCTAAAATTCCCCAAAAAAGTAATACTAATACAAAAAATGCTGTTATATGTAAACAACCACTTTATAATCCAATTTAATTCCAAACATACATACTTTCATCAGCTTAATTTGGAATTCATTAACCTTGACTTCCTCTTTGCCTTAAACATTGACTTTAGATCAGCAGTGGTAAACATCATGTAATGAAGCTGTCAAATGAAGCCCAACCACTGGGCTTGTTTTGCAGAACATTATAAAGACTCAAAAGCTCAGAGGGGATTCTGGGTAGGCCCGAGTCTATGGACCTCAAAGGCGTGGGAATAAAGAACCGCCGTGAGTTTAATTAACACATACCGCTAATATCTAATGTGCCCCCGCCAACCTCACACAATAAGGTGCTCAAACCAATCAACCTCTACATAAACCAGGCGCACAAGGCACATGTGCCACAAGAGTCAAGCGAACAGTGGTCGCACATGGAGCACAATGAATGTGGCGATAAAAAATGGCACGCCAAAGACAAAGCCACAGAATGTGATCGTCCCCCTTCCAAATGCACAAAAGCCACACACGCTGGCATCTGATCTCATCTTGCCCTTTTTGACCCTCTTGAAATTCCTGCTCACCTCAACATGACAACAGGCAGCGCGCCATGGGATGGAGCGGCGGGCACGGATGCCACGCAGAGACTGGATGCCACAGGGCACAGGGCAAAATCAAAGGCATTCTTATTTTGATTGAGCATGCAAGACCTCTGATTATATAAAAACATAGAACCTGTGTCCTTAAAAGTCACCTCAACCCAGAAAGAGTCTTTTGGGATTTTTTCTTGTTCATTTAGTTTTGGTTTTATTGAGACCGCCTACTCTTCAAGTACAAAGCAGTGCTGGGCGACTCAGAGCCAAATGTAAGAGCACTTCCTTTTCCCTTTTCTTGAGGAGGGTTAACAAGGCGTCTGACTTGCTAACAAGGTTGACATTCCTGTAAAAAAATGCACAAGGTGATGGATAGTTAAGGAATGATGTTAAAGCATGATTTTGAAAAGTCTGGAGACCAAAGCGACCACTTTTGTAGATAAACACTACCAGGCAAAAATGTTGGGACACTTACTAACTTATGTTTATATTTTCACATTTTAGAAAATAATTAAAACGTAATCAAAATTATTCAATGAAATACAAGTAATTAAAGTGTTTAAAAGAACTAGGAGATAATTCAGTGTAGTTTTTTAACTACAATTTGCAGAAACGTTTTCTTGTCATTTAATCAAGCAGTTTTAACAAATGCCATTACTTTAATTAGCTGTTCTTTCTACAATATTCAGTCAAAGGCATCTATTTTAAAAACATGTTTTTGTCATTAACGTTTTGTAATGTAGATAATTTCAGACATTTTTTGCATACACCTCCAGTTAAGTTTTTTTAGGTAACAACAAACATTTCACTCAAGTGGTCCAAAATTTTGGACAGGAAATGATAAAAAAAGGAGAAAACAGGATCTAACTAAACAGTTTTTTTGGAAAGTTAGCTGCATTCAGATCCACATAAATATTTTTGCCATGTGTATATGTATGTGTATGTGTATGTGTATGTGTACTGTATGTGTATGTGTAATTTATAACCTACAAGATTGTCATACATGAGACCACCAAGGCAGTTAAACCCCTCTTGATGCTGCATCCTTTTCCACAAACATTTAACTTCCATCCTAAGCAGTCCACTGTTCATCTCAGTGCACATAACCGTTAGGAAATAAAGCTACACACGCACATATGCAAAAGCACACTTTCTCCCACGAGATCTCTCTAGACGGTTCCTGCATTGCTCATCAAACACACACAGTTAATACAGACAAACACACACAGCAACACATTTGGATTGCTGCCATTTTCCCACACATGCTAAAGTGATTGGACATCAATCCACTGGGATCATAAGGAAGTTCTTATTTTACTAAACATGACTTGAAATTCCAGTATTATAAACTATAAATATAAAAAACTTAGAGAGTAAATCACAGTTATATGTTATATAGAGAATGTAGCATTTTCAAGAAAGCAAGGAGACATTTCAGCTTATTGAAACAGACACTTTTTGCTGCTTTTTGCTTTTCAGAGTTTGACAGACTTAAGACAAATAGATGTTCTCACAAAAAAATGTTTTCAACAAATAAGACGGTCATGTAAGTTTAAATGTTTTGTATGAACTGTTTCCATAAGGCTCCCACTCCTCATTAGCCTTCTGAGAAAAAGACCCTAACAACTTTAGGAGAATTAAAAAATGTATACAACAACAATAAAAAATTCTTCAACACATTTAAAAGAACAAAAAACATCAGATGACAACACACATAACTAACATGAGCGGTTGAATTATACCATCTAAAAAAAGCAGATCTATGTAAATGAAACAAACCATTTAAACATGATGTGTATCCTAAGGGTACAGTAAAATCTGTGATGTGGTACCTCTAGGCATCAGCTGCAGTCTGTGCTTACGGGTAAGATCCTAAAACCCCAGTGGAGTTTCCTGGCAAACACATGGCATGATTTTAACTGAAGAGCCCGTCTTGGACCGGTTTCCTTTCTGTTGAAAACTCTCAACAAAACTCTTGACTTTAATGTTATGTGCCTCTTCCGTCCTCCCTGAACCGCCTCTGAACAGCTGGAGTATGTATGGGCTTGGTCCCCCACCCCTCGCCCGTGAACACGTGAGAAAATGAACATGTGCTGATACCTTCACAACCATCGATCATACACACACACTCGCAGCTGGATATGCAACCTGTTCCCAGACCCTGAACACAATTCAGAGACAGAGACATTGGACATTAGTACAATGGAATAGATGAAAGAAAGAAGAAAAACACAAAATAAATCCCAAGGGAAGGAATGTGACCATGATTAAATGTAATTGTGTGGTTGTTATTGGCATGAATGCCAATAATAACGTGAAGAAATCAAGCAAGATCAAATGCAAGTTATGAACAAGTCAAGAAAGTCAAAATGTTGTTTTTGCATGGTGCCTAGTTGCAAGAAGGGTTGAATTAAATTATCATAAAATGTGAATTTAAATGAAAAATAATATAGTGCGCTTCATTTTTCATGTATAGTTACATGTTTGATTTGAGTCTTAAGTGCACATTACTCTAACAAAATGTTTATGTGATCAAAACAAATACAGTACATATAAAAAGTGATAAACAATATTGTCCAATAATATAATTTGTAAAAACATCACATTCTGAAAGTCATCATAGATCTACTAACAGTCTTATTTTCTCACTTTTTAACAGTCACCCAGTGGAATTATGCGGGCATCACAACAAAGATTACAACAACTAAAAGAAATGACAAAAAAGAATGATTCACAAAAGAATAACAACTCAGAAGAAACAAGAGATGGCTTGTGCATTTGTGCGAGAGAGATACCAGAGGGTCAAGTGTGGGCTAAGTATCTCTGGGCACGCTCCCCAGAGTCCGAACACATTCCCATCTGACAACAAGACCAGGCTGCATGTGTGAGGCTGTGTGTGTGAGATGGGAATAAAGACAGAGGTTGCGGGCACATGAATGTGGGAAACATAAGAGAATCAGTTGCCTGTGGTATTATGTGTGACTGTCAACTTGGTCAAGACAATTAAAGGTCTGGAATTTTATTGCGATTGGGGACAAGCAAAATTGCCTTTGCATTATCAAAAAAAAAACAATCATAAAAATCTAAATAAAGGTTGTGCCTGAAATTCATTATAATAAGCAGACCAACGCTTACAAATAAAAAGGGTCCCATATTCACTTGCTTCATCTCAACTTTCATTTTAGCCATGAGAGGGCAATCAAGAGCAACTGAAAAGTGTAAAGCTGAAACCACACCTGGCAACAGAGCTTTATAATGTTTGGATATGAACCATACTGTTACAGTTTCATCATTTAAACAAATTCTCAGGTGTTCGATTCAGTATTTGATCAGATTGTCAAAAGTTAAATGGATAGTTCATTCATTTACTTACTTTTGCATCCAAATTGGTAAACTTATATTTGTTCTGATGACCATCACAAAGATATTTAGAAGAATGCCTGTAACAGTAACATTGACTACCGTGATTTTCATTATGGGGTGAAAGCTGAATCTTTATTTTGCCGAAATATAAACCACTTCCCTTTTTTAAATATGTACCGGAATTACATGTAAAAGTTGCCAAAATGGAATGGATAAAAGACATTAAAATTATATTTAGACTTTGTCCTGTACAGTACATACATTCAGGAATGCCCTCTTATTATTTATCACCATACGTATATACACTCTGTGCACAATTATTAGGCAAGTGATTATTTTGACCATATTCTTTTATCCATAATTTCCCCTCCAAGCTTTTTAAACCTGAATGCTCATATGATTTAATGCATATCCAGTTATGTGTATTATTTGTGTAAGGAGGGAGAATTTAGCCTAAGGAAATCAACACCCTATATAAAGATGTGGATAATTATTAAACAGATTTAACTGACTCTGAAAAATCAAAAGGGATCCAACGCTCTTGAAATATCTAAGATATTGGGGCATGATCACGTTTTGTAGCAAATAGTCAAAAGGGTTGCAAGAAACATGATTAAAAGAAATGAAGAATTTGAAAAGAATCAAACATGAAGCTCCCAGGAACCCATTATCCTCCAGTGCTGTCATATTCCCCAACTGCAACCTATCTGGACTGTCAAGAAGTATGAGATGTTCTGTTCTCAGAGACATGATTAAATAAGAAAGGCTGTAACCCGACCACCTCTGAACAAGACTCATAAGTTAAAATATAAAGAATGGTCTAAGAAATATATGCAGACAGATTTTCAAAAGTTTGTGGACTGATGAGATGTGAGTTACTCTTGATGGACCCGATGGATAGACTCAGATGGCAGCAAGGTGGAGGTGGGGTACGGGTATGGGAAGGTATTATTAAAGATAAGCTAGTTGGACCTTTTTTAGGTTGAAACTGGACTTAAAATCAAGTCTTAAACCTCCTGCCAGTTTTTAGAAGAGACTTTATTCAAGCTATGATACAGGGAAAATGTCTGCATCTATCAAGTTACTTTCATTTTATGCAAGACAATGCTCGATCACATGAATTAAAGTAATCAACTGCAAGCCTTAAACTAACGATATAGACGCCTTCTTCACCTGACTTAAACCCTATTGAGATTTTTTTGAACCTGTCATTACAATGACTGTAAACAGTTCACCTCTCAACAGTGTCTGGGAGGCTGTTGTTGCGCCTACACAAAAAGTTGATTCTGACCAGATCAAGAAACTGACTCTGTGAATGGAAGGCTTGTGACATATTGGTCACTGAGGCTTTTTTTTTTTTACAGTTTTTCTTTAACAGTTTTACTGTAAATTTTGAGTTTGTTTATTATTATCACTTTAACGGGTAAACATAAAAAAGTGAGATCATGTTTTTCATTTACAAAGCGATTCCAAAAAGTTTCGACGCTCTATAAATTGTGAATAAAAAGGAATGCGATAATTTACAAATTTCATAAACTTAATTTTAATTCATAACAGAATATAGATAAATATCAAATGTTGAAAGTGAGTCACTTTGAAATGTCAAGCCAAATATTGGCTCATTTTGTTTTTCATGAGAGCTACACTTTCCAAAAGTTGGGACAGGTAACAATAAGACGCCGGGTTAAAGGTACATATAAGTAACAGCTTGAGCACCAATTTTCAACTTATTTGGTAAATTGGCACATGCAATTTCTCTGGGCCATGGCTAATTTGAACAACTTTAAAAACTGGGACGCCATATCATCCGGACTAAAGAGGACAAGGACAACCCAAGTTGTTATCGACGCTCAGTTCAGAAGCCTGCATCTCTGATAGTATTTGGTTGGATGAGTGCCTGTGGCATGGGCAGCTTACACATCTGAAAGGCACCATCAATGCTGAAAGGTATATACAAGATCTTGAACAAAAGATGCTCCCATCTAGACGTCGTCTCTTTCAGGGAAGACGTCCACTTTACAACATGACAATCTCTGACCACCAACTGCATCAATTACAACATCATGGCTATGTAAAGAAAGATCTAGGTACTGAAATGGCCAGCCTGCAGTCCAGATTTTTCACCCATAGAAAACATTTTGCGCCTCATAAAGAGAAAGATGCGACAAAGAAGACCTAAGACAGTTGAGCAATCTGTTTTAGACCAGAATGGGACAACATTCCTATTCCTAAACTTGAGCAACTTGTTTTCTTGATCTCCAGACATTTGCAGACTGTTATAAAAAGCAGGGATGCCACACAGTGGTAAAAATGGCCTTGTCCCAACTTGATGCCATAAAATCAATCTCTTTTTCACTTAAATGTATACATTTTCTCTGTTCAAAAATTTCATATGTCGTCTATGTTGTATTCTGAATAAAATGTTGAAATTTGAAACTTCCATATCGTTGCATTCTGTTTTTATTCCCAATTTGTACAGTGTCCCAACTTTTTAGGAATAGGGTTTGTAGTTGCATAGTAATTCTGAACACTAATAGTTACATAATAATGGTGTGCATTTAGTGATTCTCTTAGAAACCCAAAACTTTTCTTGTATTACTTAAATGTTCGGAGTTGAGGATTTGTTAACATTTTCATTGACCAAGAGCACTCTAGTTGTACAGTAAAAAATTTTATCCTCAAAAAAATACATCTTGCCTTACAATTTCGCACATAGTGTACACATTTCTGCTTTCAATAAAGATATTTTCTTTTTGCCTTTCTTCAATAATTGACTTCTATTATTTTCTCTATTATTTTAACTCTTTTTTTTGTCTTACGTACTTGCAATAAATAAATCTAAAGTCATCCAACCTACCATCCTCATGAGCAATTACAGTATGCCTTTCCAAAAACAACAAGACGATTCCCAACTCCAGAGTGTCATTGACCAGATAATACTTAAATAAAATGGACAATGGCACAGAGAGTTGCAATGTAATGATTGTCATTGGATTAAAACACTTATCTGAATCACCGTCCCACTAAAGCCCAACCTTAAAAACCTCACTGCTGTTGAGCAACTGCACACATGCCACAGCAGCTCAGGATATCACAAATGTACATGCTCACCATCCAGGAATCCACCCTACATGCTGAAAAACAACAGTTAGATAAGGGCACAAGCCGTGAGCCGTTTTTAAAACATATCACTACATGTCAGACCCATGATGCAGAAGATTCTTTCACTTTGAGCTCATCCAGGTGATGCTGAATCAAGTCCAAAACGGCACACTATGGTGTTCTCTCTCTCTACCTTCATAATTATTTCCTTTCACCAAGTCTAATAAATCAAGAGTCTAGACTTAAGCATTGAATTATGTATTTGCCAGGTTTCTTAAAAAAAACTAATAACATCAAATATTCGAGGTATGTAACCTAAAGGGAAAACTTTAAACTCAAAACATAATGCAGACAAATTTTCATTGGTCCTTATAAACACTTAACAATAGAACCAAAAACAGGAAGGTGTTCATCATAAATTTTGATTTACCGGTGACAGTAAACCTCCTAAACAAATTTCTGACGCATTGAGCAGCCCTAAGTCAAAAAGACAAAACAATGTCGACTCAAGTTGAAATCCTCATATTTTAGTCTTATTATGGCACATGCTTCAGTTCACATTAAGCTCAAGGGTATCACAGCGACTGCTCTGCATTATCCGAGTTATCTTCATGACAGGCACCAAGCCCAGTTTTTGATGGAAAGGTGTATTCTTGGACACGACTCACACTACAGCTGTTAACACTTACTTCTGCAGACAGTCTGAGAGCGTTGAGTAAAGATTTGAACGGGATTTCGAACACAAGAACATCAACCTCTTTCCATCTAAATTTTCTACATTTTCGTGTCCTGACAAGCGTCTTGAGATTGACAGAGGAATGCTGATCTGATCCCTCAACGTTTACAAAGCTGATGCTTTCAGAAACAAACCAAAACTTACAAATAATATCAACAATGTAATCGATATACCAATTTCCAGTAGTGGAAAAAGCGGGGGTTGAAATCACTTTGAGGTACGTAAAGTCCTTTCAAAGCGAGAAGATCTGTCGTCAAAGATACGAATGTAAATCCAGCAGCATGTTATGAGTCAACGGCTCATGTGCCACAAGTCATGGCTGGACCAACCTGTGAATCTCAACCACTCTTCAGCCGTCCAGACCTCAAAAAGCCATATGATAGAGTAACAAATGTGCGGTCCAAGCATTCCTGACACACTGTGTGTGACATTATGTGTGTATGGATGCTTATTGCACCCAAAATGCTGCCATTTCAGGTCAAGACGTTTCTATCAACTTCAACACATTTTACTGTGGAATCATGCAAGGCTTCAAATAAACAATCACCAATATAAGTAATAACATATTTAAAGGGACCAAAATTTATTTTTTACATTATTTACTCATCTCTTGTCATTTCAAAACATAAACGAGATATTCTGACAAAAGTTGATAAACGAACAGCATTGGCACACAATCACTTCTATTGAAAGAACACAAAACCAATGCAAGAGAACATAAGCAGTTAACAACGTATCTCACAGATTTGAAATGAAAAGAATCTGAGTAAATAAAAAAATCTTAATATTTGGGTGAACTTTAACTTTCGTCTTTATGTTCCCTTAACATGTCAAGTGTCATGAAGTATTGCAGTGATGTTAAACAAATAAACTCAAGTCATGAGTTATCCCCATCACACGCTTCAAGTATAAAAGGTTTATTCATTAAAAATAATGTGGATTTGTTCTCAAGCGACCAAAATACACAGACTCTTAACATCTATACAACACAAGACAGCTTTGTCCGGATGCACATATATACTACAGTGAACCTTGACATGCCACTTTTCCAGAAACTCAATGGATTATAATAAATAGCCCACATAAAGGTCATGTATTGAAGCTCAAGCCTAATCACATAAATGTAAAACTGTAAAACAAAATGCACAGAATTTCACATCATTCAAATACATTTTGTAAAATTAGAGATGTAAAAGTGCACAACACATTCAAAGAAGACCATTTTTATAAGAATGGATAATGTGTGGATAAATGAAATCTCTTTAGTATTTCTCTGTAGCTAGACAACAAGATTGTGGGAAGAATTAATCTTGTTTCAATTCCCTGCTTCTCAAATTTTCTTCTAAGAAAACAACTGTACAGAGATTCTCCCAACAGTGTATTAAAACAAATATAGTACAAATTTACACCAAAATCTGCCATTAAAACTCCATAATGCACTCAAACATATCCCATCATTTTTATAAACATGTTTCCCAAACCAGGTATGCAAGGTAACTAAAAACTCAATCATCCCAAAACAGTTACCCAGTGCCCCCCTCATACCTTGGGATACCCTCTTTAATAGCTGTTGCCTAGCAATGATGCGGGCCAGGCGCAGTCCAGAGCGTCTGCGGAGGCTGTCCAGCCTGAGATATATATCTTGAGTCTCTAAAGTCATGCTGGCCAAACATTCACCGTCCGTACAGTCTTCTGTTAGATCAGTCAACATCGATTCCATCTCAGCACAGGTTTAAAAGCACTCCAAACTTCACTCTCTTCCTAAACCTTTAAAATAACACAGTAAGGGATGCAGCGAGCACTCCACCATTCACTCACTGTGATGCTTCTATATTACTAAACTGTCACAAACTTAAAACCAACAAATAAACAGAACCTACACACCTAGGCATGAAGTCAGCTGTGATCAGAGTGCACACTTTCATTTGATCCACCTACTTCATGGTCATGTGACCGGAGGAGCCGATAAGGCGGGGAGGATAGGAAACAATTTGCAGCCAATTGAACCTGAGCCAGGAACCTACTTGAGTGATTTTTATGTTTCTCAAATAATAAAGTTCAACCTGTGTGCCAAAGTGGAATAAATAATGTGTCTGGAAATAAAATCATTCTAGCCTATATGGAGTTAGAAAAGAAGCCTTTGTTAAAAAAAGACAAGATGAGGGAATTAGACGTGTGATGTCAATGCAATGCTGTTCTGCATTGACGAGACAAAAGTTTCAGCATCAAACAGAGGAAGTAAAACACCAAGATGACAGCCGTTACAAACTTTCACTTAGTTTTTAAGTTTTCTGTGAAGAACTTATTCAAACTGCAGAAAACAAAACATCAAAAGGCAGAATTGAGCTGGAAAAATTAAATATATATAACACTTTGATGTAAAATATGTACAAAGTTTAATTTTTCCAATTCTGCTCAATTCTGCCTTTTGATGTTTTGTTCTGGAGGTTTATGCCTAAATGTTAGAAAACAAAATCTTATTTGGCAAACATACAATGTATATATATATATATATATATATATATATATATATATATATATATATACACACACACACATATAATATATGATACATACTTTTTTAGATATTCAAAGAAAATGTTCCTCTATATTATACACCACTGTTCAAAAGTTTTGGGACATGTAAATGAAAAGTTTCTCGTTATTTAAATGTAATTTATTTGCTTTTAGATATTTATTTTAATAAGCCTCTATTATTTGTAATTTTCAAAAGTAAATATATATGACTTAAAGAGATATTTAAACAAAAAAACAAAAAACAAGAATTGCGTACCCTTCTGTTGTGTTTGTTAGGAAAAACATTTGGGAAAAATTAAATAAAAATGAAATCTGGAGGTTTATGCCTAAATGTTAGAAAACAAAATCTAATTTGGCAAACATACAATGTTTATTAATGGATGACGTTGACTGAATATTGAAGGAAGAATAGCCAATGAGAGCACAGAATAAAAAGAACAACCTTACAATTCAAGGTGAGATCCTAAGAAGCTGCTTGAGAAAACGACAAGAAAACAATTCTGCAAATTCTAGAGATAAACGGTTACGTCACCGAAAATGATAAAATATAAATTTATTTCATAACTTTTTGGTTATTACATAATTCCCATGTTGTCTATTGTTTTATTCATAATGTTGACAAGTTTATTATTTTTATAAAATGTGAAAAAAAAAACATGACTGTATACAAGAGTCTCCCAACATGTTTGGTAGTGAATATTTGCTTTGAGATGACTGCTCTCTGGTGGACACAAAAGGAAACCTGATTTCAAAAGGTCATTATTCATTCCTTTATCTGAACCCTTCCTTCAATCTTCATAACCCTTTCAGCCTTGGGTCCACTCCCACAGGTTCTGTGCCAAAATGACCTAAACATGAACTTGATCCATGAAAACAAACCCCTGTGTTATTAAGAGCTCTCACATACGAGAGCTAAACTCAGAGCAGGTCAAGCAGAGGTGAGATGTTCACGGTCTAAATCGGGGGGTACAATGATGACAGTAATCCCACGCACTTTATCAGTAACTAGAACCCACACACTCCATATCCACCCCAAACTAAGCATTAAAAGGGCACAAAGATAACAAATGTCATGTTTTTAATACATACATCATAAAGTTTGAGGTTTGGCAAGGAGGTAAAGGTCTGAGTGTTGGGACAGAAATGAATTCCCCAAGCACCTAAGGGTACATCAAAAATTAGGTTACTGGGATCTCCCGGGTTATTCAGAGAAAATGATGTACACCGGACAGACACATTTTCCCATTTATTAGTACAAGTAAACAAAGCCTTTGAGTTTCTGTGATATTACCCTGTTTTTAAATAACTTAACATTACTCCACATGAAAGAAATTCTTAGTAGTAACATGTTGAACTAAAATGACAGTTATCATGCTATTCTAGTTTGCTGACCTAAGACAAATTATCTGAATAACATACTTAAGTACATTCAGGAATATTAGTAAAGTTGTAAAGATCAGTTTGTTAATAAGGATTTGGGCACTATGATGCATACTATATTCACTATACTACATTTTGCTACACTTTGTTAGATGAATTGTGATGAAATGCTATATTGTCCTATACTGTACTAAACTGAGTTTAAAGCCATAAACGAATGTGAAACATGACACTGAGTTAGATTTTGAGCATTGCACTGTACTATAAGAGTCTCCACTTTACTATTGTGTAATGTATGACACCATACCACACCAAGAACATTCAGTTCAAATATAATACAAATATAAAAAATAACACTGAGTTTGTTTGTGAACATTTCAAAGCACCATACAAGAGCCTATATTATAGAAGCACCTACCCTATCCAAGAAACTATACTTTACTATACCGAGTTATCATACACATGTGATACTTTTAACTGTGGGAAAAATACAGCTGTGTAAAAGAAAACTGAGTTTATTAGTAGCTATTTCAAAGCACTTTACCAAAGTCTATACACAAATAAATTGTACTGTAAAGTACTATACTATACTCTGCTATGCTATACTATGCGATACTGAGTTGTGAACAATCATGAACTAAAATATATTACACTATTATATCTGTTAATGTTAAAAATGACACTTAATGAGCATTTCTTAGCACAATAAAAGATATGTCCTATGAACTATACTTTCCTATCCCAAGTTATTATATAATTGGTGCAATCCTTTATCACTGTGGCAGAAAATGATACTATACAAATGCCTATAATGGCTTTTCCTATACTGTTCTGAACTGTACTATACTCTGCTATGCTGTGTTGGGTCAGTCATCAGCTAAACTATCATATCATATCATACCATATCTCTCAATGAAATAAATTATACTGCGATTGAAGTTTCGAAGCATTATATAAGATATATACTAGTACTTTCCCATACCATACCACACCACAGCATACCACACCATACCATACCATATCACACCGAGTTATTATGGTGTAATCCTTTTCACTCTGGAAAATAATGATACTATACAAATGCCTATACTGTGTTGTCTTATACTGTACTGTCCTGAAATGAAGTATACTCTGCTATGCTTTTCTATGCTATACTGAGTTGAGAACAACCATCACCTAAACTATCATACCCTATCATATCTGTCAATGTCAAAAATGACATTGAGTTTGTTAATGAGCATTTTGAAGCACTATAAAAGACATATACTATATCCTTTATACTTTACTTTCATATACCATACCATACCGAGTTATATATTTGGTGTAATAATTTTTCCCGGTGGAAAAAAAGTGATAGTATACAAATGTCTATACTATCCTGTCCTGTACTGTTCTGTTTGTCCTGTACTGTACTGAACTGTCATATACTCTGCTAGTCTATGCTATATCATACCATATTGTATATATCTATGGTAAAAATGACTCACTCGAAACACTTTGAAAGATAAATACTATATACTACATACTATACTTTCCTATACCCTACCATACCATACCATACCATACCATACCATACCATACCGAGTTATTATATATTTGGTGTAATCCTTGTTCCCTATGGAAAAAAATTATACTGTACATATGTCTATACTATCCTGTCCTGTACTGTTCTGTTTGTCCTGTACTGTACTGAACTGTTATATACTCTGCTAGTCTATGCTATATCATACCATATCATATATGACAATGGTAAACTGACTCACTCGAAGAACTTTGAAAGATAAATACTATATACTATATACTATACTTTCCTATACCCTACCATACCACACCACACCACACCATACCATACCATACCGAGTTATTATATATTTGGTGTAATCCTTGTTCCCTATGGGAAAAAATGATACTGTACATATGTCTATACTATCCTGTCCTGTACTGTACTGTTCTGTTTGTCCTGTACTGAACTGTCACATACTCTGCTAGTCTATGCTATATCATACCTTATCATATATGACAATGGTAAACTGACTCACTCGAAGAACTTTGAAAGATAAATACTATATACTATATACTATACTTTCCTATACCCTACCATACCACACCACACCATACCATACCGAGTTATTATATATTTGGTGTAATCCTTGTTCCCTATGGAAAAAAAGGATACTGTACAAATGTCTATACTATCCTGTCCTGTACTGTTCTGTTCGTCCTGTACTGAACTGTCACATACTCTGCTAGTCTATGCTATATCATACCTTATCATATATGACAATGGTAAAAATGACTCACTCAAAGCACTTTTAAAGATAAATACTATATACTATATACTATACTTTCCTATACCATACCATACCGAGTTATTATATATTTGGTGTAATCCTTGTTCCATATGGAAAAAAAGGATACTGTACAAATGTCTATACTATCATGTCCGGTCCTGTACTGTTCTGTTCGTCCTGTACTGAACTGTCACATACTCTGCTAGTCTATGCTATATCATACCTTATCATATATGTCAATGGTAAAATTGACTCACTCGAAGCACTTTGAAAGATAAATACTATATACTATATACTATACTTTCCTATACCCTACCATACCTCACCATACCATACCATACCATACCTTACCATACCATACCACACCATACCATACCATACCATAACATACCATACTGAGTTAATATATATTTGGTGTAATCCTTTTCCCCTATGGAATAAAAAATGATACTGTACAAATGCCTATACTGTCCTGTACTATACTGTCCTGAACTGTATATACTATTCATTTTCTCAAACATAATAATTAAGAAATTCATATACACTTAAAAAGTCTGATGAAATCTAATCAACTTTAAAACATCACTCATCAGAAACACACTAGGCAAACATGCTGTTGCTATATATAGATATAAAACTTTCTCTCTGCACTTACTTTAGAGTAAAGCACATGTTTAGGTACAGTAAAGTATGTGAGTGTCCTATTTAAAGAACTCTGCAGCAATGCAGCAAGCCACACAAGATCATCCAAACCTAAGTGTTTTATTATTTAAAGGAAAAAACAAGCATCCCATGAAAGCTATCCCAGTGCTTGACTGTGACCAAAACATGACCTTCCCAAACAGCTGTCCAGGGCAGACTTCAACAGGAGTTCATCCACTGACCTGCCAGCCGTTTGTCCCGTATATTCCTCCAGAGGAGATCCCAAGCTTTGGATGTGGAGTCTCGCAGCTGTTCGCTGATGGATCTCCGCAGCTGGACTTGGTTTGACTTTCGCTTTGTGGTCATTGTGAACGGCCGCACATAGCGTTGAGTGCGCGCGTGGGTCTCTGCTGTCCTGCGCCGCAGATGTCGTCACTCCACCTGATCCACCGCGCGCTGCGCTGCGTCACCTTGCAGCAAGAAGAAATGACACGCGTGTTTAAATCACGACCCGGTGAGAGAGAGAGAGATAGAGATAGAGAGAGAGAGGATCAGACACAGAATCCAGTGTGGTGGGCTTCATGCTCCGTGGTTTGTCCCAAAGAAGCGCAAATATAATGATAACAGCTGCGTGAAATTCAGCAATGATGCAGCATTACTAAACACACGCACGCACACACGCACGCACACACACGCACGCACGCACACACACACACACACACACACACACTCTCTCTCTGTCTCTCTGTCTCTCTCTCTGTCCTCTGTCTGTCTCTCTCTGTCCCTCTCTCTCTGTCTGTCTCTCTTTCTCTGTCTGTCTGTCTCTCTCTATCTGTCTCTCTCTGTCTGTCTCTCTGTCTGTCTCTCTCTCTGTCTCTCTCTCTCTCTCTCTCTCTCTCTCTCTCTCTCTCTCTCTCTCTCTCTGACTGTCTGTCTCTCTTTCTCTGTCTGTCTGTCTGTCTCTCTCTCTCTCTCTCTCTCTGTCTGTCTGTCTCTCTGTCTGTCTGGCTCTCTTTGTCTGTCTGTCTCTCTCTCTGTCTGTCTGGCTCTCTTTGTCTGTCTGTCTCTCTCTCTGTCTGTCTGGCTCTCTCTGTCTGTCTGTCTGTCTCTCTCTTTCTTTCTGCCTGTCTCTCTCTCTGTCTCTCTCTCACACTCTGTTTGTCTGGCTCTCTCTGTCTGTCTCTCTCTCTCTTTCTGTCTGTCTCTCTCTCTCTCTCTCTCTGTCTGTCTGTCTGTCTCTCTCTCTGTCTGTCTGTCTCTCTCTCTTTCTCTGTCTGTCTCTCTGTCTGTCTGTCTGTCTCTCTCTCTCTCTCTCTGTCTGTCTGTCTCTCTTTCTCTGTCTGTCTCTCTCTCTCTGTCTCTCTCTCTCTCTGTCTGTCTGTCTGTCTGTCTGTCTGTCTCTCTCTCTCTCACTCTCTCACTCTCTGTCCCTCTTCATTGATGTCTCTCTGTAAACATAACATAACACATGATATAAAAGTTAGCAAATACAAGTGAAAATTGGAATAGAAATGTAACTCTTGATTATGTATTTTTACATAAACACATTCCAGTAGATGTGGATGGCTCAGCTCCATTTTTGGGAACATCTGATGGAGAAGTTATGGAGATTTATGTCAGGTCACATTGGTGACATGACTGACGGGATGTGTGGAGTGAAAGGGAAAGGCATGAAGGGGTACCTTCATTCTTTATGCAACATTCTTAAACCAGATACACTCTTCCAAAATGTGCCATGCTGTACAAACAGAAAGGAAAAATATCTGTTCAGTTTAGTGTTTAGTTCTTCTGCTATGTTCATTTCTATAGAATACAAAAGAAGATAGTTAGAGATATGTACAGGGGCTTTGTGTCCATACTTTGGAGGTCAATGGGGTCCGGTGTTATTGGCTTACGAACAAACGTGAAAAAGAAATTGGGTAGTAGGACGTTTTGATTGATGTCAGGTCACATTGGTGACATTACTGACATGAGGTGTGGAGAGAAAGGGAAAGGCATTCTTGGTGGGACACTCTTAAACCGGATACACCCTCACCATGCAATAGAAACTAAAAGAGAAAATATCTTTGACACGACTAACCACTTAAAATAAAATTGTGGGGTAACTGTAGACGGGACATGATGTGACGCAGGAGCCAGTCTGGCGGTGAAAGGGTCTCGCTAGGATTACCATTTCATTCAACCTAGAGAAATTTGTGACTTTAGAAGGAAAAGTATCCTTTAAAGAAAGAAACCATCACAATTACACTTATTTGTGTTATTTTCTGCCAGTGTGAATTTAAAAAATGTGAATATGTAAGTGCAAGGCCCCAAACGTCACTCCATGTTAGCGTGGTTATCACACAACTAACTGCTCATCTGTGTGAAAGAGTGAATTCATACCGAGTCACCAGGGCCCCTCATGAGACCCTCATGAATATTCATATCAGGGGCCACTGGGCTTCGAAAGAGTCATGGCCCTTTGGCATCTCTAGCCACTTTCTTATAATTATAAAGATTTGAAGAATGCACAAAAGAATGTTCAAGAAGGATTCCTTAAGTAGTCCATTATCAAGGACAATCCTAAAATAAATCAGCCAATCACAACAACAGACCTGTTTTTGGACAGCAAACATGTCTTTGTGCTGAGGCGTGTAATGGGATAGAATTAAAACAGGTTGATGTTCGGAATCAGCGGGAAACGGGGATTTTAAAAACCGCATGCCACTCTGTAGACTCCTTCTATGTGTTTGAGATACACCAATTGTTTTTTAATAAATCAGTTGTCGTTCACATTTAGGGTTAGTTCTATCAAAACAGATCCTGAGGGAAAGTCTCTTCAAGTTTCCAGCAAAACATGACTCTTTGATATATTAAAACACTCGCATACTTTATCTAATCCCAAACATGTCAATTATCCCATACTCTACCAGAATTTTCCTGCTATGGCCCAACTTTAGTAGGCCACTCGTTGCTCTTCATTTCTCTATTATGCCATAAAAATGAAGGATATGAGGATCATAAAAATGCTGTGTGAATTATTTGAGATTGTGGAAAAGGTTGCAATACGTGCCTGTTTTTGACAGGTTAACGTGTATTCATATGTCCCATACATACACATTGCACATCAGTTTCTCTTAGAGAAGCAAAACACCATTTTATGTCAATTCTATCCGTATGTAGTTCATCCTTTTTATATAATTCTATTTAACACAAAAGAAGATATTCTAAGAATAGTTCTGTTTCCATACATTGGTAGTCAACAGGCCCAAGGCTTATCTGGTTATAATAAAAATTTCAAAATATTTTGTGTTCTGATATCAACCAAACAGGTTTAAAATGAGGGTGAATAAACAGTTTTTGAGAGGAGCTCCCCCTTTAATTCAGAGCAACCAAATCCCACATCGAGCACATATTTTCGAGAACCCATCATCAAACAGGAACAAATCAGCCTTTTCAGGGGAATTCAGTCATCATCAATGCATAACATTAGCAGTTTTTAAGACTCTGTCATCCCAAAGAAATCCAAAAGTCTGTGTGAAATATCAAAGATCTGTCTGGGCCAGCTGTTGAGATCAGACTGGCCTGGAGAGTCCCTTCAGAAGATCTCCACACCCCAACAACAAAAACCCTAAATATTGTTGTCAATAGAACTATTTTTCTAGGTTCCCTGAGTACTTAATAATGGCTAAAGATTACTATCACAGAGGTGAGGATTTCTGGGCCTGATGGGGCGGCTCGAGTCCAAACAATTGCAAATGGATGAGGAGGAAGCCGTGTATGTCCTGCAGAAGCAAATGTTTTTGTTGGCCGCCCAATGTAACTCTTTAACTTGAAGCAAAGTGGGACAAATATCCTGCAAGATCACATCCCCCAAGGCTCAAAAATCATTACATGAAGGCTGGTTGAAATAAACGGGGGAGTACATGCCCTCTCCAGCGCTAATGGAAGTTTGGAATCTTGTGGTATTCCAGGATCAGGTCATTCCAAAACCACAACATCTACTCCAACACAAACAAAGATAAACGCAGTGCATTAAACGGCCTCCATTTACGTTCCCAATGTAGACACTGTATGTAAACACTGACAAATGAACACATAATCCATAAGAGAATATTACACAAAGCCCATTTACATTTACTTTGTGAGGTAAAGGGGTTTACGCACCGACTGCATTTTTGAGGATTTATTGATGTCTGGACTATAAATAGATGTAGACGGACTAATACAATGCTATACTGTACACACTTAGGAGAGTTTGTGTTTCCTGTAAGTGTGATCTCTTGTTGAGTTCTGACGGGCAATGAAACCATGTGTCTCTGCGTGAAGTTATCCTTGGGCCAACATTTATACTCGCTTTCATCACTATGAGTTCCCTGAAGGTAAACAATATCTTTAATAAGCAAATTTCACATTACAAGAGTTATAGAATAATTAGGATTTATTCTGAAATAATGATTACAGCAGAACCACACAGCTATGGTATGCCAGTAATAGTTTGGTTATTTATTAACTACTCCATCTATTTAAGTTCACTCAAAAAAGAAAATTGTATCATTAGCCACTCAACCTTTTGTCATTTCAACCCTGTATGACTTTCTTTCACAGAACACAGAAGGGGATATTTTGAACAATTTTGGTAAACAAATAGCCATGGCACCCATTCACTTGCATTGGTTTTGTATCCATACATGTTGGGTCGGCTACCAACATTCTTAGAAATATTTTGTCTTGTGTTTTTCATAAGAAAAAATTTGGGGAGTTAATGATGAAAGAAAGTTCTTTTGTTGACGATTTTGAATGCACCTCAGTTTGTTATCTTACAAACTTCCAAAATAGCGAAAAGTCTGGTTCCAATCCTAAAGCTTTTTACAAGTGGTTCAATAATCCTTAAATGTTCAATCACAGGATAAAAATTAATATTAAAAACTTTAAAATTAATTGAATTGATTAATTAATTGAAGATAAATGTTTCATGTGTCTTGTCCTGGTGTCAGTCTTTCACATTACTGTCGGATGGATTTGTAATAACTGAGGATCGATTGAACAGACGCTGGACTGAAATAACCACAAAACACAAAGCTACACATATTATATAAGTAAATAATTTGTATTAATTGACTGTGAATATATTTTCTTTAGGAATTCCTTCCTAAGTAAAATAAACAGAAGAGAAGCTGTCAGATCTGTTTGCTAATAGGTCTGTAAAAACACTCAACTTGAAAAGTGGGGCTGGGTATATAAGTGCCACCCAAGTGGGTGAGAGTAGGTGCCACACTCGAGTGGAAAACACACCCTGATGGCGATGTTTCTGAGGGGTTGTGTGTGTGGTTTGTTGCAGTGAAGGGAACAGGCTGTTTGCCAACACTCAGAATGCTGAATTAGCAGTCCAATTAAACCCACTCAACACTCACACCAGCAGCACAGCAGGCTCATAAACCCACCTTCACTTTTACTAAACAAACCAAACACACATCCCGCAGTGGAATCTCTGAGACACCCAAAACTATCTGCAGTTATTAAATAAATCTAACAGTTTCATGAAAAAGTATCTCAAAAGATTTTATTTTACTGTGATGGCAGCTTGCGGTTTTTAATGCAATGAGCTATTCACTGCCAAGCCAAAATCTTTTATTTTTAAGGCCTGCATGCCATCCCCCACAACTCCTTTTATTGACGTATTTTTTTAATTCGACGTATGTACCACACAAGATGAGTTTAATGTGCAAGTATTCCTGTCTTGAACAGTCATACACAATGTCGAAGATTTTAATCTGGCACTTTTTTGTTTTATGTGACCGGCATGTACTGAGATTAGATGTAGTATGTTTTCCCAGGGGAACACATGCCTGAAGTGCCAGAGAGTTTGGAAATATCGCTCTGGGTTTTATCAGGTCCTTCCCTGACAGCCTGTGGCTAATAAGAACACACAGATGCATGTCAAGTCTCACGTGTGGTACACATAATCCAGCCACGCACACACAATGCTTAATTTGCATTACTTGTAATTTCAACACACATTTAAGTTTTGGATGAAATACTGTCATAAATTACTCACTTTTAAGTTGTTGTATATTTGTAGCCATTTCTTTTTCTGATGAAGACAGAGAAAAAAATTAGAACAATGCTTGTAACAAAACCCAATTGACTAACCAAAATATCTTTATATTTTGAGGTTCCGTTGAAAATAAATTGATACATTTGAGGAATGTAGGACGCCCAAAAGCTCTTGGGTAATTTTTTATTATTTCTAAAATGGTAGTCAATTGGGTGCCAGAGCTGGTAACAATCATTCATCCCAATATCTTTCTCTGTGGACAGATTTTGGACGACAAGAGCATTTCATTTTTGGGGGAAATGTACCTTTCAGTGATTTACGCATAACCCAAATGGTCAGTAAAAACATGACAGTCAGCAGATTTATATGAACTGTGCCTGTAATCTAAATTTAAGATATGACATTACCATAAAAGCAGTTTTCCACAAAAGACAGGGAGGTCACTCCTAAGAGAATTAATTTATCTGGTCGTGACTGGGGATTATATAAGAGGATCATACATTTAAAATCTGTGTCAGAATGCCAGATGCATATATATATACATATATATATATATATATATATATATATATATATATATATATATATATATATATATATATATATTTTAGAAATTACATTAAAAGAATTACATAGAATTTAAAGCATAACTATGAGAGATTGTGCAAGACAATACGATAAATAGAATCTACACAATAGAAGCATGCCTTAGCAATGGTTTAGCAAGGCATATATACCTGAATCGGATCATCGTAGAGACACAAGGGTGGATGTGATTTCCTTATAGCTTAAAGCGTAATAACCCTTGTGACTGCTCATAGTTTTGATACAGCGAGCACCACCAACTTTCTCTAGTTGCTAATACTATAATTGTGAATAAACTCATATTAACATAGTTGATACTTCACCTGAAAATTTAAATTGAGACATTATTTACTCACCTTTTGTCATTTAAAACCTTTACTGTCTGAGGTTATTTGTTCTGCAGATCCCAAAAGAAGATATTTTGAAGAATGTTGATGATAGCACCCATTAACTGGCTTTGGTTTTGTGTCCGTACATAAGAGTTGTTTTGGTTATCATCATGGTTGGGTTATCCTCATGATGTTCTTTAAGATGCAAACAAATGGAATCTCATTAAAACTAAGATACCTTTAATGATGCGTGATCTCTTGTTTCCCAGCCAAGAGTATTTCCTTGTAACTGTAAAAAAAGATAGCATTTAAAAACACACAAAGGATGTAATTTAAAAATTGCACAAACAAAAATGCATGTCACCCCTACCAACGCACATGACTGCATGCACATGCACACAAACACTTATCAGTCAGGTGAAACATTACTTCCCCGGGTCATGGAAAATGAGCTCGCGGACTCTAGAATGGAAAAAAACATTTCCACATCCTGTGAGACATGCTTTAGACAAGAACGGTCATTCGTGAAAAAAACTGATGTTTTATTTTCTTCTGAAAGCAAATAGTATGGATTTGTGTGTATTGTAGGTCACAGGGACATTATAGTACATTAAATGTATTAGATTTGTCTAGATGAAATTGAAATGTAGAGATCAATGTGGACTGTAAGCGCTTAAGCATCTCTAAGGATAATACAACATTATTGAATATTAATTCTCGGGATGAGGCATATTGAGAGTTAAATCCTTCATGCAGCTGCCTCTGTCACTGGAGAGGATTTCAGTATTGTCCAGCAGTACAGGCGGCCCTGAGAGTAAACAGTGCTAAAAAATGTAGTCTCCAGAACGTGAATTTCTTAAAATGTATTAAATCTGGTTTCTTCTATTTTGTAAAACTTTTTAAAGGGATTGTTAATTCCAGTATACAATTTTTTTTATCAATTTATTTACCATCATGATAGTATTAAAACTTGTGCTGAAACTTTATCCATACATGGAAATTAACGTTTTTTGGTTATAATATTCTGTAAAATATTTATTTTGTGTTGTGCATTACAATTCATTGTAACATTACAACTTAAATACAAAATCCTTCTACAAAGCTTTAAGAAGCGAGTATTTCTTAGTCAGTGCTTAAACAATACATGCTACTTGTGGGACGACCTGAAGTCCAGTAAACGTCAACCCATGGGCATCTTAGGATGGAAGAAACTTTCTTTTCTTCCATGCTGACACACACAATCCTTTAGAAACTCGAAGGCAGTGCGTCTGCTTCAAAATCCAGCAGACAGGATCTAAATTTAACCCACAGGAGAGTGTGTAAAACACATTCAGTATCTCTCTGGGTCTGTGAGCTTAGAGAAACAGGACAGAGAGGATATAAAGTAACATGAATCCTTGTATATGTGTATGTAGCTCGCATTAAATACATGAAAATAAGTGCACATGTGTGTCAGACACAAGTGATCACAAACAGTAGCTTATCAGCAGTCAGAGTTTGTTGGCAAAAACATCATCCATCGCACAACAAACACTAACATCGATGACACGTGACCTATAAACAAACTAAATCATGGCAGGCAGACGCAGAACTTTTACATTCCTGCACACAAAGTAGTCGCTGACAAATACATTCAGCACCGGGCCATTCGTCACACTTTCAAACACACACTCTCCACCAGCGCCCGTCGCCAGTGAGGTTATGTGAGAGGGCATTTAAAACTGTAGAATGGCATGACCTCTGACCTCAGAGAGGCCTCCAAGGGCCCATTAGACATATCCACACACTTCCCCAAGACTGCTCAATGACAGTAATGTGACGCGACTGCTGATAAAGGTCCTGCCTCACCGGGAGTCCAGAGTAAACCTGAGTCTTCCATAAACACACACAGCAATGCTGGGAAGATTTACTCAGACTGTTGAGATCACAACAGGGTTACAAACACTACCATGTTGCAAAATGCACTTTCTTTATACAGCAGGAAAATGCATATGAGAATGCAAAATGTTGTAACATTCTAACCATCCTCAAACCTTTAAAGGTATAGTTTACAGTCAAAAATGTATACTTTAAAGGTATAGTTAAAAGTCAAAATTTGGTCATGAATTACTCTCTAGTTGTTACAAACCTTTTTAAATGTCTTTGTTTAGTTAAACTCAGAGAAAGATATTTGGTCAAAGGCTTGTAACTTAACAGTTCTTTGACCACCTTTGACCATCATAGTAGGAGAAATTACAATGGTCTCCAAAAGTGCCCCAGAACAATTTGTTGTCCTACATTCTTCAAAATATCTGTTTTTGTGTTTGACAGGACAAACATGTTTGAGAGTCATTTTCCTACAACGGTCTACAATGGGGTCCAAGAACTGTTTCTTTCTCTGTTTTATTAGAACAAAGAAATATATGAAGATACGAAATTACTCAAATGTGAGAAAAGGATGACAGAATTTATAATATTTTGCCAAACCTCAAATATTAAACATAGAGTAGACATACAAATTATAAAATACATCACATACTATCGTTTTTTACAGAATTTCTAGCTCACATTTCCAGACTCTACAAAAGAATAAATAAAACAATACCACAATGCTCTTACAAAATATTTGCCCCCCACAAACTCATGGATAGGAGTTTTATAAAGAGAGCCATTTCAAACTTTTCTTTCATTTCTTCTCTTTGTTCATTTAAGGTTCCCTGTGGTCTGTATGTGGTTTCTATGGTTGTTTCATTTGTAAACGTGTGTTTTCTGACCAGTGGTGGGTAAAATATTATTTTTGGATACAGGAGCTGAAACATACTGGAAGACCTGAGAAATCATTCCGAGAAATACAATTTTGTTGTCATGCATGCAAATCGATGCTTGTAAAGGGAGATTACAGAAAAAGAAACCCATAATAAAAAAGTATTTTCAATAAATAAGAACAGGAAGATATCCTGGAACTGAAATGGGAATTAAGGGGGTTTGCCTACCTGCTGAGCTGGAATTCATCATCACCCCCAGCTAGAGAAAAAGAAAACAAAATTTTAAATGAGTCACTGACAATATGCAGAAAGTGACCACAGATAAACTTCACCTTTGACCTTTGACCTCAACAGGGTTACCTAAAACAGCCTACAATAACAGCTTCAAGAAATTAAGACATGAGAACGTATCTTCAAAGTTTAAAAGGCCATCGGCAATACATTCATTTTATAGACGTAAAGATAAAAAATGCTTTTCTTCATGTGGGAAACTTTGAAGCTTTGAAGACTCACCAAACGTCCTTAACCAACGCTAACATTCCAGGACTTGAACATGTCTGAGGTAAACCAACAGAGAATGTATGGCGTCCAACACATGACGTCAGTTTGATGACCTCAGAGCCAATGAGGTCGTGTCAGTTCAGAAATCCAGCAAATGCTGATCTCATGGTTTCCTATCGATTAAGAGCTTGAATTACGCACAAGCAAGTAGAGAGGGAGCTTACTCAGCAATCGATGCAATACGAGTCTATTTTAGTCCGATTTTAGAGCTATGGTCTCATAGTCTATGAAAAGTGGACAGTACAATGCACTGGACTAAAGAATAGACATCCAGTACAGAACAGAAACAAAATTGTTGAGAATATTAGACGTTTGACAACATTTCTTTATGTGATTTAGTAAATGTATGAATAAATCCAAGAACACAACCACAATATACAAAACTAAATAAAAAATCAGTTCATATTTTATCAGAATCTTGGATTATAAGGGTTAAACACTAGCGGTAAAAACTGGACACTTTTAGAGAAATGGATGTTTATTTTTGGGTTGTTTCTGACCTTCATTCTTTGCTAGTCTCTGGGGTGTCTATGAACTGATCCAGTTGTGACAGAAAGAAGGCTATTCAAACAGCGAAAGAGATAAGTTTTTTTTTATATGACACACATATCCGACAAGCAGTTTATATTCTAAAAAAAGAGAGCACCCAGAGGAAAAGTTGGCCTTCGATGTCCGACCAAAAATAACGACTAACACATGAACATAAGATATTGTAGTGAGCTAAACGAATATTTATTTTCAAAGGAACACAGGAAAGATCTCGACTCCCACATGGGTCACGGGTTCATCTGAGCTTGGCTAACTGGAAGAGGGATAATGACTTCATGCGTCATTCAATTTTCAAATTTTTCCGATTGTAGGATGTGTTGTAGAGAAGAGGTATTCGTGTGTTTGATTGTAAATGTCGTTTAAATAAATTATTTCTTTCGGCCTAAAATCTTTGTCCTGTGTGAGCCACCTTAGTGTTTTAAAAGAGAGCTGTGGATTGAGCTGCTGGTTACTTTTTATAACCTCAACCAAAATGTTGCTGGATTTGACAAACTGGACCCTAGTTGGAAGCTTAGTTGAAGTAAGATAAAATGTCAAGGAAAAGATGTCACTCTCTAGAGTTTCAATGAAAGGCAAAACTTCTGCGTTTGTGCTTTTGTTCCGCTCTCTCAGGTCCACACACGAGGAAGTTAACTTTTATAACATATTCACTTCAATGACAGACATGTAAAGGTAACTTAATGACGCCCTTGAGTCCTGAGATCAGTTAGCACCACAAGTACTAAAGAACACAAAACCAATGGGACCGTATGTTCGTTTTGGAATTTGTGTGCTTGAATAAAGCACATTTCTGGACTTCATAGGCCTTTATAAAGTAAGATCTGAGGATAACACTAGTAAATACAACATGAAGGTTTCCCTCAGAGTGCTCAAATGCCATGTCAATATTCATGTCAAGGAGCTTATCGTGACATGGTCAACATTGTTAGGTTTGTAGAGGACAGTATGGCTATCTGCTGGCCTGCAGATGCATGTGAAGGTGGATGTATGAGGCTTACTCACCACTCCATGACACATTTGGACAGCTGTATTTTATCAGTGGTAGCTGAGGAAAAATAAACTTGCTTTGAGAAGCCTGATATGATCCCACGACCTTAAACTCCAACATATAAGCACAGAGATATACATACAAGCACATGCACACGCAGATGTAAAGATAAACACTTGTGGTAGGGAAAAACATCCGCTTTTTGGTACTAATATATACATGGAGTCAAGTGTTTCTTATAAACAAGTTTACTGTAGCGATTTGGATTCACATGAATAAGAACCAGTCTAGAGACTTATGCATTCCAAAACTATTACTAAACTGAAAAATTGGGATGTTTTTGTACCAACTTTGCATATGATTTTGTTTCTACAGTAAGGAATATTCATGTATTTCTTAATTTTAATTATGACTCTAGAACATTTAATACCAGATTACAGAAATAAACATATACAATTTTAAACTATGTATATATTTCATTTTAAATTCTTAACTTCAGATTCTCTTTAATCTATTTTGAATTATCTTTAAAGGGATAGTTCACCCAAAAATGAAAATTTTAAAATTTTACATTTCTAAATTCTAAATTATGTCTTTTCAAATCTGCATGACCAGTGAAACATAAAACAGATATTTCAAAGAATGTTGGTAACAGCGAGGACCCCCCTTTTCCCTCTATTGTATGAACACATAATCAATGCAAGTGAACGAGTGCCGAATACCAACATTTTTCAAAAATATCTTCTTTACACAGATAACATTTGACTTAAACTTTAAAGACATCCAACAGCTTTTTGACACAAACGTCTGACTCAACTCATGTTTGCGGTTTGTCTATGAAAGTGCCGATAAACTTGGATTAAGGGTTAAAGCTCCGAGGCTGTATTCCATGACCTTTGCCTGACTCAAAATCCCTTTAGTTCCAGGCAATGTATGTCCCCTACTGCAGCTGTACCGCCAGCCTACTTTTCACTCACAACTCCACAAAATGCTGGGAATGAACAGCTATTACTCAACATATTATTGGAGTAGTCCATTTGTTTGAGATGTTTAACAAAGACCTTGAGACCGTAGAGAAAAACAGCTTCCCGGGTCACTGCCATGTCTGTTTGTGTTTCGATCATGTTAGGGGACTCTCTATAGATTTCTACAGGTTTTATTCTGAGCTAACAATATTTTTTAAATCTTTAGTGAAAATCTAAAGTTCAACCATGTTTTGGTCTCATGTATTCCATACATTTCTAAAGAGATTTTCTGGCAGTTGACTAATCCTCAATACACACACTTTGATGTTTCGACTTGACACACACGCAGCGGGTAAATCTTATCTAACAGCACCTAATGAAAGTCAAACACAGAGGCTTACATGAGAAAGAGTCGTTCAAGGACATTTAGGATGTCAACTTAATCAAATGTAACAGTAATGGGGGCTATTGTTGTCTCTGAGGGTCTCAAGGTCTTATATATCATACAGGCCAATGTGAAATAAAATGACCAAGAGTTCCTCTAAAATTACATTATACATTGCAGTGCTAGCTATGGTACATTATATGTTTAGTAACATTCTCAATGAAGGTCTCTTTAAACACACAAGAGATAATTCATTACACAGGTGACCCCTTTGTGGATTCCAGGGTGTTTTTCTGTCACCAGAAGCACTGGGTCATCTGCTAAATGAATGCATTTGTGCCTCAGCGAGTTTGCTTGCTCTGTAAATACACCTCATTCCATTAGTGTCTGAACAGAGCTATTTTAATTTCATTACTCAGGACTCTAAAGTCTGGAGCTGTTTGTGTGCGCACCTACAAGACCTTGGAAAACCTACAGATCAAACGACCTTTAATACTACTGTATAGGATCCGCTTCATCCAAGAGGTTCATCCAAAAATAAAAATGTGTATCATCATTTACTCCCCCTTTTGTCCTGTATGAACACAAAAGGAGATATTTTGAAGAATGTGAGTAACAGTGTGACACTGTTGTTTGGTTTTCAGCTTTCCTTCTGCAGAGAAAAAAGCCATTCAAGTTGAAATGACAACAGGGGGAGTAAATGAAGGCACAAATTTCATTTTTGGATGAACAATCCCATTTAGTATTAAAGCTTAAAAGGGATCACAACATCATTTGTACCTGAACAATATATAAAGTCAGCATTATGAATATTATTACTACAAAATTACATGTTTAATCAGGTCTAAATCAGGTGAGAGATTTTCATCTAGGTTGTGTTTGATAAGACAAAAACACATGTAGAAAACCAAAAGGTTCCTCACAGATATAGAAAAAGATTTTGGTAGAAGAACAAAGACATGAGCTCACATCAGAAAGTTATTTTCAAAATTCATGTCTGACTTTTTTTGAAATTGTCTTTCAGTCAATTTGTCTTCTGTTTTAAATTCTCTCAAGTATCACAGTGGAACAGCCCAAACGAACTTACACTTTCATTAAGAGGACTACTTTCATCTTTAAGACCCACAACAGACTAAATCTAATTGACACAATCAGCTCTTTGTGCAGCATTGGTGTGCGTTGGGTCAAGTTAGGACGGTGCGGTGTTTAAAACATGTTCTCCCTACTCAGTAGCCCTCAAGTCCCGCTTGTCCATACTCTCAAAAACCTTCATCCATCACACAATGCTTGTATGTCTCCAAAGTTCCCACTTGACTTTGAAGGAATGTCCGACTTGGACTGGACCCAGGAAGCACATCTTAATTTTGCTCCTGAGTCATTAGGACCACTGCAATTAACACAAACACTTAGCCACAGGATCCTCTCAAACCATGCAAGAAAAATAAAATTAAACTTCCAAAAAAGAAAATAATATAAATATTTAATAACGCTCTTCTTTTCACACCAGCGCAATTCCCAGAACACAAAAAAGTTGAAAGCTGACCAAAAGTGTCACACTGTGAATGGTTGATAGTTAACAACATTCTTCAAAATATCTTCTTTTGTGTTCTGCGGAAGAAAGAAAATTTTAGTGAATTAATGAAGGAAATTTTATGAATTATCACTTTTAAACCTAGCTTACACTTTCTCAGCAGGTTTGTTTAGTGCATAGGACACTCGTGTGAACATGTCCTCTCCAGGCAGAGTTTTCAGCTGTTCGCCAGATGGCACATTCTGCCAACCAATTAAAGCTTACCGCAGGTTTTCTCCAAACCAATTATCTTTAATTAATGTGGTACATAATTAATTGGAGGTTGCTGTCTACACACATGCAATGCATGCCATCACTTCTAATCTGACTGCTGATTGGCTGCCAAGTATGCTGAGCTAGTGTCCATAACTTGGTTTATACGTTGCTTATCTCACTAGGGGTTTCGACCTATAGAAACCAAACCGCTTTACAAGATGCTTTATATATAAGCCTTCCAAATCTGTAAATGTATGCATTTTCTAAGACATTAGAAAAGTAAGATGACAAAAAAGGTCAGAAGTGGATTTAAATAACATACTCATTTTCAGGGCTGCCAAAAATCACATAATGTGTTTGCATAATGTCTGTCTGTTTATTGTGAACATTCATTTTTTATTTATAATTAAATAAAAATCTGAGAAAAGGAGCATTAAAGTTTGATTTGACCTATAAATTGATTTATACAAAAATGCATACGTTTAAGAACAAAATTCATTAATGTTTATACAGTCTTAATTCTTTAAATTGCAAAATCACAACTGAATATTTTTAATACGATTTTTAATTTAAAAAATTGGTTGTTTTAACAATTTTATTTTATACATCAGTTCCCCGTGATTAAATTAAGTGGGATTACCTTAACTTTTTTTTAAATATCCTTTTTTTTAAAAAGCTTTATTTAAAGATTGTTACCGATTTACATGATAAAGTGACATTAATCCAACAACCCATTTTTCATCATGTGTTTGTGTTTGTAAATAAAAAGTTAATATGCACACACAGTACACAGACATATATCATGTTAAATATTAGGAATCATATTATGTATTATGACAGTCGTTTTAAAACCAGTTTATGCTTGTGTTGTGTCATTGTATAATGCAAACCAGCCAATGAACTATGGGCACATTGTCCTTGATGAGTAAGTGCAGCAGCATCAACATTTAATGAACTCTGGAAGGACTGTGTGTACTTCTGAACTGCTGTGTGTGTACATGTGAATGTGTCTGTCTGTGACTGCAATTCATAGCTGAATACATTCCATCACTTTCAATATTCTCTGCACTCCCTTGGTCTCAAGTGCGTAAAAATAGCATTTCTCTCTTTCTCACACACAGACTGGAGTGTTTGGGAATCTGGGTTTGTATACGAACAGGAAGTGGCTTTTTTGCAGAGTCTTTTTTCTAATTGTTGCCATTACTGCAGATTGGGAAATTCTTTTTTTTAGACTGAAGGTTTTCAAAGAGGCCCTTATGTTCCTGTGGGTGGATATTGCCACTAAGCAACATGGGATACACGTACGTAATGCAGTTTGAAGATATTTGTCAGTGAAAAGCTGGTGTTGGGCTTGAATAGTTTGTTTGCTCTTTTTCTTTACATATGCATCTGCTGCATCAAAGCTATCTTTCTATTCTCATAATCATTTTATTAAGGGGGACTCATTATTACTGTCTGCACAGAAAGATACTTTTAAAAAATGAGGCCATTCTAAAAGTGGTGAAAATGGTCTTTTAACTGAAACGAGCAGTCAGCAGAGCTTTAGGATGTATGATTATTAATTTAATTCTGCTCACAAGATAACTCACATTACATACTTATAGAGGAACACAGCGGCCTGACTACAAGGCTGAGTTGGTACACAATAGAATAACTAATGGTAAGAATAAGACAGAATTAATTATTACTACATAACAAGCCATTTTTACACATATATTCAGGTTTTTTATGTTGTGAATAAATAACAGGACCATGTGAGCTATTTTTATACATCAATGGTGGTTTGGAAAAGTCTTGACACCTTGATCCAAGAATCAAAGCAAACTATAAAAAAAATCTGCTATTATGCAGTCAGTATTGCTAATAATTTCTGATGATTCAAAGATTTTTGTTAAAATAATCTTCACACTCCATTAATCATTATTAATCTTGTTTGAATGAGTTTATATTTCATGCCTTAAGGGGTCATGCCAATGTAAGTTTATGGAAGTCGTGCACCTCTGCGGCCATGTTTGCGACGTGTCTGGACAGTTACTACTTGAATGAACTGTAAATAATATTTACTGTGGCTTAGCAAATATTACAAAATAAACAGTAATATTAACATTAAAAATATTTTAAAACATTCAATAGATTTTTCAATCAGTGTAAAATATAAGAATCATTGATTTTAAATCCAACAGTTATTTTCTCTAAAATTAACAAATATTTTTAAGTTAATGCAATAGAAAATAAGTATTAAATGAACATATTTATATATGTAATATAAACCAATATTTTGGGTAAATTCTAATAGGAATATTTGAGTTAATAAGGTTTACTTAATTTTTCACCACCGGATAGCATCCTTAAATCTTTGACATTTGCATAATAAACTGACTTGAAGGATTTAAACATGGTTTATTGCGTCTCTTTCTGTAGTGCTTGTTGGCACAGCGCGCAGATGACAACTGTTTTTTCCAACATTTTCAATCCAGCGATTAACAATGTGGGTATTTGTTGAGACATGGCTAATAAAAAATCTTATCTGTAATGGAAGTATGGGAATGATGAAGATTATAATTGACTTCTTATAAATGTGTTGTTGAGGAAAATGTGGAGGAAATATAAAACCATTGGATTCGCCATCTACTGTTTACATGTGCCATCTGCTTGTAATATGATGTCATCCACTGGTTATATGTGTCATCCACTGGTTACATGTGTCAGATACTGGGAACATGTGTCATCTACTGGTCACATTTGTCATCTACTTATTACATATGTCATCTACCGGTTACATGTGTCATGTACTGGTTATATGTGTCATCTACTGGTCACATGTATCATCTACTTATTACATGTGTCATCTAATGGTCACATGTATCATCTACTTATTACATATGTCATCTACCGGTTACATGTGTCATGTACTGGTTATATGTGTCATCTACTGGTCACATGTAGTATCTACTTATTACATATGTCATCTACCGGTTACATGTGTCATGTACCGGTTACATGTGTCATCTACCGGTTACATGTGTCATGTACCGGTTACATGTGTCATCTACTGGTTACATGTGTCACCTACTTATTACATGTGTCATCTACTGGTTACATGTGTCATATACTTAATACATGTGTCATCTACTGGTTACATGTGTGAGTTACTGGTTACATGTGTCATCTACTGGTTACATATGTTATCTACTGCTTACATATGTCAGCTACTGGTTATATGTGTCTTTTTCTGGTTACATGCGTCATCTTCTTATTACATGTATCATCTACTGGTTACATTTGTCATCTACTGGTTTCATGTGTCATCTACAGGTTACATGTGTCATCCACTGGTTACATATGTCATCTATTGGTTACATGTTTCATCTACTGGTCACATGTATCATCTACTGGTTACATTTGTCATCTACTGGTTATATGTGTCATCTACTCGTTACATGTGTCATCTACTGGTTATATGCGTCATCTACTGGTTACATATGTCATCTACTGGTTACATGTGTCATCTACTGGTTACATGTGCCATCTACTGGTTACATGTGCCATCTACTGGTTACATATGTTATCTACTGGTTACATGTGTCATCTACTGGTTACATGTGCCATCTACTGGTTACATATGTTATCTACTGGTTACATGTGTTATCTGCTTGTAATATGATGTATCCACTGGTTAAATGTGTCATCCACTGGTTACATGTGTCAGTTACTGGTAACATGTGTCATCTACTGGTTACATATGTCATCTACTGGTTAAATGTGTCATCTACTGGTTATATGTGTCATCTACTGGTTATATATGTCAACTACTGGTTAAATGTGTCATCCACTGGTTATATGTGTCATCTACTGGTTACATATGTCAACTACTGGTTATATGTGTCATCTACTGGTTATATGTGTCATCTACTGGTTATATATGTCAACTACTGGTTAAATGTGTCATCCACTGGTTATATGTGTCATCCTCTGGTTATATGTGTCATCCACTGGTTATATGTGTCATCCACTGGTTACATGTGTCATCTACTGGTTACATATATCAACTACTGGTTACATGTGTCATCCACTGGTTATATGTGTCATCTACTGGTTACATATATCAACTACTGGTTACATGTGTCATCCACTGGTTATATGTGTCATCTACTGGTTACATGTGTTATCTACTGGTTATATGTGTCATCCACTGGTTATATGTGTCATCCACTGGTTACATATGTCATCTATTGGTTACATGTTTCATCTACTGGTCACATGTATCATCTACTGGTTACATTTGTCATCTACTGGTTATATGTGTCATCTACTCGTTACATGTGTCATCTACTGGTTATATGCGTCATCTACTGGTTACATATGTCATCTACTGGTTACATGTGTCATCTACTGGTTACATGTGTCATCTACTGGTTACATGTGCCATCTACTGGTTACATATGTTATCTACTGGTTACATGTGTCATCTACTGGTTACATGTGCCATCTACTGGTTACATATGTTATCTACTGGTTACATGTGTTATCTGCTTGTAATATGATGTATCCACTGGTTAAATGTGTCATCCACTGGTTACATGTGTCAGTTACTGGTAACATGTGTCATCTACTGGTTACATATGTCATCTACTGGTTAAATGTGTCATCTACTGGTTATATGTGTCATCTACTGGTTATATATGTCAACTACTGGTTAAATGTGTCATCCACTGGTTATATGTGTCATCTACTGGTTACATATTTCAACTACTGGTTACATGTGTCATCTACTGGTTACATGTGTCATCTACTGGTTACATGTGCCATCTACTGGTTACATATGTTATCTACTGGTTACATGTGTCATCTACTGGTTACATGTGCCATCTACTGGTTACATATGTTATCTACTGGTTACATGTGTTATCTGCTTGTAATATGATGTATCCACTGGTTAAATGTGTCATCCACTGGTTACATGTGTCAGTTACTGGTAACATGTGTCATCTACTGGTTACATATGTCATCTACTGGTTAAATGTGTCATCTACTGGTTATATGTGTCATCTACTGGTTATATATGTCAACTACTGGTTAAATGTGTCATCCACTGGTTATATGTGTCATCTACTGGTTACATATGTCAACTACTGGTTATATGTGTCATCTACTGGTTATATGTGTCATCTACTGGTTATATATGTCAACTACTGGTTAAATGTGTCATCCACTGGTTATATGTGTCATCCTCTGGTTATATGTGTCATCCACTGGTTACATGTGTCATCTACTGGTTATATGTGTCATCCACTGGTTACATGTGTCATCTACTGGTTACATATATCAACTACTGGTTACATGTGTCATCCACTGGTTATATGTGTCATCCACTGGTTACATGTGTCATCTACTGGTTACATGTGTCATCTACTGGTTACATATATCAACTACTGGTTACATGTGTCATCCACTGGTTATATGTGTCATCTACTGGTTACATATATCAACTACTGGTTACATGTGTCATCCACTGGTTATATGTGTCATCTACTGGTTACATGTGTTATCTACTGGTTATATGTGTCATCCACTGGTTATATGTGTCATCCACTGGTTACATGTGTCATCTACTGGTTACATGTGTCATCCACTGGTTATATGTGTTATCTACTGGTTATATGTGTCATCTACTGGTTATATGTGTCATCCACTGGTTACATGTGTCATCTACTGGTTACATGTGTTATCTACTGGTTACATGTGTCATCCACTGGTTATATGTGTTATCTACTGGTTATATATGTCAACTACTGGTTATATGTGTCATCTACTGGTTATATGTGTCATCCACTGGTTACATGTGTCATCTACTGGTTACATGTGTCATCTACTGGTTACATGTGTCATCCACTGGTTATATGTTTTATCTACTGGTTACATATGTCAACTACTGGTTACATGTGTCATCCACTGGTTACATGTGTCATCTACTGGTTACATGTGTCATCCACTGGTTATATGTGTCATCTACTGGTTACATGTGTTATCTACTGGTTACATGTGTCATCCACTGGTTATATGTGTCATCCACTGGTTACTTGTGTCAACTACTGGTTACATGTGTCATCCACTGGTTATTTGTGTTATCTACTGGTTATATGTGTCATCTACTGGTTATATGTGTCATCCACTGGTTACATGTGTCATCTACTGGTT